>PVIW01000358.1:0-543402 GCA_004026585.1 Noctilio leporinus | reverse complement strand
TAGTATGGACATTTTAATGATGTTAATTCTTCCCATCCACGAACATGGTATATGCTTCCATTTATTTGTGTCTTCCTTGATTTCTTTCTTCATTGTTCTGTAGTTTTCTGAGTACAGGTCTTTGACCTCCTTAGTTAAGTTGATTCCTATGTACTTTATTTTTCTTGTTGCTATGGTAAATGGGATTTGTTTTTTCGCTTCTATTTCTGTTGTTTCATTATTGGTATACAAAAATGCTTTTGATTTCTGGATATTGACTTTATACCCATCTATTTTGCTAAATTTGCTTATTAGGTTGAGTAAGTTTTTGGTGGAGCCCATCAGGTTTTGTATGTACACTATTATATTATCTGCAAATAATGACAGTTTGACTTCCTCCTTTTCAGTTTGGATACCTTTGATTCCTTTTTCTTCTCTGATAATAGCCACCTTTTAGAGCTGTTGAAGAAATCCATTTGAGCTAAACCTTCACCCATAGTCACTTGCAAATAAGTCCTTTACTGGCTCAGTTTTCCTACAATTTTTTATCAAACTAAAATGTGCCCCAACTTAAAAAGGGTCTTTCTGCATTAATCTGAATTTTATTTTAAGGTTTGATGAATTTTTGGATCTCCTTCCTTTTCAGAGTTCTTAAACTGGTGTGTCTCAAACCAGAGGTCAAGATTTCCAAGTTATTCCTCCTAATCTAAGGACATCTGGATACCTGAACAGTGATGCTAGATGTAACTACTTGCTGTAAATAATGCCTTGAATTCTTCCCTTCCATATGCATTTGCTTTTTTATTTCTACTTTATGTGAAAGGGTACAAAACATTATTTTCACCTTAACTTTAACCCTAATTTTCACCCTAATTACCCCCTATACTAAATCAATCCTCCACCCACCCACCCAACCACTGGGTACACCCTCTGTGCCTAACATTTATTTTGGCCAGTTGCTGAAGAAATAATGGTGGAAAAAAACTTAGACATAGTCTCTGCCTCAAAGAACTTACAATATAGTAAGGAGTGAGATGATAATTTTTAAAAATCATACAAATATATATACATATATATATATTTAAGATTTTATATATTTATTTTTAGAGAGAGGGGAAGAGAGAAAGACAGAGAGGCAGAGAAACATCAAGGCGTGGTTGCCTCCTGATTACCCCCAACTGGGGACCTGGCCCGCAACCCAAGCATGCGCCCCGACTGGGAATGGAACCAGAGACCCTTTGGTCTGTAGGCCAGCACTCAATCCACTGAGCCACACCAGCCAGGGCCAAATAATGTATTTTTAATGGAAATTTTGTGTCATGAGAATTTTAAACAGGGCAAGTTACACTAGTTAGGATAGGCAAGAAAGCTGACCCAAAGGAAATAATGTGAGAGTTGAGAAATGGAGAAGGAGGAAGAGAAAAAGGGGAGGAGGAATAGAAACTAGACAGACAACAAAGTAACTCTCTCCCCCTTTCCAAAATCTCGCACTAAAACAAAAATACTATAATTTTATATCACGTACCATAAGGACTTGGATTTTTATCATGTTCTAGTCATACTTTTACATTGTCTTTAGAGTGTAAACAGCTCATGAAAAAAGCTTTGTCATCTTAAGTGAATATTCCATCTTCTGAAAGTGGTGGTCAATAAATAACTATAGGTGATAGTAATTATGTCATAGCTTGGGTAAGATCTGAATCACCAGTAGACCTGAACAAAGGGAAAATGCCTTAGAATGGACAGCTACATGTTTTACTGCAAAGATATAAATATGTTTGAGTGTTAGGGTGCTTGTGATAGTTATGTAATATATGGAACTTATATTGTCTTATTCTTTTAGAACCTACAAAATTCTGCATTAAAAAAAACTAACTCCAGAAATTTTAGATATGTATTATTAGTCCCTCTGCCTTTTCAATGTTTTTAAAAAAAATTATGGATGGCTTGTGTGTGCACACCCATGCACTTATACTTTCAGTAGAAGTGGTGAAAAAGTAGCTCTGCAGTGAGGAGCATGAAGGTTTTGAGCTCTAACTAGAAGATAATATAGAATAAAATACGTGAGGATGGATTGCCTTGAAAAAAGCATGCCTCTTTCTAAAACATTTGCAAGTAAATCTCTATTTCTCCTCCTACCTTATCAGCCTTTGACTTGTGGATTATCTGTAGGAGAGATATTTGACCACTTTCATTCTTAGACAATTAGGTAAAAGTATTCCCACATCAAATCTTACATTATGTCATCAACTCCCATTGTTCTGATCTTGGATGAGTTAGTAAGAGACACATCTAGAATGTTGGGAGGGTTCATACCACATAAATGAGTACATGAGTTGAGATCACACAATAAGCTTATGTGAGAGCTTGGTTTAAAAATCCAAGTTTAGTCATTTCTACTTCAGTGTTTTCTCCATAATGTCAGTGTAATGTGTCCTCAGATATTAAAAAAAAAAAAAAAAAATTTAAGGAAAGAAAAATCTTAGCTTATCTCAACATTTCTAATTCTAGAAAGGCACTAGGTAAAAATCTAGAAGTGAGGGCTTTCCTGGTCCATAATTTTCTCTTTTCCATTTCATCTTATTCCCCAACCTCCATTTCAGTTCTTTTTAAAGTTAATCCGGTCGACCTTTCCCTTTGTGTGCCCAAGGCTATCGGGGGCTGTGACCACTCACTGCCTGCCAAACCCTTCACCATTTAGTACTTTGAGCTCCCTGCTAATCCAGAAAGCCTGGACCAGGCTGGGAAGGAACACATGTGAGCAGTTGTCCTTCATTCTTCCCTTGGCTCCTGCTTGGGCCATGTGCTTTAGGCAGGGCTTCCAATTAGGACGCTTGACAGAAAAGAGCAGATTGGAGAACCTTGTCCTCCTCTCTGCCAGCAGGACTGGAGGTGGCATAATATGCCACCCAAAAGCTTATCAGGAAAGACTTGCCTCTGTAGGAAAAAATTGTGGCATTTCAGCACCACAGGTAAGGAATGGGAGAAACAAATGAAATTCATGGCATATCTGGGGCAGAGTACTGCCTCAGTTGGTCAATGTATCCATATTCTTTTTCTTTTTTTTTTTTCTTTTTCATCAATATATGGTTGCCTTTCACCTGCCTCCAGCTACGGATCTGGCTGGAGACCCGGCTTGCAACCTGGTTATGTGCCCTGACTAGGAATCGAACCAGTGACCTTTGGGTTCACAAGTCAGTCTTATCCACTGTGCCACCAGCTAGGGTGTCAGATCCATATTCTTATACTAAGGCTATATTATGTCCCAAAGCTGAGTATAATCCTTGTTTCTAATTGTTGCACATGTGTAAGTGCTGTGTCTTTTGAGCTGTAAAGGTATTAAGCCTCACTTAACCTTTGGTATATACTCATTATGGATATGATATCCTTTATACATATACTAGTTGGCCAAAATATAAGTACTATAAATGCAAAAATTTGAATGCTTTTTCACTGCTAGATTCCAGTGTCATGATAGAACTTAGCACATGATAAATATCAGGGTGATACTTAAAATATTTAATTATGAAGTCAGCATGGGTAGCAACCAATCAAGATTTTGAGGAACCAGTGTGCTGGCATGAATATCAGTTTTGATAAGGTTTTGATAAGCACTCAATAAGTGTTGATTGAATGACTTAACAAGGTGTACTGTTCCCACAGGAATGACAAATATATTGTTTTGAATTGGTTTGTAAAACTCACCTACTTAAAATAGGTCCTGGGCAATTTATATATTCATACTAAAATATGTATATGAAAATACATGTATGTATATGAAAAATGGTCAGCCTGTCTAATAATCAAAGAGATACATATTAAAACAACATAGCCTTTTATTGTTATTTTTGTGAACTTCCAAAAATAAGACAAATTATGTTTCTTGCACTGGCATGAACATGGTGAGTATATAGCTTGTAGATCAATTATTCCATTTGTCACTGTCTCTAGCTTAGCAAACAGTTTCATTCACACTGACCTATAAGGAGCTGAACTGGTTATTACTGGATACTAATTATGTTGCAACTTGGTAACACGGTTCCCAAATAGTTCATATATGTTTAACAGCATTTGGCTGAGTAATGAATTACCCCTTGAAAAATTCTATTCTAATAATTAATTTCATAAATGCACAAGATTATGTATATAATACTATTCATCACAGCACTGTGAGTACCAGTAAAAAATTGGAGCCGTTTGAATGTGCAACAACAGGGAATTATAATACAACATCCAGACTTGGTTATCCTGTGGAGCCCTTATGAATGTTCACAGGGTGATAGAGGGGGCCTTGCACATTATAACACACAGAGGTGGTATAAATTGATACTTATTCACCCTACTGATTTTTTAAAAGATTTTATTTATTACTTTTTAGTGAGAGGGGAAGGGAGGGAGGAAGAAAGGGAGAGGCAACGTATGGTTGCCTTTCACCTGCCTCCATCTATGAACCTGGCTTGCAACCTGGTTATTTTGCCCTGGCTGGGAATCGAATCAGTGATCTTTGGGTTTGCAGGTCAACACCTATCCACTGAATCACCAGCCAGGGTCAAACTAATTTTTAAAAAGATGATGTCTAGCTACCAAAAAAACATTTGAGGTCTGTTCTGAAAGTATCAGCCATGCAAACTGATTTAATTATATTGACATTGGCTTGGTACTTTTGGGACAGACCTTGTACTCTGCTCAGAATTTATTAAGGGGGCGGGGGACAAAAACAAAAAATGTCCACAAAGCAGCATTTCCAATACCTTTTCATTTGTTTTGTTGTTTAAAAAATATTCTATAGTTATATAGAATATTTGAGATTTGAAAGAGCTATCAGGTGATGCTAAAGTCTAGATACTGTATAGAATTTATAGTGAAGGTACTGTAGCAATATCTATATACTTCTATATGGATACAGAAGTAAGAAAAACCTGAAGAAATATATTCCAATATATTCATGTTGGTAATTTATTGGGAATTTGGGTAATTATTTTTCTTTCTCTTTGTTTGCCTTTGTTAATCTGTATCTTCTAACTTTTTTACAGTCACCTTGTATTTCTTGTGACATTAAAAACAAACAATAATAAGCAAGTTAAAAGCAGCCCTTTGAGGTGTTTGTGGAGGAGGGCAATTCTTCCTTGGGAAACCTGCATGGGTTTTGGACCTGCAGAGACCCCAGTGTGGTTCCTTAGTTCTTCTGTGGGACCCTGGCTAAGTCCCTTCACTGCTGGTGTGACACCTGATGTGTAGGACTGGTTTAAGAATTAGAGATAATGTGTATTAAAGGTCCTAATATGCTGCCAGCACATGATAGACTCTCAGTTAATTGTCATTTATTGGTACTGTTATTGTGAGACTGTCCATTTTAAACATGGAAGAGGATGAAAACTTTTTGGCATTCCCTTTAAGATCCATGTGCCCAGACTGGAAACCTGTCATTTAAGAAACAGATATTGTCTTGGGTGCTACCCATGCAGCAACACCTTGAGAATGGCACCCTATGATAAAAAGAAGTAAGTTCTGGAACAGCAAAGTAGTTTAGGATTTTGAATGTCTATCCGAAGGTTTGGTGAATAGTACCTATCTGCTCAAAGAGTGCATTGGATTTTGAGAGTAATAGCCACTCCTTGACACACACACGGTAGATAGCGCAGACAATGGGGTTTGTAAACCAAGAGGTAGTTTGTATATTGGGTTCTTCCTTTAAAACTAGAGTGATTAGCAAATGCGCAGAGCTAGGCCTACAAATGTGCACATATGCACATACCCAACTACTTCTACTGTGCTCTACTCCTGCTTTCGCTACTAAGTCAGCTTAGTCAGAAGAGGTTTTGCCTCATCACCTCTTCTTTCTATTCTTTCCCATGTTTCTTTGCTTCCTGGGAATCATGGGATTTCCCAAGAATATTTTCTAGGGACTAAGTGCATAGTCCAGTAAGAACAAGTCTCCAAGAGCTGCTCTGTGGATGTGAACTTGAAGTTGTAACAAAGGTATTAGGTGGTGGTGGGGGGTGGGGCTCAGCCTTCTCCACTTTATCACCTGTTCCTGTGGGCCAGTGTTGCTCTGCTGGACCAGGCTACTCATTGTCTGTTGCCTTAGAACAGAGTTGGTGTCAATGAAAAATACTTAGCAATGAACCTTTCACATAGAGATAGAGTAACCAATTTAATTAAAATGTTAAACAGCAAAAACAGCTCTATGTTTTTAAAAGACTGTTATGATGTAAGCAAAATTATTATGCACAGTAGATTGCAAGGTCACAACTATTTCTGGTTATTCATATTTTTAAAGCTGTGTCTAAAAAGAAGTGTTAAAACCCAAGGGAAGAGGTCCTGTCAATTTTCTAGGCACACTAAATTTAATTCTGTCCTGAAACTTAATACCACCAACAAACACCTGCATTAAATCTACTTTTTATGGCATTATTATTTTATGGCATTATCATTTGAGGAAATAACTCTATCACTGTTTAACTTTCCTCATAAAAAGGTCTCCCTTGTTTATAACTTATATTTGGGGCTTCTACAAAACACAGTAATACTTCTGGACAAGTCAGGATGAAATTGTTGGAACCACTCAGAATATATTAGAGGGGGGTGCATTTTATTATTGAGTTAGGCTTCAGATATTTTTATATACATGAAGTAGTTTGGAGTAATATGGTTGAATCCCAAAAGAACAAAATAGAAAAACATTTTTTTTTCCTATCAAACTTTTGTACATTTTGTACATGCAGTTCTTGGTCGCAATAATACTGGTACTTAAAGCATATACTTTATGACAAATTGTACCTAAATCTCTTCTTTATTCATGGTTTTGGTGCCTATACCCTATGTGTCTAATATGCCTTCAATTTTTAATTGGTCTAGTCTGTAGGTAATTAGGATAATTTCCTATGACAAACTAGTCTTTCCGTAGGAGAAATATGGAACAGGGGAAGAGAAGGCTTAGGTCCAAGGTTAAACTCTGCCACTTGACAGCTATGGAACCACTAGTAAATAAACTATACTCTCTGAGTCTGAAATTCTCATCTTAATAAAGATGTCGTATAATACTTTTACCAGAGAACTGCAATGAAGAATAATTTAGTCAGCATATCAAAAATGCATAGCATTATTTGAAGTCTGATTATAATTTGGCAAAGATTGGCCAGTTGCATAGATTACATAGTTCACTTGATCAATTATGTAACTAATTGAGTCAATGTAAATAGCTACTCATATAGGCAAATCTTCAAACAATTACCCAGAGGTGAGTAATTTGGAGTCTGCATTTTCCCTTTCTAGATCTCAGTTTTCACATTTGAGAGAAATCATTGCATTGGAAGATTTAAGGACTTTTCCAGCACTGAATTCTATGATTATAGAACCTATTTTTTTTAAGTTACAACTGCTTAGATCATTTTAAAGTAAGGCATTTTTCACAGCTTTAGTTCTGTCATTTGATCCTTTTCGCAATGGAACAAAAATATGCCACCGAGATCTGTTGTGTTGGCATCACAACACCCAAAGATACTCAATAACAGACGAACAGAAAATAAAAACAAAAAGGTCAGAGTTTCATTTGGGAAGCTGGGAATCAGCAGGGTGCCAACCAGTTTTCAGCTACTGGCCAGCCTGGAGGTTTAAATGCATTGGTTTCATCTGACTCTTTGGGAGGAAGGCACCTATCACATTGTAAGAGTTTCCTAAACTGCCTCCTTCATGTCATCCAGGGTTTTATGCTTAACCCTGGAATGGCAAGTCAGCTTTGGGCTGTAACTGGACTTCCAGTCCCAAAGGCTCATGTGTTATGAGGCAGTCGGGGGACTATGGCATTTGCATGTAGTGGCTATGTGGTGAACCAGGGCAACTGGAGGGAGATATGGATGCTCTCAGACCGATGGGGATTTGCTGCAAATCGTCCTTAAAGAATTCCTGAAAAAATGGCATAATTAAGATGGATGACTAAAAATAAGTAGTTGGATAGTATAGCTAAGATTTATTGAGCACTTACTGTGCATCAGGCATGATCCTGTGTTTCAGATGCATCATTTGGTGTGATCCTCTCAACATCCACTTAAGGAAGGTACTGTTAGCCCAGCCCCCATCAACACACAGAGCAACTGAGGCACAGAGAGGGTAAGGAACTTGCCGCAAGCCACACACATCCCAGTAGGTTTCTCCTCGGTGAACAAAGAGTAGCAGAGCATTGAACTGCAGACCTGAACAAAAGCTCACATGTAATCTGTGCCATATTAGAGGTTGATGAATTACACCTAGTGTTTTCACTTCTATCTGCACCCCCCATGTGAGCCTCAATCCTTCAATATTATTGAATCCCCGCATGGAGGACACCTCATTCCTCCATAGCCAGAGTTGCATGTCCTAGACCTCAGCCAGCACCTATAAGCTATTTTTTCTCCTCCATAGGAAAGAAACCAGAATGACCATTTCAAGTTAATTTCATCCTGAAGGAACATGCTAAAGTATGATTGATTCTTTCAGTTTCATGCTCTTTGGTACCCTTTCAAAATTTAATACATACTGAATGAAAATTGATTATAGCGCACTTTGATAGTTCAACCCATTTTCCACCATGTGTGTATGAGAGAGACAGAGAGAAAGAGACAGAGAGAGACAGAGAGAAGGAGAGAGAGAGAGAAGGAAATTGTAGTATGTGTTTGTGACTATGAGGTTATTTAAGGGAAGAGTCAGTTTGAAAATAAAAAGAATAGAATAGATTTTCAGGAATATCTCAGAAGTTTTGCAGTTACATTCAGATTGCTATTTATTGCAAAAAAGTGGGGCATTCTTGCAATGTGCTCAGCAGTCCCACACAGAGTAGAGATGACTGGCTGCTATCAAGATGGAATTGTAACAGTTAGTTTGTGTCATGGAAAGTTCTGTCAACATAGTTCAAAGCAGGCATGTATGAATGGGATCCATCCCTTTGCGCAGCAATAGTTGAGGTATTACCCAAGTGAAAAGCTCAACAAGTTCAATAGGGGACATATTTTAACTCCCTACAGTATTATTTCCAGCTGTAATTAAAATAAAAGCTTTGTGGAAAGTTACGATAAACATGTGTCAACAACTGTGTTTCTACCTTGGTAAGACTTAGAATCTAACTCGAGAACAGGAAAGAACCTTAACTGCATTGGTGCTGTTGCAGGTGGCCTGTGGGGTACACGTGTGCCTTGTCCTGATGGCTGTCATTGCACAACCCCAAGGGGTGCCACTCAACCAGAATGTACCTCCTTTAACTGAACTGTGTGGAAGCTGGGACAGGGTGTGGAGTGCAGGAGATTAGAAGAAAGGATTGTAACACAATGCAAAAAGGATGGTGACATTTTAAATTACAATACAGGCGATGACAATCTGTCTATAAAAGCATGGCCAGTATATAAAAATTGAATGTGTACTTGCTCAAGGACTAGAAAATGTCATCCCAATGACAAGATGGATTTGATTAAATGAAAGGATTGTGGACAATTTTGGATTTATTTTCTAATTTTAATATTATTTAAATAAATTAATAGTTTGCAACCTGCTACAGCCTCCAAGTGACTCTGCGCACTTATTTAGGTGAAATGCATACTTAACATGTTCTGCTTGAGAGAAGAATGGTGAGCTTCGTTGTTTGACAGGAGATAAATGATATCCAAAGTGGTGAGACCACGTGGATTGGTCCATGTAAGCCGTAGCAAAGTGAGATTTGGACTAACAGGGCTTCTTCTGCTACACCAAGGTGGCTTTCTGCCACCTCTCACTCTGGACAATTCATCTTCTCCTTTCTGAATCTTTCATATTCTGGTGCCTCCTATAGTAGGGTGAGTAATAGTCACCCAAGTTCGTAGATCTTAATCCCTGAAACCTGTAAATGTTACTTAATTGGGGGGTGGGGAGAGGTCTTTGCAGGTGCAATTAAATTAAGAATATTGAGATAAGAAGAGAATCTTGAATTGTTTGGCTGGGCCCTAAAGGCTTAAAGGCCTCATAGAAAGAGGTAATGGGAGTTAACCCACACCAAGAGGGGGTGTGAAGAAGATACGGGCATTGATTTGTGGTGATTTGGCTACCAGCCAAAGAATGCCAGCAGTCACCAGGAGCTGAAAAAGTCACACGATAATTCTCCTGTCAAGCCTTCAGAGGAGCCAGGCTCTCTCCACACCTTGATTTTGGTCTCTGGCCTCTGGAACTGTGAAAGAACACGTTAATATTGTATTAAGCTACCAAATTTGTGGTACATTGTTCTAGCAGCCCTAGGAAACTAACGTAACTCCCAAATTTATTTCTATGACCCTGGCTTCTCTTCTAAATTGAGATTCAACCCTGGCTGGCACCAGCCTGCGAACCCAAGGGTTGCTGATTTGATTCCCACATCAGGACACATACCCAGGTTGCAAGCCAGGTCTCCAGCCAGGTCCCCTGCTGGAGGCAGGGGAAAGGCAACCATAAAAAAATTGAGATTGAAATTTCTATTTGTGGACGTCTCAATTTTCATTTCTAAATTTCACTAGCTGTCCTCCCTCTTCCTCTTAACATGCTTCCTAGCTCAGGTAATCATTCACCAATTCCTCATCATGCTGATTTTCACCTCTTTTCTCTCATTCCCAACATCTGGGCAGTGACCACCTGATGCTGCTGATCCTATCTTGAAAACAGGTTTCTTCCATCATCACCTACCCCTTTCCTAGCGCTGCTAGTCTAGATCAGATGCTTATCACCACGTCTCACCTAAATTTCTGCAATCTGTACTTTTTGTTCTTTTATTTGCTCTCTATTCTATCAATAGAATCATCTTTTTAAAATAGCAAATTTGATTATATATATATATATCACTGTGCTCGAGAACACCTGTAGAATTGAGTTCAATCTCAGACATCACTAAAGCAGTAACCAAGTGCATGCAGACTCTGGAGATGTGACTGCCTGGGTTCCGTCTGGGGCTCTGTCACTACCTCTGCGACTTTAGGAAGATTACTTCACCATGCATCATTTCTGCCTCTGTAAATTGAGGGCAGTAACAGCGCCTGCCTCATAAAGGGGCTCAGAAATAAATGAGTTGGTACTTGTAAAGCACTCAGAAGGGTTTTGGCCACCCAAGGAGCAGGCAGCAACATTACAGCTTGTCAACAATAACAATTATAATATTGAAAAGAAATATTAACTGTTTTCAACATGTGTAGAATGACCTACAGATTCTTTACATTCTGTTTATATTTAATATTACATTGTCTTGGGCTTCCCTTTCTGTATTAGTCAGGGTTCTCTAGAGAACCGAACCAATAGAATGTATTTTGTGCATATATAAAAAATTTATTATAAAGAATTGGCTCATGTGGCTGTGGAGGCTGACAAGTCCCCAGATCTGCAGTTGCCAAGCCTGCGAGCCCCAGGAGAGCTGCTGGTGTAGTTCCAGTCTGAATGCTGGCAGGCTCCAAATGCAGACAGCAGATGTTTTAGTTTAAGCCCAAAGTCAGGAAAAAACCAACATCCCAGCTTAAAGGCGGTGTGCAGGAGGTGTTCTCTCTTAGTCAGGAGTGTCCTTTTGGGGTCTGCAACTGATTGGATGAGGCCCACCCACATTAGGGAGGGAAACCTGAATTACTCAAGTCTACTGATTTAAAGGTTAATCTCATTCAAAAACACCCGCATAGAAACACCCAGAATAAATTTTGCCAGAAATATCTGGGCTCCCCATGGTCCAGTTAAGTTGAAACATAAAGTTAACCACCAGATTTTTTTAACTTCCCTCTTGGTGGTTCCTTGAACAAGCCTGGTCATCTCTTGTCTTCCTGCCTTGGCTAATGCTTCTTTCCTTTGTTTTTTTTTTTTTCTTCTCAGATTTACATTTATCCTTTGTTTGCTCCAGCCTGGACAAGCCCTAAGTATTCTTCACAGCAAAGTTCAATTATCACCAATTTCTCTACTTGGTAACTCAGTTCTTTTCCTCTTGCCTCTGTACTATGGGGTGGAACTCAATTCACAGAACTGATCACATAGTGTTAAAATTAGGTATGTAGCCATTTACCCAAAGTCAGGCCTTATGGAAACAGACTCGTGGCTTCACTTCTTTATTTTCTTAGTATTTTAGGGCCTGGCACCAGGCACATGGTAGGTGCTCGATAAAATGCTTGTTGAATTCATTCTTGGCCTTTCGGGAAAACAGAAACGATGAGCCTCTCTCATGAACAATGAAAGGTCAGCAACTTGGGACTGTGTGGTTGTCAGCAGTTTTCCCACTCCCCAAGTGAAGTTTTCCCAGAAGGCCTTCTGCTATTCCCTGCTGAGGGAATTTGGGGACTGCCAGCAGGAGCACCCTGGCTAAGCTGAATTACTGTGAGGGTGCCCAGGGAGAGAGGCAATCTTTGAGGCACCCAGGCAGTAACCTTTATTTAATTGGCAAGATGGAAATCAATGGCACATATGGCATTAACAATTTTAGATTCTGGATTAGTTTGCAGTGATATCTGCTCATCAAACAAAACCAAAAAAAAAAAAGGTTCAAATCATCTTCAAGTTTTTTTGGTCCAGGAAAAATCCCAGGGCATTTGTTGTATTTTTAATTAAGAATTTAGATATTTAAATTTGCATATAAAAAAACCTCAGCAATTACATAAACAGTTATCTAAAAAGATGTATATGTTAAGTGAAGTGGATAAGCTATGAGTTATGGCAGGCCATGTCCTATCTTTTTATATTTTGCTTGACCAAGAAATATATTCATTATTACCTATTATTTTTATGTTAAACTTTAAAAAATCTTAAGGTAGACAAAGCATTGGTATACCCAAATCAAGAAGCAGAGGAAAACATCTCCAAACTAAAATGGGGCAATTATTTGGTTTAGTAAGAAACTATATCATTCAGAATTCAGTATAGGAAACAGAAACCACTTTAGATATTTTAAGCAGAAAGGGGTTTAATAACTAAAATTAAGGGTTTGGAAGATTGTTGGGAAGACTGGTGTGACTGAACATCAAGAGCCACCACTGGACCTACAGAGGAGCCAGTCCAGTGACCATGACACCACAATAACATTGCTGCTTCTGTAACTGCACCATTGACTTTTGACACCTAGAAACTGGTGACTCAACCAACACTGGAATGTGTCCCTTGTCACTCATATCTCCAGGACCTCTCTTCCCAGGAGAAAGAACAGTAGTGATAGGGCCTTAGCTATGGAGCCAACATGATACACACATCAGACCACCAAGCTGAGTTTCAGTAGGTGAATGGATAAACAGACTGTGGAATATCCTGGCAGTGGAATATTATTCAACATTAAAAAGAAATAAGCTATTAATCCATGAAGAGATATGGAGAAAACTTAAATGCATATTATTTTATGCAAGAAGCCTATCTGAAAGGCTACATATGGTATGATTCCAACTATATGGCATTCTGGAAAAGGCAAAATGATGATAATAGTGAAAAGATTAGTGATTGGCAGGAGTTAGGAGGAAGGCTGGGATGACTAGAAAGCTTGTATAGGACTTTAGGGCAGTGAAATGACTCTATATATCACTATAACGGGAGATGTGTCTAAACCTATAGGATGTACAAAACCAAGAGTGAACATCAGTGTAAACTATGGACTCTGGGTGATAATGATATACCCATGTAGGTTGATCAGTTCTAACAAATATACCACTCTGGTGTGAGATGTTGGCAATGGGGGTGGGGTGGGGAAATACAGGCAATCTCTGTATCTCCCACCTAATTTTTCTGTGAATCTAACACTTCTCTAAAAATTACTCTATTTTTGTAAAAGGCCAACCTCAACGTTTGCATACTTTGTTATACAAACAGGAGATACTTATAGATCTAGTCCAAATCCTGTATGTGAGCAATTAAAGAACTGACATGTGTTGTGTGAAGAACTTTTTCACTTGGAAAAATTGCTGAGTTTACATAAAGGATTGTATTATCAAGTCAATTATTTTTACACCTAGGAATCTTTTTCAGAGCCGATCTTTACTGATAGTCTCATAGCTAAGCCACCAAGCGGCCCAGGTGCAGCACAGGGGAGCCCGGGAACTCCGAAGCTGGCTCTTCAGGTACTTCCTGTGGTTACCTCACACAGCAGAGAACATTTGGGTCATGAAATATCTCAATTTTGTACCCCAGATGGTCATCTAACTTTTGTGATATTTTCTAGTGGACATCTATCCCGTAAATCCAAAGGTCCCAGGTGTGTTCACCTTAAACCTAAACCAAAGGTAGCCTTCTAAGATTCCTAGGTATGGACACTCTTCCTAGGAAATCTCAGCAGTCTATTTACCAAGAGGTCCAGTATTCAGTGTGCATACTAAGAGATAAGACCAGGTGTCCTGTCTCTTCTCTTTCTCTAGAATTGTACCTCAGTTGGAGGGAGAAATGAAGCATAAGCGAGCTGCTTTAAGCCCTTCCACTCCAACATCATACCTACAGAAGGATAATATAAACCCACCTAGTCACCGTGGATGATATTTTACATTCTCTCTCACTCTCTCCCTCTCATATATGAATCCATATATCTAGAATCAGACTCCCCTAAAATAATCTGCAAGGTGAGAATTTATGGAAAAATAATTTATTAAAAATCACCCTGGCTGGTGTGGTTCAGTGGATTGGTGCTGGCCTGCCAACCCAAGTGTTGCTGGTTCGATGCCCAGGCAGGGCACATAATCAAGTTGCAAGCCAGGTCTCCAGCCATGTCCCCAGCTGGAGGCAGGTGAAAGGCAACCATCCTTTGATGCTTCGCTCCCTTTCTTCCCCCTTCCTGGCTGTTCTCTCTAAAAATAATAAAATCTTTTCTTAAAAATATGCTCACATGGAGAGTAAGGAAAGAAAATTGGGGGAGTAGGAAGAAGCTAAGTAAAGGTGTAATTTCAGATTAAAGTCAAATATTGCTCTAATTCTACATGAAATTCTTGACACCATAAAACCTTAGGTGTGAGATATTAGGGAAAAAAAGACACATAAAAGTTGGTAGATGCACAGAGTACAGTAATAAAATAGATCCTAGGGAATTAGGGCAGAGTACAGAAAATGTCACAAACAAGGTGTGTGTGTGTGTGTGTCTGTGTAATGTGTAAGTACTCCTGCACACACACTTCTGTTTTTTAATGCATCACTTGAAAGTTGCAGGCATTTTGGATAGTTTACCAATAAATACATCAGAATTTATCTCCTAAACAACTTATACAGTATAACTGTGATACCATTACCACTTGCAAGAAATTCAACACTGATCTCATGTTACTCTGTAATGCAGAGTCCATATTTAAATGAGCCCAATAATATCTTTTAAAACTTTCTCTCCTGATTCAGGATCTACTCCAGGCTCACATTAGATATCCTATCTCTTTAGATTCCTTTAATATAGGTTAATTCCACCACCTCATTTTAACTTTAATGAAATGAACATTTTTGAAAAGTCCAGGTTTTATAGAACGTCCAACAGTTTGTATTAATCTGATTGTTCCCTCATAAATTGATGTAGGTAAAATTATTCTGAAAAAATATATATATTATGACAAAGATACACCATGTCAGCTATTCCACTTTTGGTGGTATTAAAGTTTTTCAACTTGGTTAAGATGTCTATGAAAGCCATCTTAGAGTTTCATGCTCCATACCACAATTCTTTCCAAACTCCCTCACTGACAATGTCATTAGCAATCTCTAATTCTCCAACTATATCATTTTGAAGTCAGAAATAAAAAGCAAAGCATTTTTCTTCCAACCCTATATTAATAATCCATTTTCTTACCAATTTTCAACTTTCTTTCTTTATACTACTTCTCAAATATTTTCCTTTGTCTTCATGGAGCAACCCCCATCCTAGTCCGGTCTTTAAAATGTTGTTCTATGAACTCTTGGAACAGATATTAGTCAACTTGGATCAGCACTCTCCTTTTCCATTTTGACTCTTTTCCATCCCACAGAATTTATAATCATGATCTGTAAATATCCTTAGACATTATATTATTAGTTTACTTGGGCTGCTGAACCAAGTTACTATCAGCTGGGAGAGCTTAATGAGCAGAAATTTATTGCCTCTCTGTTCAAGAGGTTAGAAGTCCAAGAGCAATGTGTCAGTAGGATTGGTTCCTTCTGAAGGCTCTGAGGGAGAATGGGTTCTATGCCTCCCCCATAGTGTGTCCTCTGCTGGCAATTCTTGGTGGCCCTTGGCTTGTAGAAGCATCAGCCCATCTCTGCCTTCATCTTCAATGGTATTCTTTTTATGTGTGCCTGTGACCAAATTTCTCCATTTAAAAACAAAACAAAACAAAAGGACACTAGCCCTATCAATTAGGGGCCCACCCTACACCAATACAACCTCATCTTAACAAGAGATTAGATATGCAACAACCCTATTTCCAAACCAGTTCATATTCCAAGGTACTGGGTGTTAAGACTTCACCAAATAAATTCTGGCAGAGAGGGTACAAATCAATTCATAACAAATCCTTATATAAACTTCTGTATTCTAGGTTCTGAGCTATTTATAGTTATTTAATCTAGTAAGAGCATCATTTATAATGTCTTGCCTGAAGCCTTTTTTTTTTTTTTAAACTTAATCCTGCCCAGTTATTTTCATTTAAAATATTCTACTAAATTTTTCATCATACTTACTTTCTGTTGTAGTGAAATTGGATCCTCGCTCATGTGTATAGCCATCAATTGTGCTTACGTACTAATCAGGCGCCACTCATTTTTCTGGTGAAATGAGCTCTTTTCTTATAATTGGAGGTGGGGCTGGATCCATGGCTGCAGATGGAGGTGTCCTTGGGCTTTATTTGCATTGAATTTCTCCCTGTTTTGGCTATATTTTCAAATTAAAATTTTCCCTATGGTAGTGATTCTGACATGGCCTGGGCCATATTGATATCCTACCTGCTCAGCAATCGAAATGGAAAAAAGATACTTATTTCTTTCCAAAGAAGCTCTTGTGGGCTCTTGATTTTGCATCTCATTGGTCCAGGCTGGATCACATGTCTGTTCCTGACAATTACTATAACTGTCTAATTGGTCATGCTCTGGGGCTACGGGCAAAATGCTGAGTGACAATGAACTTAAGTCAAAGGAAAGCCAGGTTTTTAATTTTATTTTTTCCACAAAAAATAATAAAAGCATACGAGGCAAAACAAACAAACAAAACACAATAACACACCATATGTTGTTCACTACAGCTTATGTTTATGCTTCTGTTACATTTGGACTGGCATTTTAAATAAATAAAGATAAGTGCATTTGCACAAATATATTTGTGTTTCATAATTTTGTACATAAAATAAAGTAAATGGAATTCTCCAAATCTTGATTGCAGAAACATGTAATGTATCTCTAGGGAAAAGTGCAGCATGCTTTTATGTTGTAGGGCTAACTTGTAGATTAACTAGTACTTTGAATATAAAAACTACAATATACATGTATCTTTTAATTATGCTTCTGAAAGTAATAAGTATTTTCCCTATCTAGTAGGAATAACATCAGTTACCAGAAGTAAAATGTAATGAAAGACACCAAAGTTAATCATGCTGGGACTAAATAGATTGAAGCACAGCAGCTAGGCAGAGATTCTTTCTTCTGGGATACAAAACTAAAGCCAAATGACTTCAACTTGCTAAAAAATAAATCATGTCCACTTCCTTCACAAGCTTCTTTATGTGTTGAAAAAATGACCTTTAAACTACCTTGAGAGATAGCAGCTGACTAGAAAATTACAGTTATTAGCAGGATAACCAGAGATTAGGGTATTTAGAGTATTGTAAAAAATACTAAGAGACAGATGTTAACAATTTGCAACCTCAAATGATGGCAACAACAAAACCCTCTATTGCAGTGTTTTTAAAGGATGATTGGAGAATCCATGATAATACACTTTACTAGGAATATGAATGTGGATAAGCAAAATTACTTTTTTTATAACTTTATCCATAAAAGTTTTATTTGTAAAGCTATGAAAAATTACTAATTATATTTATCAAGTATTCACCTCTGCCCTGAAGATGTTTGAGTATAATGTTTCCTTTATTATAAATAACTAAAATACACACTACATTTTTTGAAAGACATTGCTAAAATATGGGCTATATAATGATCATTGTCTGTTCACTGTTAACCCTTTCATTGAAGGCCAACATGAACTTAAGTTGGGTGTTAGAAATCATGAGACATCACCAATCATTTCCATTTGATCCTTATCCAATCGTTCAATAACCATTTTTCTTTTCAGAGGCAAACTCTAGCAAAGTTTTCTCTGGGGAAAAGTGGAAGGAAAGCATGAGCTCTGGCACCAACTGGACTCAAGTTCCAGCTATACTATGCTATTGAAGGCAGTTCAACTGTGTAAGGTAACAGTTAAACTCACAGACCCAACTCTGTCTGCTTGGGTTCAAGTCCTGGATATGACTCTTACCTGCTGTATGACCTTGCTCTAATGACTTAACTTTGTATGTCAGGGTTTTCTCATACTGCAGATGGGGATTGATAATAATATCTGCCCACAGAGTTATGAGGAGTAAATGTTTTAATATTCATAAAGGATTTGCTGTTACCTGTTATTTGAAAACTCTTATGTAACCAAACACTGTTACCTGTTTAGTGAAATGGAGTTGAGACTATGCAATGAGATACAGTTTATAAAACACCTAAATTCTTTACCAGAATAGCCACCACAGAATGACAGTTACTTTCCCACTGATGAGAATTTTCCAAGATGATAGCTGGACATGGGACCAGGAGGTATAAAATGACATGCTTGTCTTCTGTGATGGCAAACTCAAGTTTTAGTGATGTCTCAAACTTTTTATTTCTACCATGGTCACCATGTAGTTTTAATGTTTATTATAGATTTCTATCAATTTAATGAACATTTATTATTAACATAATTTTTGTGTGACTCTATCAGGTGCTGACCTGGAAGGCCAGTGTAAAGAAAAATTATATATATTTACTTGACATCTTTAATGGGAATCATATTTGCATTCATCTGATTGTTAAACCCTCAAATGATCCTTGCTTTAGTCAATGGCACTGCCATCTCCCTGGTTCTTGAAAACCCCTTCCTTCCTTGCTTGTGCCCTCCACGTGCAACCAACAGCCAAATCTTGTCAAACTGTGTAAGGCCTTTGCCCCCACTGCTACCATCTCAGTCCTGGGTGTCGTCAGCCTTTGCTTACACCCTTAATGAAGTTTGATGGACACCCCCAGCACAGACTCAGCTTCCTCTTCTTTGGGTCCAGATTGATGAAAAGAGACTGTCCAGATTCCTCAGAATGAAATTGGTTTTCTACCTACCATTCCAACAGTTTCTCACTGTTTCTTGTTATGATCCCCTTCAACCTACTTTCCTGCTTTTGCGATTCCTGCCTTTACTCACACTGCTTCCTTTGTTGGGGGAATGTACATACCCACACATTCAACCTTATCCATTCTTAGTGGACAATTCAAAACCTGTCCTGCTGCATGAAAGGTTCTCTGGTTTTCCCCATCTCCCCCTCTATCCCCACTTCCTCCCTCCCAGTTGAACTTCATCTTCTTGGAAATCTCCTAACATTTCATCTTTACTTCTCTTATGTCACTTATGTTTATCTTGTTATATTTATTTATTTTCCTATCTTTTATTCTCTACATTGTTAATTCTTAGAGAATAAAATATAGTCTTACTTATCTTAATATATTCAAAATCCACAACAGTATAGATGAAAACTTAAAAATACTTATTTAATGATTAAAGACATAGATGGGAAATACAAAAGAACTGTGGCAGCTAACCTCCAGGAGTTCAACATCTAGTGGTGTATATGTATGTATGTGTGTATGTACATATGTATGTATGTATGTATCATCTATCCATACATCCATCTATCACCTGTCATCTATGTATCATCTATTCACACACATGCAAACAGATGCAAGGATGAATCTAGAAAGACAAAAAATCTGTAAATTTTGTTAAGCAAGTGTAATCAAAGGAATACTTTAGTCTGACTAGGGATTTTGAGGATAGTGGAACTTCTTAAAGGAGGTAGAATTTTAATTGAACTTTGAAGACATAAGCAGGTTGGAAATAAAGACACTTTAGACTGAGCCAACAATTTGAGACAAGACTTAGAAGCAGGTGGCACAGCACCATGTTCAGGAAACTGTGTGTAGACTGGTCTCATTGGATGTGCTATCTGTGGACTTTGCTAAGTCTTCTGATTGGAGGGCTCACAGGCATGTCCTCCTGGGATGGGCTCCTCTACTCAATATAGTCTAAGCTGACATAAAGTGAAGGACTCATTTCCTTGAGGTTATGTGGGGGCAACTGTATTATTTAATATAACATATTTTTGTGAACTGTAGGCCTCTCCCTTTACTGAATGTAATTGATAGTGACTACAAATTGTGAGAAGATATGTGCTCATTCAACATTTTTATTACTTGCCATTTTGTTTCATGATAGCAGAATGAGCTGCAAATCAAACTTAATATGTATCAATATTATTTTAGTGGTACACCAAATTTTATTTTAAAAGAGTTAATTCATTTAAGTGTTATGAAAGATTATGCAGATTGACAAGCATGAAAAGTTGAGTGGTGAAAAGCCCTGCACATGAAAATGATGCTTAATGGGTATTGACCTAATTAAAATGGTATAGTGACCACCCATGAGACTGTATACATACATATTATTTTCCCTTTCACCCATCCACATGGCTACAATGAGGGACTCCATGTTTCAAGGTCATGCACACACATTCCTGACCTTGAGTTCCATGAAACATTCCATTATTTTAAAATAGTTCCTCCATTTTTTGTTTGGTCTTTTTTTTTCATTGTGTTTTGGTTTTTATCTACTCAAAGTTGGAATGAAGATGATTTATCTTAGCTTTCTTCCTATATATGACTATCCTGAGATTTAAAGAGTTTTTATATAACATTTAAAAATCCAAATGAAAGTTTCCCTATAGTAATAATTCCAACTTGTCTCAGACTTCAAAGACTGTATATATCCTAGCTATAGGGTAAAAATTATTATATGGTAAACCAAATAAGAGAAGGTGAAGACTTTTTCTCTGGAGAATAAAAGAAATTCTTCAAATGGCTATGCTCTTTCAAGCTTGGCCAACTGCTTCAGGTACCCCTGAATTTTTCCTCTGCTGTGGGACAAAAAAAATATGTCTACAGTATAATTATCTCCCAACATTTCCCTTCTATTCTGGGTACTATTTCTTTCTACATAACCAACTTAATGACTGGAGTAAAATCTGGTTACACCAATGAATCATTTCACTAGGATTTCTGAACTTGTGTCCATAGAGTTGAAACTAATGCCATTTTGGGGGAGATGCTATAACATATAAAAACTCAGAGGCTGTGTGCTGCTATATTCTCTATAAAATGGAGAAAAATTGTGAGAAAGAATAAACTTGACAACCAGAGCAATCAGAAACAAGATATGAAAAGGAGTGGCCTTTTGATACCAGGTCACACTTGATTCTGGGCCCAGCTACATCTTTGTCTTGCCACTGAATCCTAACTTTGGATTCTACTAGTCAATACAGTCCTCTTTCTACTTCAGTGTGTTGGAGGGGTATCTTTGCCATTTGTGACTATAGTTCTATAAAACCTTTGACCCATCCTAGGATCTAGGGAGTTGGTGTTAGCTATGGGGAAGCACTGACCTAGCACTTTGGATATGGAGCAAATGACAACTGGTGGCAATACTTAGTTTTGAAGGAGGCAAAACCAAAGCAAATACCTGGCCTAAACCAAAAGGTCTAGAATGAGCAGCCATCAGGTTTGGCTAATCAGAAGGCAGATGCTAGGAAAGAGTGCCCTGTGTGTACGAAGGAGTGATCTATTCTCAAACACCTATGAATTCATTGAGTGTAGGAAGAGAATGTAAAAATTTTGAGCTAAGGACTGATTCCAATGCAGGACCTTTCTTATAGTAGTGCATAAAAGGTCAACAGTGGGAAATTAAGTGTAGGTTATGATTTGGAGAATATTAGAACAGAGCAACAGGTCCTTTTCCCTGTCATACCTGTGGAAGGAATCAACATCATACATTATCAGTAAATCCATATGGCCCTGAACATGAACAAATATGTAACTGTAAGGGAGCCAATTGGCATTCCCTTAGAGCACTGATATTCCAGAGTATGTTTACATGACAGAGAGAATTTGGACAAGAACATTCCAGACCAGAATATTGGAATCATACACTCTGAAGTAGATGCTTGGCTCGAGTTCTTCTCTGTGAAGTTCAAATATCAGTAATCATAGGGTTCTAAGTTCCAACTGGACACTCAGTTTTTGATGCTGGCTGCATAGCAGATAAATGTATCACAGGGCAAAGCGAGTTACTTTATGTGTGTGAGGAAAATAAAAGCTGTGCAGTTGCACAATGTACTGTCACAGAATTATGAAACACCTCATGATTTAGTTCAGTGGAAACTGCCAGCAACCTCTCTCCTAAAATTCCTATCTTACCTTGAGAAATGAGGCAATACAAAGCTTTTTCAGAGGATATGCCTTAACTTTCCAAATTAATTTACTGCAAGTCTATAAATCAACACTATTTTTCACTCTTCACTCTGTTGGGCACCCTTCTGTCTGACTACATCCTGGGGGGAGACCTTCCCTCTTCCCCAGATGTTGTGGAATGTCATAATTCTCTCTTCTCTAACATTAATTGCCTTGTCTCTTAAAGCAGGCAGTTGGAAGACTAGTGCATGGGAGGATGTGGTGATGAGGCCTTATTAAATCAGGGCCAGCCAGGTTAGAAGCTATGGCATAACTTATGTCTACATTTCTGACTCTAAACTTGCTTTTCCAGATTCCTGACCCTGATCTTGCTTTATGGTCCATTGCATTCATTATGGTTGTATATATATATATTTTTTTAAGAAAAAACCTTCTAAATAGTTTACAAAGAAGTGTTTGGGAACTTTACTGGGTTTCCTTGATTTGGTTTGTGCTCAAATGGTGAAGCATTTAATTAGGCCACTTTCTCTGACCACCCCATTCCTCACTTATCAAGAGAACATAACTTTCCCATAATCCTTAGAGTCCTTCTTCTCATAATACACTGATGTCAAGAACATGCTAATTTAAAATAAGTGGCAATTTGGATTACGTAACATTTGTATATGATTAGCACACAAAGCCCTACACATATATTCCTCACACAGCCACCCTGTGTGGTAAGAATTAGCATGTGAGGTGAGCAGGCCTGCTTGTCATGGTGGCCTCAAACCAGAATTATAGGGGTTCTATCCATCTGAAATTCTTTTCTACAAGGGGCAATGTGATAGGGCTTAAAGTTATATGTAAATAAATATGAAGCAAATTGGAAACTCATAAGCCTTCCTTCTACATAGGGAGTTCTATACTAGGCAGGCAAAGGGATTATATTTCTGCTTTTATTAATCACAAAGGAGGCACATGCTTCACCAGCCAAAACTGCTTTTATTAGTGAATACACATTCCTTGTGCTTAGGTTTATAGTCTGCATTCTAAAAGTGTTTTATACTCTTTCTTCTACTTATGGCTGTTCTGAGTGATTGAGCTCAAAACTAATCCTTGTGAATTCACCTAATAATCCAATTAACTGAAGAGGAGGGCAATGCTAGTCTTTCTGAATGAGTTCATAGAATGTCACACACTTATAGGTAAAAACAAAAACCAAATAGCAAATACTTCTGAGGATTTGATCACCTTATACCACTAAGCATTGATAAGTTTGCTTGGGTTTTCCACTCCTTTGTTGTTAGGTTTCCTTGGTTTGTCTTAGACTATGTAACAGAACAGTAGTTTGAATCCCCAGAGACTTCTTTACTTGATCTTACCCAAAAGTCCACTGTAGGGACAACTGGTGAATGATGAGACTTGCTTGCCTGTCATAAATCTTAGCAAACTGAGGAGGGAGAGGCCAGACAGACATGTTACCTCTGAGGACTGGGCTACAGACTCCTAACTGATTTATCTGCCCATTTCTCCTCATTGTGAAAGATGGAAATGGTTTAGCTCAAGTATTTTACAGAGACATTTGGTGAGGGTGAGCCTGTTTCTGGGGGAAGCAACTCCTGTCTTCACCCTATTTATTGTTCTCCAGTCTTTGCGCTAATCTAGATAGAGCCACTGGATCTCCATCAACAGATTTTACTTTTCTTCTTAGAAAAAAACTATAACCCTGGCTCCTTGGTAAGGCCTGCTTTCTTTAGAGTAACTTGGATATTGAAAGTTCCATATTTTCTGACACCAGGTGATGGTTAAAATGAGTAATGGGAGAAATCAGGCAGATGTAATCTAAAGTTGTATCAGCCACTTTCCTGCTGCATGCCTCCATACACATTATTATTATATAAGACAGTTCATCATTTGCTAAATGGCATTAATAGTAATGCCTACTTCCTAGCTTTAAATGAGGTAATATTTGTCGCATAGTAAGTGCTAACTAAATTGCTGTCACTTATCAGCATCATCCTCTTCATTCCCACAGCATGAACACCAAATACTAAATTAGGAAGGAGATGTCCTAATTTTTAACCTTGATGTTTCTTTTCCATTAGATTCTGAGGCTTTTGTATCAAGGAAGCTGGAAATGGCATCTTTGACTTGGGTTTATACAGACTTAGTCTTACATTAGGTATTATAATTATCTCCACTCACCCATAGAATGAAGTCCAGTCTCTTTAGCCTCACATATTTATGTAGCTAGCACCCTTCTCCCAAACCTGGCTTCCTATGAGTTTTTTCAGTAGTCCATATACTTCCCATGAGATTATCAAATTGCTACATTTTATTGGAATTATATGCATATAAATCTATTTTCCCCATTGGGCAAGAAGCTCCTCAGGGACAGGGATTGTTACTCTAGTGCCTGACACAAAGAGGTGCTTGCTCCAAATATGATTTGAAGTGTATATAAGTGTAGTATTGGAATGGGAGGAGCTATACAAATCATTTTCTTAGTGAAAAGAACTATAATAAAAACAACTGACTAATATAGTTACAGATGGTTCTATATAAAAATATTTACATACACACACACACACACGCACACACACACATATGTTTCTTTGCTCTGTCAACCAAGAAGGCATAAGGAAAGGGCAGCCCATTATCAATGAACAGTCATACACCCAGATGCTTGTTTTTGATATCATTCATTAATAGAAGGTACCAGGGCTATTTGCAGAAATAACTACCTCTAGGACTGGGGCAGGAAGTATACAAGATAAGCTTGAAGCAACTTGTAGAGCCTGAAAATAAAAATTATCTTGTATAGCTACACACATGTAAACACACACACACATGTACATGCACATAATGGAAGTATATTAGAGGGCCATAAGAACCAATTGGAAGAACTCTCAATGGCCAGAAGATGGAATCACTTGATCAAAAATTTACTAAGATAGTATTAGGTTATAACTCAAAGCATAAAACAAATATCCATGAGCTTATACTTGTATAAGTAAATAATTGGTGAGAAGCAGCAAATATCCTAAGCCCAAGAACTTATGCAGAAAGTCTACCCTAAGGGAGTAAGGTGGCATTACTCAACATTTTAAAAATGTGGGCTGTGTATAGAGGCTTTCTTTCGAAGAGTAGAGTGTTAAAAATGAGGGGAAAAGAGCATAACTTTACAGTGGATAAACCTACAAAATAGTACTTCAGTCAGGGTTAGGATCAACAGTGATTAACACTATTACTTGATATGATAATGTGTATCCTTGATATGCTGTGATGAAAATGACACTTTTTCTCTGAGCTCTTCTTGTCCAAAACTCAGAACTGAAGTCTAATCATAAGAAAAACACTAGGCAGAGTCCAATAGAAGGTAATCCTACAAAATACCTGACCAGTATCATCCAAAGTGGTCAAGGTCATGACAAATTAGAGTCTGAGAAATTGTCATAGCCATGAGGAGCCAAGACTACATGAAGGTTAAACATAATGTGAAATCCTGGAATGGAAAAAAGACATTAGGTAAAAACTAAGGGAATCTGAATAAAGTGTGGACTTAAGTTAATAATAATGTGTCAATATTAATTCATGAATTACAATATAATATATAATATTAATAGCAGCGATATATGGGAACTCTCTGAACTACTTTCTAAATTTTTAGAGCTCAGCCTGCTCTAAAAATAGTCCATTAAAATGACTAAATAAAAAAAAATGAGAGAAATAAAACCAGGATTAGATAAACAGAAAAGAGACTACTTACTTACACAGATATCCCTTTTCATGCTATAACTGGATAATTCAGGAGAATGGGTTCATGTCACAAATTAACTCAACAATTGTCTCTATTTTCTATATAATGATGTGTATGTGAACAGGAATGGAATGAAAATACTTCACATGACATTTTCCCTAGAATAATATATTTCAACACCAGTCAGATATTAAAAAACAAAACAAAATAAAACAAAAAAACAACAACAAAAAAACAGTAGCTTTATGACTTAAAGACATGTTCACTTTAATCCTTGTTTAGTCCAGACTGGTGTCCTGGTCATGAGAGATGAGTATCCCAATTTTCTCTAAGAAGTAAGTCAGTACTTATCAAGTACTGAATGTTATCAGAAGTGTTGAAAGAATTGGAATAGCTCCTTTAGAATTTTGGGAAACAGTAAGGTAGAATTTTGGGAAACAGAAGGCTGGGCACAACCAACTTTCAGTGATTTATACAGAAAGAACTGTTTTGTTAGACTGAGGTCAACAAGAAAAAATAGATTCATAACATTCCATATGACTGGCTGGTGGCACAGTGGGTAAGGCACCGGTCTGCAAACTCAAAGGTCACTGGTTTAATTCCCCAGCCAGGGCACATAAGCAAGTTGCAAATCAGGTCTCCAGCCAGGGCTGTGGCTGGAAGCAGGTGAAAGGTAACCATACGTTGATGTCTCTCTCCCTCTCTGCCTCTCTCCCTTCTCCTCTCTGAAAATAATAAATAAAATCTTAAAAAGAAAAAAAAAAAAAGCATTCCATATGAGAAGCTCTATTTTTCTCTAGCCCACAGCCAGTGACTTATTTCCTGGTCAATAAATGTTGTTCAAGCAGAAATTGCTGAAGTTTGTGCACTTAGCCAACTTGATGAAAGAAAACCTAGAGCTAAAAAGTTAGTTTGCTATTCTTAAATAACTCTATTCCTAAACTTGTACTTAATTTTATATACATGATTCTGTGCCCTGGCTGAGACAGAGATACATCTAAATCCTTTACATAAACACTGGTGTGGGAGAAAGGCAGAGGATGTCTGCATGACAGGGTGCTCCAGGTCAGAAAATTAATGTTTCTCCTTGGACCAGAGCTGGTCAGGAGAAGGATTGGCTTTGACCTTGAGGGTTTTACCCTGGAGGCCTGCAGAGGTGGTCCAACATGGAAGGGAAATAAAAAGAAACCATAGCAATTTGATAGAGTTATTAGATGAATTCAGTTCCCTGTTTAAACCCTGAGACTCTTTTCTAGTCGTATAGACAAAGCATGTAGGGGATTGGCTGAATACCTTTAATTTCCAAACATTTGTAGAGATGTCAGGTAAATACATCCTGAAATACAGGGACTATTGGGTAAGATTTCATTCATAAATAAGCCAGACTTGGGAATGATAATATGGCATAATCTTGCTTATATATGGAATCTAAAAAGATACAAACTCATAGGAGCAGAGAGTAGAGTGACAGTGGGTGGGGAAATAGGGAGATATTGGTCAAAGGGGACAAACTTTATTTTCTTTATAATTTCTGGAGATCTAATGTACAGCATGGTACATATAGTTAGCAATACTGTGTTGTCTATTATATAAACAATCTATATAATATAATATATAATATTATATATTATATATGTAAACTTGCCAAAGGGATAGATCTTCAGTGTTCTCACCACTGAGAATAAAAGGAGATGGCAAACATGGGAGGTCATGTACCCGTTATTAACTTGATTGTGATGATTTCACAATTTAGACATATATCAAATTATCAAGTTGTACATCTTAAGTAGAAATAATTTAAAATTTTAACTGTCAGTTATATCTCAATAAAGCTGAAAAATATGATTTCATTCATAATTTCTCACACCTACTCAGTGCCTTCAACTTTCCAAACTGCTTTTGCAAAACTGCAGTTATACTCTTGCTCCAGCCAGTATCTTCTCTCATTTTCCTTCAGGAAAACAAATCAACAATAGATTAAATGGTTTTAACTCACCCTGGAAAATCACCTTTACACAATTTTATAAATTTCTGGGAGCAGGTGGTAGTGGCAGAGCACTGAGGTGGAATAAACAACTCAGGATCTGAGCAGCACTAGTTACATTAATGGACCAGGCTTCAGGCAAAATGAAAATGGTGGCGGTGGGGGGTCATTGTCAATAATTATAAAAACGTTTGAGGTGGTAAAGCAGAATATTAAACCAAGCATGCCTTGCGTGACTTCCCAGGCTCCACACCCGTGAAGCCATCCTTGGTTTAGCTCTAACACTATCAGCCTTTCAACAACTGTGTAAGCTGGGGCAGGTTTCTTGTACTCTTTGACTCAAAGTTCTTTCCCTGTAAAATGATAGTGACAGTATTTACCTCATTTTTAGAGTGTGAAGTAAGACAAGGAGTTCAAAGAACAAAATACATTGCATTGTGAAGTCAATATTCAAAAAGGGAACAAGGTAATAATGGCATGAATACTTCAAGCAAGAAGGGGGAGGAGCCTCGGGGGCTGGGTGGCGCCCCCGCCCCCAGGGCTGCTACCTCACCTCAGCTGTGCGCACCCACCGCAGCTGTTGGCCCCCACCTGCAGGCCTCCAAAGGGACCATCTGGAACTGGCATTTGACACCACTCATGGCATAGAAGAGACCAGAGAGCCGGGTCAGGAAACTGCTCCAGCGGCCATCTCCTTGACAAGGGCATGTGTTTCCATTTACTCCAGTCTTGCTCCTCTAGAATCCCAGTCCTTTATGACGCTCGGAAATTTCCTGAGGGCCTTGTGCCTGACCCCCACACCTGGGTCTGCTGAGCTGGCTTCCTGCTCTTGCTGCCTGCCCCCTGGTCTGACCGTGCACCCGCTCGTTGACCTCCAGAGGACCAGACCTCATAGCGTGTGTGCCCTGTGGCCTTCTTGTCTCTACACTTTCTCTGACCTGACACCATGACGTCTGTATTTGCCCTCGGGCTGCCTGCTGACTCTGTCTGTAGCCCTTTGCTTCAATTGAACACCCTCCAGTTTTGGCCGTTTTCCCAGAACAGTGACCCTAAGGTGCCCGAGGCCTGTCCACCAGTGCTCCATAACACATGGGCAAAATGCAGCCCATTTATCTGCCCAGCCTGGCCATGCTCTCATAAAGACACAAGACAGTCGTCTAGTGGCAACTTCTTCTCCTGCCTTGATATGGGTGGTACCTATGCATGGGATTCATTCCATCTAATCGCCAACCCCATCAGTCACTCCAATTTAGTCAAGGACACTGAAGAGAGCTGTTCCCTCCAAGCAGTCCTCCTCCCTTTCCCTTGCAGAATGGTTGGGGCATTCTTTCCTTTGGGGTCAGCAAGAGTTCTCCATGAACATGCTTCTTTGTTCTTCATGGTTTGATTATATTCTTGTTTAAAAAATCAAGTCAGCTTAGGGCAGCATTAACCCTTTGAGATTATATATTAGTTGACAATTCTTAATACCAAACCATTTATTTTTCACTTGCTAGGTACTGTGGCAGGGATCCAACTTGCAGTGGAGAGATTAATAGTCAATTTGCCCATGCTTTTACTGTGCTTATATTGTGCTGAGCGGAGTCAGCTGCTCTCACTCACCGATAGGTGCATACAGTTCAACTCAAGTGATCCAATGTGCTTCAGAATGCCTGTCTTTGGATGCTGGAAAATGATTCCAAGGCAAAGGCTTTTCTGATAGGTAGGTGGTTTTTACAACATGGTCTGGGCAACCTGATAGTTTGCAGGTGCCTCTGAGTAGTCTTCAACCCCAGAGTCCCCCAAAGGGGTGACAATGTTAAAATAACCTTCTTTCACTGATTATCAGTGTTCAATATAGAGATCACATCTTGAAACACTTTCTTCCCTCTCAGGGACACCTCATTTTTGATTCTCCTTCTACCTCACAAGCTCCTTCTACCTTTTTGTGGTTCCTCCTCATCTTCAAGACTGATAGCTGCTGGAATGCCCCTTAACTCTGTGTGTGGGTGTGTGTGAATCTTCCATTTGCCCACCAGGTTCTCGCTCTACTCTTCCACTCCCCGCTTCTCCAAGTAGCTTTGTCCTGGGAGGCTGACCTCTGTAGGTTACATCATGAACGTTAGTGCCTGTTATGACTTAAACTATGGCCCCCTCCAAAGTCACATGTGGAAGATTTAACCCCCAGTATCTTAGAATGTGACCTTTCCTGGAAATAGGGTCATTGCAGGTATAAACAGTTAAAATGAATTCATATTAGGATAAAGCAGTCTCCTACTCAGTGATTGATAGTCTTATTTAAAGGAGGGAATTTTAGCCCTGGCTGCTGTGGCTCAGTTGATAGTCACCGGCCTGTGAACCCAGGTATTGCTGGTTCAATTCCCAGTCAGGGCGCATACTCAGATTGCAAGCCAGGTCCCCAGCTGGAGGCAGGTGAAAGGCAACCATACATTGATGTTTCTCTCCCTTTCTTCCTCCCTCCTTTCCCCTCGCTCTAAAAATAACAAATAAAATCTTGAAAAAGGAAAAGAGAATTTTAGACATAGACATGTATACAGAGTGAATACCATGTAAACATGAAGGCAGAGATCAGGGTGATGTGATGCATCTACGAGACAAGGGATACCAATATTGTCAGCAAACCACCAGAAGCTGGGAGAAGGGCATGGAGAGGAACCTCTCTCTGCCCTTAGAAGAAACCAGTCTTGTTAATACTTTGATCTCGGATTTCTATCTTCTAAAGCTGTGGGACAATAATGTTCTGTTATTTAAGCTACTCAGTTTGGGGTACTTGGTTATAGCAGCCTTAACAAATTAACCCAGTGTCTCTTGTATCTGGTTGGGTTTGGTTGGTCTAGATCTAGCAGGAGACTGGAGGGAGGAGGAGGGTGAAACAGACTAGGTGATGCCTGATATCCTTCATGAAACAGTACTTACATCCTACTCCAGTGCTCTGTCTTCACTCCCTGCATTCTTTTTCTTCATAGAAATAACACACAGTATTGCCTCCTTGTTTATTGTCAGATTTTCCTCCTCATCCTTGAAGGTCATGGATAATTCCTCTACAACTCCGGTGATGCCAGCCTGGCCTATGGTGGGCACTTGATAAATATTTGTTAAATTAATGAATCAAGGTGAAATTTATGCTTCTGATCCCGACAAGGATGAATAATTTATAAAATAAAACAATAATTAAAAGCTAGACATTGCCTCATTGGCTTCTATTCCTGACATTTAGTTTATCATTTTTGATGTTTTTTTTTGTTTGTTTTTTTTCTTATTTCCTTCACACAGGAAGTAGAAGCACCTGGAAGGGGTGAGTTACAGCTCTGTCTCATTCTACCTGGTCTGTCCTGCTTAGACTTTCAGCCTCACAGTTTTCCTTTACCTGCTTATCTAGACCCCAGCAGGACTGGATTGTACCTGAAATTCCTTCAGTGCACTGAGTTCTCCCTGATGCCTGCCCTTTACTTAGTGTACTACTCAGGTTCTCCAGAGAAACAAAATGTGTATGCTTGTGTGTGTGTGCACACGTGTGTGTAAGTAAAATGAAACCTATTATAAGGAATTGGCTCATGTGGGTATAGGTGCTAAGGAATTTTAAGATCCGCAGTTGACAAGCTAGGGGCCCAGGTAGGCTGATGGTGTAAATTCCAGTCTGAAGTCCAGTCCAAAGAACAGCCTGAACGTATGAAAAGACTGATGACCCAGTGTGGACAGTCAAGGGAGAAGAAAATCCTTCTTATTTGCAGTAGCAACAGCCTCTTAGTTCTACTCAGTCTTAGAGGATTGAATGGGGCCAGTCACATAGGGAAGGCAATTGGCTTTACTCAGTCTACTGATTCAAATTGTAATCTCATGTTTGACCAAATATTAGGGAACCCTGTGGTCCAATCAGGTTGATGCATAAAAATTAATCACCACACTCAATGTTAGCTTCCTCTTTACCTAGCTAACACTTACTCTTAGTTCTCAAGATGCCCCTTCTGGGAGACAAACTCCAAGCAGCTGTGGTCATGATTAATGCTTTGTCCAATGTACTCATGTAGCAAATTCTTTCTTCCTATAATTATTTTGCACCTCTGTGTTATGTAGGGAGTGGCTATTTCTTGGGCCTTTTCTGCTATGACTGTATCCTATAGCCTGGCATAATTCCTGAAGTAGAAGAAGTGCTCTACATTATTTTACAAATATGCAAATGAACAATGGTCCACTGAAGACTTATAATCCCACCTCTCTTCCAGCTGGGAACATGAACCAGGAATGCTGACTAAAATAAAAGGAAGCATTTAGTGTAGTTGCATAGTGTGACAGGGTCTTATACAGTCTTCAGGTAAAAATGGGAGAGATCATTTAAATTACACAGCAGTTTTGAGCAACTATTGCACAATTCATTGCACTGGAGAAACTTCAAATAACCCAGCCAACCTCCGATTTAGACTTGCAAGGCTTTCATAGTTCAATGGGCTGGCAAGTTAAACCTTGTAAGGGCTCTTCTAGGAGTACGGAATCTCAGGACATACTCAGATCTACTGAATTAAATCTGCATTTCAATGTGATCCCCAAGTGATGTGAGAAGCTTGAGAAACTCTGAGCTACTAACCAGATGCATGAATTGAGGGAAACTACTTATCTTCTAGGCCAAAACACCTAATCTGTAAAATAGGGATAGTGATACTTAGGGTTGTAACAACCAAATGAGATTCTGCCTACTGGTTGCAGCACCTAGGGTAGGGTAGAAACTCAATAGGTTTGAGTTCTTTCATCATGGAAGCCATGCATAAATGGCAGTGAGCAGAATGGATCTATGTTTGAGTCTCTATTACAGCATTGTACTCAAAATTGTACTGATGCTCTTGGGCTTTTAAGCTAGTTTCTCTTTAAGTTCCCAGTGGATCATATGAAGAGAATATGATCAGTACCACATAGTGTGGTCATGCTATCTATAGTTTCTTTACTCTAAATATTGTTTATATTTACTTTCTAGGGTCCCCTCTGTATATTTTATTAGATACTTAACAATATTTATTGGATACTAATTAGATGTAAAGCTCTGTGTTTGGTGCTACTGTAGACTCAGAAGTTAACAAAGGCAAGGACTTTGTCTGGGATAAATTTATAGTATCATTGAGGAATATAAATTAAGCCAGAAATGGAGAAATATTAGTCAAGGTGCTAAGAAAGTAAGAGACTGGAAACACTCCTTATTAGTATATATTTTATGTTTCTATGGTAGCTGTTACCTCCATTTATTTATCATTATTGAAATGAATATTTACTAAAATACACCTAGGCTCACCCTATAGAAATAAATGTTTACTTTTTACTGTGCCTTTGTTTTGAGCAAGATTTATTCTATTTTATATTTCAAAAAAACTGGAATTAATATGCTTTTTCTGAACAGTTCAATTTAATTACTACTTTAAAATTCAAAGAGAAACATGATTAAATATTAATAGGCCAATCTGCAAAAACAAATTTCCCTGCAAGTTTGGCTTAGGTAAATGAGAATTTGAAAAAGGATGATAGAGCTTAAGAAATAATAGAACTAAGAAGCAATTGCATTTTTTAGGCCTTCTTTTTATTATTTATAAAAAAATGAATGTTAAGAGTATCATTCCTAATAGTTCTATAGGTTTATGCTAGTGCACATAAAGAAAAAGAGCTATAAATGACACTCAGGTAACATTAATGAGAGAGGGGAATCTGGCATTCCTTGCAACAGGGAGTGATGGTAACTGTGGCAAAGTGGACAAGACCTGCTTTGGGTAGGAGAGAAGACATCACTGAGGTCCAGCTGAAGGTGCCAAGTAGAACGTCTAGGACTGCTTTTTTCATGGGAAATTAGATCTCTATATCTTTATATAAAATATCCTATTTTTAAAGAAATATTGTTTGGATCCTAAAAATTATACATGCCAAACTCACATGTCTTCATGTTAAGTAAGGTGTTCAGGCTTTATGCTTGCACCTTCTCATCTTTACCAAGGGTCTATGGGCAATCCATCAGCAATCCACATGGACCAAGAAAGTCAACTACAACCCAGTGGTCCTTAACCTAGCCTAATCATCAGGCAACATTTTTACAACACCAGGGCCTGGACTCCACCTGCCGAGATTCTGATGCCATCAGTCCTGAGTTGGTGTCTGGCATTAGTAGTTTTTAAAATTCCACTGGTGATTCTCATGTGAAACTAGGCTTGACCACGGTGGTCTCAAAATAGCATTTCCATCTCTACCATGGATGTCACCCCCTCCCATGACTCCTGGGTGACCCTGGGCTACAGGAAATCTTCTTCCAGCCTTGCTTGCCTTTGCCATCATTCTGAAGCCTTTGTTGGTGACTGGAGACCATGAAGAAGTCACGAATCACTTCCTTTCTTAAGAATGTCATTAACGTTGACTCTAGTGTAGTTCATGGCAATTCTGCTCCTAGCCTCATTCCAGACTCCATTATTTCAGGTTCACAGTTTTCTATCCTCTGTGCAGAGTAGGAAGGAGAGATTCAGAAAAGATCTTCTCTTGTTATTTTTCAATTTTATGCTGCCTAAACAATATTCATAATAAGTGCTGTGGTAAATCTCTCATTTCTTGTCACAGTTTTTCTACTGTTTTGGTGCCCTTTTATATTTTTTACTCCCTCAAAGTATTGCAAACAAATTAAATTCAGCAAAACAGAAGATCCAGGGAATACAGCAAGTAATTACTCCTGCAAGCACAAGTATTTAGCACCGGCATGTTTGGGAAACATTCAAATGTGTTTGCTTTGTATATGCTCTACAAGTACTCCCTGGAGCTGGGGAAATCTCTTTTAGACTTACTTGTGATTTATGTACTATTTATTTGATTTTGAAAATGTAGGCAATAGGTGAATTAGGTTAGGTTGCAAAGGTCTCAGCACAGCTATGAGATTTCAGAATGTCACCTTTGGTCTGGGATCCCATTTTGGAGTCTGGCTTGAGCTATTCTACTCATCTGTGGACCTGGGGCTGGGTGCATTATATTTAAATAAGACTTTGTATATTTTCATGTAACTCATTTTTGTCATGCAGCATTGTCTTTCTCAGTATCTAGAGGTTTGCAAATGGCACAGAAATATTTTGTGAAGGAAGGGACAGGGATGAGAGTTTGTGGAGCCTGGAGCTAACTGATGCGAGATAGCAGAAGAGTGAGCTGCAGCCTTTCCATGGTCCCTACGTTTCTCGGAAGCCGGATTTAGAGGCCTGTGTAGTTTCTCCTTAATTACTCAGTGATAGTTTTGGAAACTGCTCCTCTAAATGGAGCGCAGGATGATTTATGGCCCTGTTTCATGAGATGGAATTAACAATTCAAACCAGAATGTGGAACTGCGGCAGCTGCTGCTCTTGGAGGATCACGCTGGTACCCATGCATCTGACCCCGCTCGACAGGATCCAAAGAGAGTCCCAGATCAGTGACTAGAGAAAAATTGTCAGGAATTGGGAGAAACTTACCAGTTTCTTGAAGTGACAACAGCTGATAACATACACAGCGCGGGATAGTTCCTTGAGGTCTGGAACCCCCGACACGCTGCCCGGGAGGTTCCCAGCACTTGGTTCAGCTTTGTTATCTATCCAATGGGGCCGGCGACAGCTACAGGCTGTTCTTTAAGGATGAAATAAAATCATATTTGGCGAAGCCCCTGGTGAACTTGATAATGGAATATAAATGTGAATTACAGTGTGCTTCTCTAAATCCCCCAAGGAACATGTCTCCAGGTATTTTGATGCATTCTTAGCTCCGGGCAGAACAGCGTCTTTGCAAATTGGTGGTATACTGACGGGTTGTGTCAGGGGCTTAAAGGAACCCTCGTGGGTGAAAATTCGCTGGCTTTTGCCCACTAACATCCATGGATCCTGCTAAGAGCTCTGGCCATGTGCCCTGGCTATTTTGCTTGATCAGTACTCACAGTCTCCTCAGATGTGCAAAAATGATGTGTTTTCTGCATTGCATGCATAGCTGATCTGGTTTTCATTATGCCCACCCTCCTGTGAAGTGGTGGGGATACATTAGCTCCGCAACTTGAATCTGATACAGTAATTGAAACTATCCCTTTAAGTTCCTCAGCTTATAGATAAAGTGCTGTCTCCCAATTTCCATAATTTGTTCCCTACCACCCACCACAAATGGCTTCGGTGACCTCAATGAAGCAGAGTGATAGGGTTCTAAGGCCCAAGTGGAATCTCCTGGCTCCTCTGCTCTCTGAGCGAGGTTTTTCTCTCCCTGGTTGCTCATGGCGTTCATGGCCACATAACTGGCAATGTGTTTACCCTCAGACTGTGAGGTTTAGCAGCCTCCCCTGCAGTTTGACCTCTCCTGGTTCTTTGTGGTCCTCTTTCAGCATCAGCCATATTTCCTTCCCACCCTTGGCGTCATCCTGATGTAGGGCCCCTCTCCCCACATCCTCAGAAAGGCCTATTGTTTCACACCTCAACTGCTTTGTAGTGATACTTCATGAATTGCAGGAGGTTCTAGGTCCCATTGACACTATACCAGAACCAAGAGAGGACCAAGGAAATTACACACTGGCCATTCCTCTGATTACAATGTTAAGGTTATTCATTATTTTTGATGTTACCATCTCCTTTTTCCTTCTCACTGGGCTGGTAAGTTCTAGAGTTTGTTATTGGATTTGTCATCTACTTCCCTAAAATTCTTCCTTATCTTTGAGTCCAAGTCTACAGAGAGATTGGACCCTCCTGCCTCTCGGTTCCCTCCATCCTTAGAAGTTGCTTAAAGGCTGGTTGGATTTTGCACATTCTCCTCCTATTTGGGAAACAAGCCTGTGGCCTGGTTGTCAGGGTGGAAGGGGCATCTTAGATATTCTATGAAAGGCACTTCTAGGTCTTAGTCCTCTAGATTTGGTTCTTGCTATGAAAAAAATGCTGTAACTTTTAAGATAAATATTTCCCAACAAAGTCTGACTTCTAAGTCTATTATCTTATTTCAAAATCTTATTTCGACTGCTAGAACAATTCAAATGTAACAAGTCAAATATGCCACCCCCAAAACACATACACCCACACACATATACAGGCCATGTGTGAAATACTGTTCTAGGTGCTAAGGATGTCATTGAAAAGGAAATGATGAAATTCCTGCTTCCACGGAGCTGTCATTGCAGCAGGAGGTGACAGATAATAAACCAAGTGAGTAAGAAAATAAATATATGAAGTGATGATATGTGGTATGAAGAAAAAGAAAATAAAGCAAAAAAAGGATAATCGTAAATGTGAGGTGGAGACTAGATGTTGCTTTAAAAATAACATTTGAACAATATCTGGCATAAGCTAGAGAACAAGCCATATGAATTATCTGGGAGAATGACATGCAGGAGAAGGTCATGTAAAAAACAAAACTAGAAATAGAAATGCATGTTAATATTTTTAAAAATACCCATTATTTTATCATCACTGATTCCCAAAGGTGATGTTTTATTTTAGGCAGATAGATCCAGAGTGAATATTATTTAGATAGTATGCTACCAAAAACATAATGTCACATCTGTGTTCAAAAATCATGGGATGGGTTTTTATTACTCATATGACAATTTATTCATGCAAAATATCATAAGAGCTGAGGATAAAACATGAATATGATGTAGTCCCTTGCTTTCAAGGGGCTCTTGATCAATTAGGACAGATGGACTTAATTATGAGAGTTTATAATAAGGTCAGTGCTGGATATGTGCATGGAGTTTTTTTGGAACACAGACAGGGCCTGGAATATGCCCTGGAATGAAGTGGGAAGTCAGGAGAAATTTCTTAGAGGAAGCCATGTCTGAGTTGAGTCTTAAAGAATTAGTCAAAATTCCTGCAAGCAATGCATGGAAGAGGGCAATCTGAGCAGAAAGGACAGACTTAGTTCAAGCATGCAGATGGTAACACACAGGTGAGCTAAAGGTAGCTCATTGCTGCTGGAGGGAAGGTGCAGGGCAGGCCATTGGAAGGAAGTTGACTGGTGATATGGACAGATCAAGGAAAGTCATATGAAGTTCACCTTCATCCACAGGCACATCTCCCTTACCAGGCACATGTCCAGGAGCTCAGTCACTCCAGCCTCTGCTCTACTTAAGCTTCCTGGATGTCAGGAGGACTCCCCCTACTACTGTCCACTTCCACAAAATGCATTCATCTCTGAAGTCCTGATTGCAACCTGTCATAGCCAAGCAGCCCTCCTTCATTATAGTTGTGCAGGGTGATCTAACAAGTTCTGCCATAAGCCTTTAGTTCCCACTCATTGTCATGCAGTCACTGCTGCCTCCTATCTTTTAAATGTCTCATGTATGCCTAGTTTCCTTTCACAGACTATAATTTGGAGGACAAAAACTGCCTTGTGTTTCTCCTGTATGGTTCCATGCAATGCTCTGCATATAATTTCTTATTGAAAAATGCATTTTACTGTTTTTAGACCTGCACTATCCTATATGATAGTCAGTAGGCAAATGTGTTTATTTAGATTATAATTAATGAACATTTGAAAAGATTTGAAATTCAGCTCATTAATATCATTAGTCACATTTCATATGTGGCTAGTGGCTACTCTGTTGGGCAACACAGAAAGCATTTTTATCGTCATAGGGAGTTTTACTGGTCATCCCTGTTTTTGCATACTTTTTAAAGGAATTTCCAGGTGAGAACTGCTTTAGGTCCCTTTAAAATCATATCTATAAAGTGTCAAAAGTGTACCATTCAATTCTATTGCTATTGATAAAATGTTGTAATTTGACTCTAGGTAATTTATTTTTATAAGCTTGGCAATACACAACATGTAGATATTTATTGAAGAAATAAAAACTGGTAGCACTTTATTGATGTCTACTCTGTGCCAGATATTATGCTAACATGCTATGTATATTTTATGCCATATATATTTTTAATTTAATCTTTAGAACAACTCTTGGAAGTATGTATTATTAAAGAAGAAGAAACTGAAGTCATTCTGGTGAAAAAACTGACTTGTGATGTACAAGTAGAGAGAGAAGGGAAGGATTCAATGTTGCAACCCAGGACTTTATGACCCCCAAACATGTCCAGAGAATATGAATATCCCATATTTCATATATAACTACATATATATAGTTTATCAATATCAGCAATTCAAATCTAATAAATTTTATCATTTTTCCTTTTTATAAAACAAAGACCTAGTGATTTAAAGCCAGAAGTAACAGATCCCATTCATTTTTCTTCCCTTGAAGAAGAAAACTATTATCCTTTGCATGTACTTTTCCATTCAGGTCTTAGAATATAGTTTTGTTTTCAACAGTGTTAATTTTAAAGAATAGAAATGTAGTGTTCTGCACTATACATTTTCATTTAATACTTTTTTCAAAATTAAATCTAGTTGATGTGTGTATCTGTGATTTATCTCCACTGTTCCATATTTTTATTTTACTATGTGGATGTAGTAGAAGTTATCCATTCTCCTACTCGTAGACATGTGTATTGTTCCTAATGTTTTCTCCAAAGTTTTGCACAAAGCTGTAGAGAAGATCTACATGTATGTTTCTTTAAGCATATTGCAAACATTTCTCTAAGATATATATCTTGGAAGGGGATTGCAGGGTGCTTATATGCATTCATATATTATCAGATAGTGGTAAAATTGTTCTCAAAATGGCAATTTCAGTTTTTAATTCCTTTGTCAGTACTTGAAATTTCCCATTTTCACATGTTTTTGCAGTACTAAGAATTTCATACTTTTAAATTTTTGCCATTCTGATAAGTATGAAATGGTAGTATTTAATTTTTGTTTCAATTTTTATTCCCTTGGTCATAGAGAAGTTGAACATATTGTCTTATATGTAGTGGCCATAACCATAAATATTGCCTAAATTTTCATTTGATAATTGATTTATTTTTTTATTTTGAATTGTGAGAGTTCTTGATACACTCTGATTACTAATCTTTTTATTTATGTGGGCTGCAGATAATTTTCAAGATTGTCTTTTCTTTATCTTTTCACTTTGTTGAAAGAAGATCTTTTTTTTAAAGTAAGTTTATTGGGATAACATTGGTTAAAAACATTATATGTTTCAAGTGTACAATTCTATAATACAACATCTGTATATTGCATTGTGTGTTCCCCACCCAAAGAACTTCAGTGTAGTCAGGTTTTTAATTTCCTTTTTCAGGGCTTTCACTCCTAGTATATTACTTAAAATATAATTTTCTTATTTCAACATCATAAAATAATCTGTTTCCTTATAAAATTTTAAAGCTTTATTTTTACCTTTAGGATATTGGACAATTTGGGTTTTACATTGTGTATGATGTGATATAGGTATCAAATCTGACTATTATTAATTTTTACTAGCCACTCTCCTCACAATGTATAATGTAGTTATGATTTATCCCCATATATAAGTATAGTATGGGCCTGAAATTGGTTGCTCTTCTCTGCTATTGCTTTCTTTGTTTATCCCATTGTTCACAATCTTATAATTTTTGATACCTTATAGAGCACTTATTTGACCTCCTTATTCTTGTTTGAAATTGCCTTGGTTAGCCTTGGCCTTCTCTCTTTTATTCTTCCTAAAGTTTTGAAACAGCTTTTTTCATTCTGCCTAGCTTCCTCTATTTTCAGTCCCAGGTTGGCAGTAAAAAACTCAGAAAAATCATTTTATACTCCCTTTAAAAGATAAAGCCTGTCTCAGGAAGGATGGTGAGTTAAATCAGAAGATGACATGACATAAGGGAGGAGAGTATGGTTGGCCTTGACCAGACATCAGACCTTTCTTCAAGGTCGGGTGGGGTGACAGAGGTGTGAATTGGTTGCTGGCTGTGTAGGACTGAGACTGGTTGTGTTGTTCACGTAGGCAGAGCCAGAATTAAGATATCACACCTGTCATACTCAGGGCAATAAACAAAAGACCTAGGCAGAAGTAGTAAGCAGGACATTGGTATGGTCAGGGGCTATGAGAATTTCTTGGCTACCTTGGAGGATGTGAGTTACTGAGCAAAGGTTACCTTGAAAGGTCATTCCAACTGGAGGCAGCTGTGCTCTTGTCACCATTCCTTTCCCAGAAAAATATAACCTCTCATCATAATAAGACAGTATGGTACAATGCTATAAACAGGCCTCTCACATTCACCAGGGGGCTTCCAGCTCTACACCACTGAATAGGCGAGTGACCTTGAGTGAGGTTTCTCGGTCCTCTCTAACCTTCTGTGAAATGAAGGTGACTCCTAATTTCTATCTCACAAGTGAGTCAAGCACCAAGAAAGGGCCTGGCACACAGTAAGTACTAAAGTACAATTGTTTTATTCCCTTAAAAAAGCATTACATACAGGGAGTCAGGTCCCCAACTGTCAGGAACTGTACCTACATCCATTCAGCATTCCCCTTGTCCTCTTTATTTGGGTAAATCACGTTATTATTGAGCATGTGTATTTCCACCTCCTGCACACAGTGGCTCATCACAGAGTCGTGAGCCACGCTTACAAATAGTCATATCTCACATGTGTAATCCTTTCTCCTTCACATCTTCAACTGGGCTCAAAACCCAGCCACTTTTCGCTTCCTACATTGGGAAAGTGACTTCTCTGTGCCTCAGCTTCCTCTTCTGCAAATAGAGAAGCTCATAGGTAGAGTTACTATCATAATTAAATGAATGAATCTGTAAAAGTGCTTAGTATAGTGCTAAGCACATACAGGGTAGGGCAAAAACAAGTTTGCAGTTGTGAGTAGCGTAAACATGGTTTATTCTTGTTTTATTAGTTATTAATTGTATTATTTTCTATAAGGACAACTGTAAACTTACTTTTGCCCCACCCTGTATAGGTACTCTATGAATATTGGTTAAATAATATTGAATGAATGTACGGCACTAGACAACATAATGTTTAAGAGTTTATTTACTGGTGCTAGACTATTTAGGTCAAATACAGTCTCTGCCACTTGTTAGCTGCATGCCTTTGGGGAAGTTACGTCAAGTTACTTCACTTTTCTGAGCCTCAGGTCCTCCCTTGTTAACTAGAAAAATAACGCCCATCTCAGAGGGTTACTCTGAGAATTCATGGGAATGATGTATGTCAACTGCCTGGTACATTGAAACTGCTCAGCAAATATGAGGTTTCATTATCACTGCACTCCTGGCATAAGGTCACTTGCTCAAGGCTTTGTTATATTTGGAATAATATTTAGGTCAAGGATGAGGGAGATGGTGAATCCAATGTAATGGGAGTTCAATGTCAAATAGATATGAGGGCCAAATCTTGTTTACAGGTGTGTGGGAGAATCACCCCATATTCCTTCATACCACCCAACCTAATGAAGATATGATTCATCACATCCACATGGAGTATGTCCCAGGGGTGGATAGGCATGGGACATGATCTGAAGCAGTCCTGGCTCATGTTTAATGACTACTTGGCTTAAAGAGTAGTGTCATGTCCCCACCCTCAACTCTGCCATGAAGACAGGGAAAAGTGTCTCCTTTCCAGCTTCAGTCACTTAAGTTACCTTAAGTCACCTTAAGTTAGGTGACACTGAAACACCTGGTTGTGTCCTTCCTTTATATATCTCAGGATGGACATCCCAAGCTCCCATTAGATGTGACAGGAAGACTGAATGGGTTGAAATCACCTATGTGCTAGCCACGAAACTGGTATGCAAGATGAGAAAAAAATTTTGAGAAAGGGAACAGAATGAAGGTTTAAAATTACTTTCATCTTGAAGAAGTCCGATGTAATTACAAAATAAAGCCGTAGCATCACAGCTGTGGTTATCCACCTAAATGCAATCTTCACAGTTTGTGAATTTGGCTTTCTATTCATTAGTGGCTCTCCCTCCGTTAACGGATCTGTTCTAATCACAAATGAATTCTTAATAGCTTCAAACCAAAAGAATTATAGCACAAAGGTCACTATTTATTTTCTAAATAGCTTTTTGTAATGTAATATCAAATATCTATAATAGAAAAGTTCTTCCTTCTGAAATTGGCTGGGGATAAAGAGGCCACTTTCCTCAAAGCTCCAGGGTGACAATATCACATGAAAGACACTACAATCCTATGCAGTCCTGTGCCCAGATGCATACAATCCCAGGCAATGTTTTAGAAAAAATAAACTAGCTCAGCCCCTGAGGGCTGAGATATAAGACTACAATATAAGACTGGGTACTGTGAAAAAACAGAATACTGGTTTAAGTCAGAAAAAAATTAACTTATTTTTATCCTGAGAATCTAGTCTGATCTGGAAGTTCTATTGTGACACACAGTCCTTAAAAGTCCAAGTTCCTTCATAATACTCCTCGTCTTGGTGAGTGCATGTCTGGATTCCAGCCTTTATAAAGAGAAAACAACAAGAGGAGAGCACTAGCCTTGCTTTTAAGTCCATGACCATTTGTGTTTTAAGTCTCATCTCTCATTCGTGCTCATATGCCATTGTTCAAATTGTAGTCACCTGCTACTTGCTCTGCAGGGAAAGATGGGATATGTAGTCCTTAGTCTGGGCAGTCATTACCTCAGTTTAAAACCCAACAGTCACAGAGACTTAAAAAGGGAAAGACCCTTTGAGAGTTTAGGTAAATTCTGTGTTCTTAATGCCTGGAGAGTTTTGACATGAATATACCACAGGGGCTAGAAGTTCACATGCTGAACTAGCCCTCAAAGCCTTAATCCATGCCAAACTAACCACTCCATCTGGACTCAGAATTTTATGCATCAGCAGCAGGTTTTTCAGACAGAGCCCATATTTTAGACCCTTCAATTCTATGTAGTGTAGTAGAGGAGATAAGAAATATGTTAATAAAGCAAGTAAAAAATTAGACATTCTAATCAAGTGTTTGGAAATCCCAGAGGTGAAGGGGAATATTACCATAAAAACCTTTCCTCCTCCCTAGCCCACTCATTTGCCAGTCCTTAGCCAGCCATAGAACCCATGTGACATGTGGGCTGCAAATATGGCAGCAAAAGAGAGGATGCTCTAAACTGAGCAAACAAATGCGTGGAGCTTTCATTTTGGCTTAGTACATAGGCAGACAAAGTAAGCTGGGGCCAGAACTCACAAAAGATGTTGTTATTCTGTCTTCCCAGACAGCTTTGCTAATATTGGACAAGTATATGAAATCCTCACTGACAAGGGAGAATATAAAATTAAGCGTACAGACTCCTATATGGAGTCTAAGAATGAGCTAATATCAGCGGTATCAACCAGTGTTTTTGGAACACGTTTTTACAGAAATCATAACATCAGTGAACATTTGACTCGTATTTGGAGTGCTCCAGCATAAGGGTTTTCCTTTGTCTGTAGGTTTAGAGTAAAACTTTATGAAACAGAAAGTAAAGAATAAGATGTAATGAAAACCAATTTGGATAAAGGAGTTCAGGAAGCTGAATGAAGTTACCACAATATTAGAAACAGATGTGGTTAAAATTATGTTATTTTAAAAAATTTATTGGATCTGAAAAATGTTAATAATGTCTCTGGAAAGTTTCTTATTAGTTTGTTTGATCATTTGTTTGGTTTATTATTTTGCTTTTGGGGGAGAAAAATTATGTTTTTAAATGTCTGTATGACATATTAAATTGTGAAATTGTTTTCCTAATCTCTGAACTTCAGTTTCCTAATCTGTAAACAGGAGACAATACTATTTACAATATAGGATTATTGTCAGGATTAAATAAGATAAAGCATAGTGCTGACTGCCTGGTAAACTAGGTTATGATAGAGATGGTGATGATGATGATGATGATGATGATGATGACAGAAGTGGAGAAAGAGATAAAAATGATGATAAAATGGAGGCTTCTACATTTGAAATAATGGGATATATTCTGATGTTTTATATTGGTTTAAATAAGATTATCTTTGTATAAATTTAAATAATTCAGAATAAAAACATTTAGTCCCTCTAAAGTAAATCATTTCATGACTACATAGTGAGCTAACAGTGCTCCTATCAAGCAAATGTATGATGTATACACAACAAATTTTTCAATGAATATATATTTTTCCATTGACAAGGGTCTGTCATTCAGATATGCTTCTAAATGTTGATTAGAAAAATTGGTAAATGTATCAGCAATTCTTCTTCCTTCTTATTATAATTATATCCTCTTCTCCTCTTTCTGATCCTCCTCTTTCTTCTTCCTCTTTTTTTTTTTTTTTAATATTTTATTTATTCAATTTTTAGAGAAAATAGAAGGGAGAGAGAAAGAGAGGGTGAGAAGCATCAATGTGTGGTTGCCTCTGGCCCGCAACCCAGGCAAGTGCTCAGAAAGAGAATTGAATCTTGACCCTTCAATTCACAGGCCAGCACTCAACCCCACTAAGCCATACCAGCCAGGGCTTCCTGTTCTTTTTAGTCTATTCTTTCTCTTCCATTTTTAAATAATCACTCCATTGTAATGATCAATTAGAGTAAACAACTCTTTCTCTCCAGGACTTCTTCTTCCTTTATTTCAGTATATTTTTGCCTTCGCGTTACATAGTTCAGGGGCCCATGATCTACCCACACTTTCCTAGCACAAGTGAAGGCACACATAGAGACCTGGCCAACAGAAGCTCCACAGAGGAGGGCTTAGTGTGGAGCTGGAAAACACCTCAAGCAAAGCCAAGTAGAAGCTTGTCAGATATTTGAGATTTGACCTATAGAAGCTGTGAAAGAGGTAGGTTTTCTTCCTTTATAATGAAAAAAAAAAAAAAAAATGTATGCAGAGGTTTCTTGTAGCTCTTTTTCCCATAGTCACTTGAAAGAATTTTCAGAAGACTAAAGAATCCAAGACAAAAATAGAGGAATTGAAAGCAAGTAGGGGGAGGGGAGACTGAACACTGAGGGAGAGAATCAGTGATTTAATAACTATTTTTGTACCTAAATTCAAAATTTCTCAAGCCATATCTGTGCATACATTTTTAGTTACATGAAAAAGAACCCATTTAAAAAACTGAATCAGTTTGAATTGGATTTCTGGCATTTCTGCACTGAATATCTATTAAATAAACATGTGAGGGAATGAATTAACATCTTAAGATTCAAGGTATAAGTACCAGCAGTTAAATTTTTAATCAAAAGAATACATGCAAATATATACATATCTTTTCAGAGCACTCTTGTTAGACATGAGTAGCTAGAGCAACTGACATATTTTGGGCTGGTCTTAATAAGTCATTATGGTAGGCAACTCAATTTGAGATAAAAATTCTCATGCAAAAGGTTTGAAACTTAAAGGCATCTTTCTTATTGTATGACTTGTTTTGTAAACATTAGTATATTTATATTGGTTTGTAATTTTTTTAAATTTAATTTTATTGTTGTTATATTACATCCATCCCCTTTTTGCTCCCCTCTGTCCCCCTCCCCATCCACCCGTTTGTAAATTTTATATGGGTTTACAAATTATAGTATTAGACAGAAAACCCACATTAATAATGCTGAGTGGTGTGAGTGGCTTGGAATAAGTATCACATTTGAAGAACATACAGAAAATCAATAAAACCTGCTATTTTTCCTTTGCTTTTGGCTTCATATTTAAATAGAACAAACTAAATATGGTAAATATTTCACATATGTAAATACTGGTATCACATTTCTATTAATCATGTAGTACAACATTTGATATTCTCAATTAAACCCCTTAATTTGCTTGCTGTAGCGCCAGCAGCCGCTAGTGTAAATTGCTCTCTTATTTTCCTGGATAACTTATTTAGGGAAAAAATACAATAATGAAATGATCTTAAAATGAAAAGGCCTGAAAACAGTGCTCTTATTTAAATTACAATCCTTCGCGCTCATCTGAGATTTCTTCTGCAATAACGCAGCTGTTTTCCTCAGGGTGTTCTCACAAGTTCATAAAGAAAAAAATTGTTATGAGCCTTCCGAAACCCCAAGGAAGGCAGCTGTGTTTTTGATAAAATGGGCTACGGTTTCAACACTTCAAGCCATAGAAAAATTTACACGGGAATTTTCTGCATTACATATCCGTGAGCAATATATTTTCAACAGTAACAACGTTTGCCGTATTTAGTCCAAGTTTACGCAGCGAAGCGGTCAGAGTGAACACCGAGAAATGAAAATCCTGACCTTCAGCAGAAGCCTGTGCTCTAAATAGACAGGATGTCACTCACTCTGACCTGTTAAAAAATGCAGGGGAAATGAAGGAACAGGAAAGGTGAAGAGATGCTTTGCTTGCTCCCTGCCCCAGCAGATTTTTCTCCACATTCAGTAGAGGGGAGATGTCATAAATCAGTGGCATTATCCAAAGATCTCAGTAAAGAAAAAGTCTACCAGGGCTTGAGTGATGGAAGAGTTGGGACTCTGCCAATCCCAAATTCTTTAAGTTCATGAAGCTGGGCTGAATCTTCCCTGCTCGCTTCCTTTTGCCCTGAAAGCTCTTACCCTTTCGATTTGGAATAGGAAGAGAAACCCTCCCAGGTTGAATGTTTTTGAAAGTTCTCTGTGTATTTTGTGAGGAGTGACCGAGGCTGTGTTCAGCCAATTGCAAGAAAATGTGCAAAGGAAATACTCATCAGCGTCTTCAGTTGTGAAAAGACATTATTTGTTTTTCCCAGACCTACCTTCGCAGTTGTCTTGACTTCAACTGTTCTTGGCTCATTCCTTCAAGCAGAGCCATCGTTCTTGGTCAGATCAATTATTTGTCAAAGCCCTCTTTCATTTATTCCATGCCAGCTCCTTTCTTTGTACATCATTTATTCTGCTGACTTTTCTTTGACTTCCTGTTGCCCTCTTAATCTCCTAAACTAAGAACTTGCCATTGGGATAGACTGTTTTAAAAAGTTACTCTTCAAAATATTCTGAGAAGCCCTGGCTGGTGTCACAGTGGATAAGGCGCCGGCCTGTGAACACAAAGGTCACTGGTTCGATTCCCAGCCGGGGAATATAACCAGGTTGCAAGCCAGGTCTCCAGCCAGCTCTGTAGCTGGAGGCAGGTGAAAGGCAACCATACATAGATCTCTCTCCCTCTCTGCCTCTATCCCTTCCTCTCTCTTTAAAAATAATAAAAAAAATCTTTTAAAAAAATCCTGTGAGCTGTGTTTCTTTTAAGAGCTCTGTATCTTTTGTCTGTTTCAAAGGGTAGTGACATTGTTATTGATATACTCCCCAACCTAATTTAATTAGCTTCTCACAGTTTTTGAGCTCCTATTATGAGTTGTGTGTTGAGCTATGTGTATACATTTCCATATGAAGAGGCTAGAGAGACAGACAGGAGACAAGTGACAGCAGTAGAGAGTGATGCACACAATCAAAGAAGAATGCAATGATGCCATGTTAAAAATTAGGGTATTTTTGTAGGATGGAATAAGCAATTTAATCATTCCTGAACATTGCTTATCAAATGAGCAGCCAACATGCTAATAGCTTCACTGAGTTGTGTCATTGAATCAGCTGTCTCATGTTAGTCTCCATTCATAGGTGAGGCTCCAAGAGGTAAACTATTTTTCCAAAGGCCTCAGAACTAGTAAATGGTAGAGGATTCACAAGTGTGCCTTTTTTCAAAGCTTACCTTTCTTCTCCATAAACCTGATTTTATGGCTGTCCTATAGTCCTGGAATCAAGGCTATCAGCTCATATTTGTTGCATATTAGAACACTAGTCACCACTTCGTATAGATAAAAGTAAATTATGTTGATTTGATTAACTTACCATATTAATAGTTTCACTGACACCTTTCATTAGGGCTAGGGTAGGCTATACGTAATGTCATATACGTCAAAAAAGACTCCTCATGTCTCAGGAGACATTACTAATCAAGTACCATCCTCTGATCTGCTTATCAAAGGCATAGTCAGGAGGTCCTCTATACACAGTACTCTAGACAGCATGTCTACCAATCAGCCAGTCTTAACAAACATTATGGGTTGAATTGTGTCTCCTAAATTTCATGTGTCAAAGTCCTAACTCCCAGTACCACAGAATATGATCTTATTTAGAGATAGAGGTAATCAGGCAAAATGAGGTTATTCAAGTGGGCTCTAACCTGATATGAATGGCTTCCTAATAAAAAGAAAAAAATTGAAGACAGTCATGAACACAGAAAAACAAATGCCATGTGAAGATAAAGTCAGGAACCTACACATTAAGGAATACAGAGGCCTTCCCACAAACCACTACATGCTAGGAGAATAGGAGAGTAGATTCCTACTCTCACAGACTTTCTTATAGCCTTCAGAAGGAACCAACACTGCTAGTACTGTGAGCTCAGACTTTTAGCATCCAGAGTTCTGAGAAAGTATATTTCTGTTAAGCCACCCAGTTTGTGGCACTTTGTCAAGGCAACTCAGGCAAACTAGTACAGCAGGTAAGATAAAAGCTATTTTTCATCGCTTCACCTGAGCAAGCAAGCAAGCAACAAAAGAAAACAAACAAACAAACAAATCAATATAGGAATTGACTCTTCCTCTGCCTTCTATCACTATGATAGCATCCACTGTAAAAGCACATGATTTTTAATCTAAACTTGGTTTTCTTAGTTAAGTCAATATAATAGAGGGCCCCATGTGGCGGAATAAATTAGCAATTGGTAACACAGGGTGCCAATGACCTCAAATTTCCTTCAGGCTAAGCAAGGTGAGTGTCTCATGGAGCAAACCATGGCCATCCTCATATGCAGAGAACTAATCACGTTCGTCACATTCATTGGGAGTGTGCATCTGGGCAAGGGGAAGTCCCTTCTTGGCCTGCATCCCTCAGTGTCTGTGCCATTAAGAAAGGGTATCTGCTAATGTAGGGGGAGGATACAGTTGTGCCAATAACTCCAGTATCAGTCATTGTGAGGCTTACCCATGTTACTTCAACAAATGTAACTATCATAAGTAGGAGGATACGAGTCAAAAAATGTGTGGGTGAGTGTGTCTCTATGTGTACATTTAAGTGTATTGGAACATTAAACTATTTCATACACTCTTGTTAAATGAATGAATGAATAATCAATGAATGAATAATACATGGCATGGTGACAAAGAAAGAACATGGGCTTTGGAATGAGGCAGAACTGGGTTACAAAAATTACAGAAGATAACTTTTGGGAAAGCGCTGACCCAGAAATATTACTTTCTTCCACACTTCTTGCTTTTGTCCCCACCCCTATCAGCCTCCCTCTCATTGGACCTCTTGACTTAGCTTTCCTGTTTCTAGCTTCAGCAAAGCTTTATCTAAGGAAAACTAAACAGTCTTGGTTGAATACGTCTCACTTCAGGTACAAAAATAATTTCTTCTCTTTTAAGAAAGAATGACTATTTAAAAACCAGTCCTTTGGGAATTAGATATTATTAATCAACTAATATCATGGAACAGAGGAGTGTATCAGCAGACACCAAGCATTCTGTTCTGTGGTAGTGATCTAAGTGTGTATGAAAGTGTCATGCATGTTCATTTATTCATTTACATCCTTGAAGGTGCACGTTACTGTCTTGGCCCCACATTTCTAACTTATCAGTGCTGCTACCTGGTTTTGTTCTTTACTCTTCTAAATTGCCCTATTAACCAGCCCTGAAGACATGGTTAGCAGCTAGGGAAATTTGGATAAAGTAGCTAACGGTAGCCTGTGCCTTGTGGATTTCCTTTCTGTGACACTGGTGTCATACCTGAGTCTTTTTAGCTGCTGAAGAACATTTATAGAGCTATGGAATTAAAGAATTCCCTTTGTCTTCCCCTATATCATAGCTTATGTTCTTTTATGTCAGTAAGTTGTTCAAAACCAACCTGAGAATATAGTAGGGTGTTCAGTGTTTCACCAGAGAGCAACACAGATTCAGCATTACCTTGACACAAGGATGCGACCCTCTCTAAACTGTGCTATTTGCCATCTTCTTGTCAAAATTGTAGGAAGCAATGCCTTATAAAAGCCTTCCTCTGATCAAGAAATTTCTTCCAGCATTTGTTCCTAGATTCAGCTTCTGAATTCTCCCTACCTAAAACTGGAGTTCTATTTTAATTCCAGTGTGAATGAGTGTAAGTATGCTTGTACAATATTTGAAATATAGTAAAAATTATTCCTTGTTTGCATGAAATTCAAAATTAACTGGTCATCCTGTATTTTTATTTGCCAAATCTTTCACCTTTCAGTTACATTAGCTTTCAAAAAATAACTGACATCAATTATGTTTATCTTATGATTATATTTTTGTATATGTATTGACCTTATTAATAAAAATAACTGAGTAAAATTTAGAGAGTTTCTGTACCATGCAGTTAACTTATTTCTTCTCTCTCAACTTTGCCTTTTAAGTAGTTGAGAAACCTTTACGAGATGCATGGCCCCTACAAACCATAATCTCTTCTTCTCAGGATTGGGAGAAGTAATAAAAGAAGAATACTTATGGTTGTTAAGTGCCTTTGCATGTGCTTCAATAAAAAAATTATAAAGCTGAAGATATAAGTAACCATACTGATGTAGTACTCTGTGTGTGTGTGTGTGTTTGCATATGAAAATGCTGTAAGAAGATAACATTGATTTTACAAAAATCAAGAGGATGCTTTTATACACTAATCCAACTTCTCAGCACAGGCTGGCCTGGCCAGCCAAGCCCTTGGCTTCATGTTGAAGTGAGATGTGGACTGAACTCCTTTGGAAGTAGAGCTGAGATATGGGAGAAATGTCATAGCTGCCCACAACAACTTTGCTCTCCTAACAAAGGTGCCTACTGGAAGCTCACCTGGAAGTCTGCTATAGAGAGTAGTGCAGTGTTGAAATAGTAGGTTAACATATGTAGTTTGCAAACAACTTGTTTTAGTCTGTACAATTCCCTTCCCCAATGACATTACCAAATAGTGACAGAGTGATCAAGGAAAAGATGATTATAATTGTTTTACTAGAAAGCAATTCGGTACATATCAAGTACAACTAAGTATGCTGATAAAGATTAGCATTTGCATTTGAGAATGATAGAGTTTAGATTTTTAAAAAAAGATTTTATTATTTTCAGAGAGAGGGAAGGGAGAGAGATAGAGAGGGAGAGAAACATCAATGTATGGTTGTCTTTCACCTGCCTCCAGCTAAGGAGGTGGTTGGAGACCTGGCTTGCAACCTAGTTATGTGCCCTGGCTGGGAATCGAACCAGAGGCCTTTGTGTTTGCAGGTAGGTACCTATCCACTGTGCCACCAGCCAGGGCTTAGACTTTTCTACCTTACCTAATTTGTAATGCAGATATAGTGCTCACTGGAAAATATTGCAAAACATATGGAGAGGGAAATTGAAATGAACTCAATGAAAAACCAAATACAATATTTTTTCTTTTTCTTTCCTATGTAAGTGATGAATTGCTAAAAGAAAAAGAATTCAGAGTATTTCAAACTTAAATATAAGGATAATATCCTTTCTGAAACATAGAGAGTGACACTGAGTACAAAAAAAGGAGGATTTTAATGTTGTCTGCATTTAGTCAGGGTACAAACATCATTTCCTCATAGTTTAGAACACACGCAGAATACAAATTGTCAAGCCAAGAAATGTATAAATATAGCAAATGCTTCTCTTCTCAGATAAACTGTAAAAATAAATGAAGCCATCAATAAATCAAGTGTAATTAAATAATTTTTTCTTTTAACATTTAATAGTTTCCAGATGGTTCAGTATTTGTCCAAAAATATAAGTGGTATATACAAAAGCAAATAGTTAATTATTTTCTAATAAAGGAAGCAAAAATGTGATAAAAGATGCCATGTAAATATATCAATTAAACTTAACTAACACCATAGGTATCACACTGATGAATTTTTATCTTGATATTTATTCAATTTGCTTGTGAATTTTACCTCATTCAGGAAGTGCTTACTTTTCTTTGCTTAATGTTCTCCTTTCCATTAATGTTTTTGTGTGTGCAATGATTTTATTTTGTATTATTAGAATTTTTGTATTATTCATCTCATTTTTATTTTTATCATTTGAAACAAGTTCAAAAATGATTAAATAATTATACTTAAGAACTTAGCAAATGCTTGTCTTTCTACTGAGCCCTGTAGCATTGAGAGCGTAAATGTGATTAGTGACATTGATTTTTATCTGTAACTTTTTGTAAAGTTCCTGCTTTTAATGAAAAGAATATGCATTTAGAATTAGAACTGGTGTTGCCACCTAACAGCTTGGTAACCTTGAGCAGGAGACTATCTATCTGAAACCCAGTTTTCTCTATATCTAAATAGGACTACTGAACAGGCTTGTGGTGAAAATGAAAAGAATATAATGTCTCACACATAGCAGTTTCTTGGCTAAAGTTGATCAGTTGCTACTTTTCTTCTTTCCTTTCCCTGATTTTTCAGAGACTATAGTCTGTCCATTTTTTTCTCATTCTGGAGTCCCAAGAACAGTAGAAGTTTAGTAGAATACATTTGGGAAGAAATAGAAATTTATGATCTATTTGATTGCATGAGTTGATACCATATAAAGTGATGACTAAAGGCTCTGCTATGCAGGCATGTTACTGATGTAATAGAAAACAATTCTGGAAAGAAATCAAATCAATTTATCAGACACTGAATGCCCCCTGAATCATATAAAATCCATATGCCCTATGTATACTTGTAAACACAAATATGAACAAGGCATAGTTCTTGCCCTAAAGGTGCAACTGATTTCATGAAAATATAAAATAAGTTATAAGGTATCTATAAAACAGAGCAAAATAAAAGAAATGCTAGGTTGTGGCATAAGCAGTGTGCTATGAGACAGGAGAAAAGAAAATACTGCTTTGATATGAATTTTAGTGATAGATATTCCAAACAATTAAGGAAAAACAAAATGCTAAAAACACAGCAGTTTTTCTCTTTTCACATGACTCTGGAGTTAAACCACAATATGTATATTAAATAATGTGTCAAGTTTTAGGCTACAAGATGGCATAAAAAACAAAGGATAAAAGTACCTCTATCCAAAAATCATCTTAATGCATTGAGAAGGGGATCATGCACATCAGCTGGTATATTGGTCATAAATTTGTTTGAAGAAGTCTGTGCCGAAGTGATTCAGAGGTGATTTACCCTGCCAACTACAGCAGTTAGAGTGGGAGCAGTAATGGAAACAGTGGTAGATTGCTACTTCAGAAGTAAATCACTGCCTTTTGTTGTTCCATTCATCCAGCTATATTATTTATCTGTCTTATTTATGTTTTAGTTAAGAGTTCCAACATACGCTTTATTTGCACCATATTTTTATTGAGATCATTTACATATGTTAAAATGCACAGATATTAAGTACACTGTAAATGCATTTAAAAACACAATCTTGCTGTAGAGCAGTTTTAAGTTCATGGCAAAGTTGAGAGAAAGGTCATCAATGCCTTTTGACAAATGCATGTCTGTGCCACTTACATGTACATTGAGAATTGCACAGTTCCAGCATGCTGAAAAGTGCCTGAACTCCATAAACAGCCACTATTCTGACCTTTATGCCCATAGGTTAGTTTTTCCTGTTCTGAAACTCTTTTTTTTTTTTTTTTTTTTTAAGATTTTAGTTATCATTCCTGGAGAGAAGGGCAGGGAGGAAGGCAAAGAGGGAGAGAGACATCAATGTCTGGTGTCTCCAGACCTGGCTGGAGACCTGGTTTGCAACCTGGTTATGTGCCCTGGCTAGGGAATCAAACCAGTGCCCCTCAAGTTTATAGGCCAGTGCCTTATCCACTGTGCCACCAGCCAGGGCTGAAACTTGTAATATGGATCAAAAAATGAGTAAAAGCTGTCTTGTGTCTAGCTTTCTTTACTAGGCATAGTGCTTTTGAAATTCAACTCTGTTTCTTTTATTTTTGAACTGTACTCAGTGATGTGCTGATAAATGTCAAACAACTGGCTCTCAAGAAACAAACAAAAAAATGAAATCAAATTCTCTGAATAGTAGGGTTTGCTAGTTTTCGTGATGTAAATACTCCAAAAGTAGCAAGATTTTAGTGACTAATATACTGTCAGTCATTTTGAAATATTCCTGAAAATTCCACAGTCAGTTCTTGGAAGCCAGCATGAACCAGCCCCAGCTCACCCCTGGCCCTCTTCCATTGTGTGGCCACAGCACAATTTGTCCATCAAATCTCCTTTTGATATGAACATGGGAGGGTTTTTCTACTTTGGCCTATTATGATTTCAGCACCTATCGGTATTTTATACAAGTCTCCCAGTGAACATACATTTTCATTCCTCCTTGGTAAATACCGGGGAGGAGAAGCTTCATCATGTGTATGCTATGTGCCGGAAGTTGTCTCGGACTCCTATGATGAGTAATGTCCATAGGGTAAATGTGTCCTTAACTTTATGAAAAAAATAGCCAAACAGCTGTCCCAAGATATTACAACATTTTATACTTCCAACAACAAAGTATAGTTTCCCTGAATGTTTGCTAATATTTGGTATTGTCGGTCCTTTTCTTTAAAGCCACTTTAATGGAAGTAGTGCCTCATGGCATATGTGTATATATTTGTGTTTTCTCTTATGACTAATGGTGATAATTAGTATTTTATGTGCTTACTAGCCATCTGTATATTTTCCTTTGTGAAGTGTCAGGTAAGTATTTGAGCAATTTTTTGGGTCTATTTATTATTGAGTTGTAGGAGTTCTTTACATACTATTGATGTCAGTCCTTTCTCATATATCTGTATATATGTAAGCATTATATATAATAATTTACATATAAAATATAAATATTTTCTTCTAGGTTGTCAGTTAATTAGTGTCAGAATATAGAGGCAGCCAGGGTGGAATGCACTAATGAACCTGGTTGGAACTACAGGATGCGAGGGAATAGGCTTGAGATAAACACTTGCTGATGTGTGTTGATAGTGACTAAGACAATACTCTAATCAGACCTCTGGCACGATGCTTGCTGCAGCTTTCAAGCCCTGAGAAAGCCTGGAGTCTCCATTCCCCTGCTCCACAGGCCCTTGAGCTGGTTCTTGACCAGCCTTCCTCCATCAACCTCCAACAAACCCAACACTGTCTCCTTATAGTTCCAATACTGGTCTTCTTATCCCTCAATAACAATAAACCAGTGCCTGTTCCCACATCAGTCCCAGGGTGATCTCTCATAGCAATGCTGCTCTGACAATTAGTCATTTTCTTTATAGTGCTCATTTAAAGAATTAATGGAAGTCAGTTTTAGGATAATTCAGATTTGTAGCAAAACTGAATGTTGAGTTATCAACATTCCAAAACACACATACATACACACCATGACAGCTCACATTGGTGACTTTTTTTTAATGTTTTAAAATTATTTATTTATTATTTTTCAGGGTGAAGGGCAGGAAGGGAGGAAGAAAGGGAGAGAAGCATCAATATATAGTTGCCTTTCACCTGCCTCCAGCTACAGACCTGGCAGGAGACACGGCTTGCAACCTGGTTATATGTCCTGGCTGGGAATCGAACCAGTGATCTTTGTGTTCACAGGCTGGCACCAATTCACAGAGTCACTAGCCAGGGCTTGGTGACTTTTGATCAGGAAAACTTTTTTTTTTAAATTTTATTTGTAAGTTTTTTCAGATAGTGCTTTCTGTGGCCTAAGAAATTTTTTGCCTGTTTCAAATGAACATAGTTATGTTTTCTCTAGAAGTTATGTTATTTTAGATTTTATATTTAGATCTAGTAATTATTTTTATGTAATGATTGTGTAGGATAAGAATTAGAGGTTGAGCTACAATTCATCCCATATAAATATCTAATTGTGTCAGCATGATTTGGAAAACAAGTTTCTTTACCCCATTGAATTGCTTTGACATCTTTGTTGGAAAACAATTGAGCATATAAGTCAAGGTTTAATTCTGGACTCTATTATTTTGAATTAATTAGTTTATCCTTTAATCAATATCTAATTCCCTTAATTTTTATAAATTTATAAGCAGTCTTGAAATTAGGTATTATGGTTCATCCAACTTCAGTGTCTTTAAAAAGAGTTGGCTATGTAGTGTTCTTTATTATTTAAATCTTCATATGTTTTATTTTTATAATCAATTAGTTGATACTACAAAATGATCTGCAGTGACTTTATTTGGAAATGTGATCAATCTTTAGATCATTTTTTAGAGAATGACCTTATAATACTATTGACTTTCCCAATCTCTTTTAAAGATGTATTGTAGTTCTCAGTATATAAAGCTATATATTTTGACAAATTTGTCTAAATATTTATTCTGATGCTATTATAAATAATCATTTTCAATTTTATTTTTTAATTGTTAGTGACTATGATGTAGATTTAGAATTGATTATTGACCTTAAATTCTTTGATCTAATTATACTTATTAGTGTAGTGATTTTTTTTAAAGGTTCTTATTTTTTTATGTCAATAATCATGTTGTCTGTGAATGAAGGCAGTTTTACTGCCCTTTTCCTAATGGTTATGATCTTTTATTTTGCTTGTGTCTTTAGTATGGTGCTTAATATAAATGGTAAGAACCTTGCTTTATTTTCTACCTTAAGAATAAAGGACTAAAGTATTTTTTAGTGAGGAATTCTCTCAGCATTTGCTTACCCACACAAGTCTCTAGTATGCCTTTCTTCTTCAAGAATATTTTTAAAGACTAGAATTTTAATGTGATAGGTTTTGGTATTTTTTCAGTGCTTGAGTGATGTTTAACTATCTCTTGGTTTTTATTATTTTTGAAAAAAAATAAATTTTGTTTTACTTATGTATGTAATGTCTTTTTTCTTGCTGATTTTAAAGTTTTTGTTTTTTGTTTTGTTTTGTTTTTGTTTTGGATTTCAGAGATTTCACTATGACATCTATCTGTAATTTTCTTTGCTTCTTTTGCTCAGGGTTTGTTGAGTCTTTCAAATCTGTGGCTTAGCCCTTTTTCCCTTCTCCCAATTTAGGGAAAGTTCAGCCATTGTTTATTTAAATATTTTTTTCTGGCCTCATCACTCTTATTTAATTATAGTATTTCAGTTATAAATAAGGTAGACTGGTTGATATTTTTCTACATCTCTGCATGTTTTGTTTTTCTGTATTTTTTCTCTTGCCTAAGTATAGATACTTTCTATTGCTCTATCCACTAGTCTATTTTTTTCAGAGCTCTTAATTTGATATTCAGCACATTTATTGAATTTTAAATCTAAGTATTAATTTTCCAGTTCTAGAATATTCAGAAGGTAATTTTTTATTTGTTTTTAAAGATTTTATTTATTACTTTTAGAGAGAGGGGAAGAGACAGAGGCAGAGAGGGAGAGAGACATCAATGTATGGTTGCCTTTCACCTGCCTCCAACTATAGACCTGGCTGGAGACATGGCTTGCAACCTGTTTATGTGCCCTGGATGGTGATCGAACCAGTGACCTTTGGGTTTGCAGGCCGGTGCCTTATCCACCGTGCCACCAGCCAGGACTCAGATGGTTATTTTTTATTGTTTTCATTACTTAGCTGACATTTTTTAAAAAGATTTTATTTATTATTTTTAGAGAGAGGGGAAGGAAGAGAGGCAGAGAGGGAGAGAAACATCAATGTATGGTTGCCTTTCACCTTCTTCCAGCTGTGGACCTGCTAAAGACCTGGCTTGCAACCTGTGTGGGCCCTGGCTGGGAATTGAACCAGCAACCTTTGGGTTTCGTAGGCTGGCCCCTTATCCACTGTGCCACCAGCGAGGTCTTGGCTGATATTCTTTATCTGTTCACTCATTATGGCCATTATCTTCTTTAGCTTCCTGAAAATATGAGTGTGTACTATTGCACACTGCATTAATAATGTTTTTTAATTTTCTGTTTTGGGATCCTTTAGACAAAATAGCTTTCTCAGGACTAGTCAATTACTACAAATAGCAAACAACTTGCCTGTGAGCCTGCCTTTCATATGCAAACCAGCCAATTCAAAGCCCACGCCTCTAACCAACTCTTAATTTCAGTTCTCATTCTCTGAGCCAAAATCCATCTGCCTTAATGACTCCATGGCCAGATGTCAGTCAAATAGAGACAGCCCCTCTGCCTCAGAGATCACGGAAATTATTCAAACTAACCCATCCTAGGCTCATTTACCCCTACGTTGTCCACCCTTGCCACAGAAATTACAATTTATTATATTTTTATTTCTCTTCTGCCTCCTAATTAGCTGTGGTGCTTTCCTGTGTGAGTCCTCATGGCTTGGCATGGCCCTTTCCCTTGGGATCTGTGAGTACGGCAACTGTCTTTACAGTGGCAGTTTTCTCCTGATTTACTGTCATAACCAAGTAACAATAAAACTTGTGTTTTAAAGTACACATACATATATTAACATTAACATAATATATATGAACATTATTGTCCATGCAATTTCTTTTTTCAATTATGGGTCACAGTTTTATGCTTCTAATATGTACTTGGTATTTAAAAAAAATTGAATGCTAGAAATTGTTGATGATATTTCATGGCAATTCTGACCTTTGTTTTCTTTGGAGAGCATTAAGTTTCTTTCGTCAGACAGTTAATTTACTGTTTAATCAGTTTGATCTAACAAAAGCTTGGATTTAGATTTTGTTCAGTTGGGTCTAATGGAGACATGGATTTTATACCTAAAGCATGCTTTCTCTAGTATTCTCAGTGACCATTTTCTTAATAAGGTTGCTTCGCTCTGGCTGAATGGAACTAAAGTATTTCCCTGTATTACATGTGTACCAAAATATTCCTTCTACTCACAACCCTCAGTAGCTCTTACAGATTATCTCAAATTGTTAATACAATTTAGCATTTGACTAAAGGTAGAAGGGAAAGCCTATACACTTGAATAACTAGAGCTTTCTCTTTGTACAGCATTTTTCTCTTTGAAACTTTCCTGCACAAATTCCAACTTCCTTGATATTAGCTTTCTCCAAGCTGATAGATCACTGCTACCTGTTTAGTTTCACTTTCTTGTAACCAGGCTTGGAGTGTGGTCCCAGGGGGGAAATTCTGATGAATATAACACTCACTTTCTAAAGATACTTTCTCTCAAAGGTTATAGACCTACACTCTGCTTTTCAATGCATAAAACAATTGCTTTATATATTTTTTGTCCAATTTTGTTATTACTTACAGTAGAAGGTCAAATATGATAGCCTCTTCTTTTTCAAAGCAAGAACCAGAAACACCAGTATGTGCTTTATTTTTAAGGAAAGATAATTTTAATGGTTTTCTGAGGGAAACAAATTATAAAAATTTCTTACAAATTTCTCTATTACTCATTCTGGTATAAATTTAGGATCCTTTTTTAATATTATGCTGACTTCAAGTGACATCTGTGAATTTTTGTTCTCATTTTGATTTTAAATCTTTCATATATGCTATAATGCTTTCACAAATTACTTCTTTACACAATGAATTTCTCTATGAACTTGCTGTGCCTTATGCATTCAGGCTTTTGAGGCCTCAATGGTTCACTGTAATATGAGCACATTAGGGACTATGTGGAGAACTCATTATGATTTTAGTGCTTTCACAGAAGAACTATGATTATAAAAAACTGATGCAGAGAAGATGACAGCTAGTGGGGGAGGTATGGAGGTGGAGGGATTGGGCAGAAAAGGTGAAAGGTCTCATGGACATGGACAACAGTGTCATGATTGCTGAGAGGAGGGGGCATAAGGGAATTAAATGGTAATGGAAAATACAATAAAGATAAAAAAAAAAACAAAAATCTTGGAGAAAAAGCAGCTAATCAAGCATATTTTACAATTCCTAATTTTATGAAGCTATAATAAGATTTATTATAAAGTTCCATAGAATATGATTACTTCTAGTCTGCAAAGACCTAATAATTATTTTATGATAGAGTTTGTTGATTTCCTATCATTTAGTTGGGTGGATGTAGGATTTGCTTGACTCAACTGCTAATAGAGTTTAAACCAATTTGACCATATTTCAGAATAAGAAGATAAGATTGGTTTTATGTAGGCTTGATCACAATTGGTAGATCACTAAATTGATAAATAACTGCTCTAATGTTTCAGGCCATCTTACTAGTTAATTTAAACCACTATATAGTCAATTCTGTTGAATGATGGGTGCTCAATAAACATGGATTGAACCTGTACCCTACAAATAAGCTAAATTCAGAAACATGAAAACAGGAAGCAGAAAAGAAAAGAAAAGGAAATTAAGGTAACACTTACTATATATGTGTATATGTATATATATATATATATATATATATATATATATATATATATATATGTCTTCAAGGGCTGAAATTATAATATACCACAGTCTGAGTGCGTTAAATGACATAATGCTGCTTCTCACAGATCTGGAAGCTGAAAGTCCTAGTTCAAGGTTTCAGCATATTTGGTTTCTCCTAAGACCTCTTTCCTTGGCTTGCAGCCTTCCTGTTGTGTCCTCATGTGACCTGTCCTCTATGCATGCCTATCCCTGGTATTTCTCTTCTTATAAGGACACAGTCATTTTGGATTATGGTGCCATATTTATGACCTTATTTAGTCTCAAGTATGTCCTTAATGGCCTATCTTCAAAGTTAGTCATATGGGGGGAGGGGCTTGTACATATGCATTTTGGGGGGACATACTGTTACATAGTCTATAACAATCTTCATGTTACAGTATATTCATATATGATTATATATTAAACAACAAGAAAAATAATAAGCTATACAATTTCTGCTCTTAAGCTTTGTAAACAAGATTGAAGGTACTTTTGCAGAAAGAACACTAAACTATCATGACCAGGTGAAAAAGATTTGAGGATCAACAGAAGTAAAGTAGAAAATATATGAACATGCTTTAAAATTAAGAAACTGTGATAGAAACACATAATGTTTATCATATGCATTAACACTCAGGTCTAAGCTCTCTTTTATTTTTCTTTCTGATTATGTGCTCTTGAGCAAAGCCCATATAACTTGGTATGTACCTAAGTCCACATTTTTTCCCTTAAAGATGATTTCTTAATTCAAATTACTAATTATAAACCTTTGACATCTGGTGGTGGGTTTTGAGGACAGGAAAATGTCTGAGTTTGTGGAAATTTATTTTGCCTGTGCATTAATTTAGTCCATGGAATAGAGACATCCAGGGCAAGGAGTGATAGCTGAGAAAGAAAATCCAGGTTTACAGAGGTCCTGACTAGTAGAATGGTGTAGTCAGAAAATGCACTAAAAAGATAAGCAAAAAAGAATAATGGGGCACATAAATGTCAACTTTTGATCCTTACTCTTGAAAGAAGCAGTAAAATCTAGTTCAGTCACTCAACTCATGCTTAAATATTCCCTCATCTAGATTTTAACCTTTTGCAAAAGTCACAGATCAGTTACCTACAGTTACTGTATGGTCTAAAGTCACATATACTTGTATTGTTCCAGGCTTAAAATTCCTTTGACTTTCTTCCCTACTCTTGAAAAATTGTAGACTATCTGGTCATGCCACAAGTTCAAGCGTCTAGAACTGAATGGCAGTTACACCTTTAAATGTCACATATGTTCTTGTTCATAGTTGTTCCAATACTCCTATTTCACTCATGCTTGCTATTACCCAGACCCAATAACCATTGGAATTCATATGATGTCTTCATGATAAGGATTTGCCACGTTTGAAGACAAACTACTTTTTCTCTGAATCATTTTCCTGATATGCACCTCTTTCCACAATTCTAAATGTACCATTTCTTTATACCAAACAGAAGAGATTATTGGTAACTTTTCCCAGCTTGGCCCAATTATCATTATATATTTCTTATTTGGGTGCATTTCTGCAAATGAAGTATGTTGTCTAGTGAAAAATGATTGTGTCAGTTTCTTCCCAGAGCCAAGCACATTAGTTGTTATCTGTGCATAACAAGTTCTGGGACATTTTTACCAAAGCTTAGAGTACGTGACCTCGCAGGATCCTTGTCAGTGTCACCATTGGGTCTGACATGAAGCATCCATTCTAGCCTTTCTCTAGTCATAGCTTCCACCACTGGGAAGGAGATCTTCAGGTCAAGGAGACATGGCTACCCAGAGTGCAGGCATCCTCTTGTCACTCCTATTGTATGGCTAGAGCTCAGCTCTTGGCAGGCTTATTTAGATTCACTGAGACTGAGAAAAGACAGTGGGGCGTTGGAGAGGGAATTCATACCAGTTTAATCTTGCTCCAGAGGGTGAGGACAGGAAACACAGGATCTTCTTTTTTCAAGTCTCATGGCAGCCAGCGAGAATAGGGGAATCATGGGAGACAAAATCTTCTGCCTTTATTCTTGCCCTGCAGTGGCTGGCAAGGGCATAAGAAGCCAACATCATCTGTGCCACTTGAACAGTGGTGGCCCATATAGATACATGAAGTTTATAATGGAGCACCTGGCCAGTCTGAGCTGTGTAATAGCATAGCACTTACACACTAGAAATTCTCTTAGGTAAGGGTGACATAGGCAAGTGAAAATATACATGTGTGAAGGTGAGGATCCTGGCCATGGTTACCCTGACATGACACCTATGTTAGGTTGTGCTCCTACAATCTTTTGCCCCAGTGACCAGAGCCCATTTCCTGGGCCTAAACAGGTTTATTCTCCAGTTTGTCATCTAAGGGAAGAGGGAGCTATTACTATGAATACTCCTAGAGAAATATTCACTGTGAATATGCCCTGACAGGGGTCAAGGGTTAAATATTGGGGAGAGTGCTGTGCACATGCGCTCTGGAGTATCCACACACATATGATAAGATACCTCTTGGAGGAGTGAGACAGAAAAAAGGGGAGGCTGGTTGGGGCCAAAGATCTCTAGTTGTGGTCTTTGCCCAGATATTAGGAGAGACACAAGCCTTGCTTACTTTTCCAACCTTAACTCCTGCCTCCTTGCCTCCACTAAAATCTAAGTCACACAGGTCCTCTTTCTGTCCCACCAGCTGATCAAACTTGCTGCTTTTGTACATGTTCTTTCCTGTGCTTGGATTATATTTTCCCTGATTACTTCTCTGATGGGCACCTTTTAGTTATTCAAATCTGAACTTTAAAACCACCTCTGCTCCTAGACCCTCCACCTCATTCCCAGTCCATTTTCCTTCATTGTATTCTGTTTTCCTTACAGGCCATTTTATGATCTAAAATGAGCATCTAAAGGTATTTGTCTATGTATTGTTCATATTTTCCTACTAGAATACAAAATCCATGAGAAATGAGACTATCCTGCCTATGGTGGTCTCCCCAGGAACTCAATAATATTCAGTTCACAAATGATCAACTGAGTCCATTGGTATTCGTTGACTCCATGTGACATAAAGACAACCATATGTAAAGTTAAAAATAAATTATATTGTCAGCATTAATCAAGATAGGCTAGGTTAAACCACAATAAGTCTCTGGTTTAAAGCATGACTTGCTTCTCATTCACACTACATCACCATTGTGGGTGAGTTGAGGGCTTGATCCTGTTATTGTTCTGGGAGCCTGATTGATGGATTCTTCCCTGTCTGGAACAAAACTAAGATCCCTGGCACAGGGAAAGAAGAAGGGTATCCAAGCATGAGTTGGCTCTTAAACATCAGCCTGGAAGTAACATACATAGGCTGTGCTCAAATTTTGTTGGTCATAAGACTGCCTCATTTAAAATGGGGCACTTTGTTGGAGGATGAGAAACATGTGCTGAACAGCTCCAGTCATGTCTACTGAACAGATTCTTTCTCCTCACTTTTTATAGAATATATAAGATATTATATTTCTAGGATATTTTGTTTAGCATAGAAAGAGCTTAAGTTGTGATATAAGTCAACATATCATTTGTGAGTGGTCATTTGTATTATAAAATATATTTTTAACAGTGCCAGATCCCATTAAAAGTGAGATACTACATATCTAATGTACCATATTGTATTTTAGAAAGAATTTTACATTTTTTAAATTGGTAATCACTTTGCATCCCTTTTGAATGTGATTGCTTCTGACATATTCACCAATATGTTTAAAATAAAATGACAGAAAATCAAGTGGGTTCTTCTCCTGCATACATATGGTTCCATAATGAAATGATTCCTGCTGTGAAGAACAAGTTTGCATTTTGCAGCTGGTCACAATTGGGGAGAACAGAGGGTCTATACATCTTTAATGGAGTGTACTTCTCAAACTCTTCAGACAAGTACAGCATCTCTCACTCCTTCCCACAATTAAGTCGGCAATCCTTGATTTCAAGCTCTCATTAGGGAGCCGTGATCTAGTGCACACAGAGACAGCAACTTGCAGGTTGCTTTTTAATCTATTGTCTTTCGCTCCTCTTTTATTTTCTGCTGCCTCATTCTTTCTAATTTCATTACCTGTTCATCAGATGCTGTGTAAACAACTTGGGTCTATGAATGAGAGATGAAGTTCATTATAATTTCTGCATATTTTGCAAAATAAAAGAATTAAATCACCACTTAAGTATGCCCATTTGAGATCTTTATTTCCTATCTTTTTTTTTTTTTTTTTAATTTAGGAAATACTTTAGTTATTTTTAAAGATAATACTAGCATCCCTGGCTGGTGGTGGCACAGTGGATAAGGTGCTGGCCTGTGAACCCAAAGGTCACGAGTTCGATTCCCAGCCAGGGCAACCAGGTTGCAAGCCAAGTCTCCAGCCAGGTCAGTAGCTGGAGACAGGTGAAAGGCAAACATACATTGATGTCCCTCTCCTTTCTGTCCCTCTCTCTTCCCCTCTCTCTAAAAATAATAAATAAAATCTTAAAAAAAAAAAAGATAATACTAACCTTTAGGTACAAGAGAACAAAGACTTCTTTTGATATTTCTATGCTTCGTTAGCTAAGTCGTTTTTACATGATAAGCTGCCAAATGGTTCCAAGAAGCATCTAAACTATTGTTTTGAGTCACACTATTAGAGGTGGCCTATTTCTTATGGGTAGTAGTCAGTGGATCCCAGAGCTATATTTTATTCTAAATAAGACTTGGAAAGATAGGCCATAATGAAAGAATTGTTATAAAATGTTTAAAGGAGGTAATTCCTCATAATGTTCTTAGGAATACTTGCTGTCCATGAAAAGTCAAATGTTTGTAAGTAGGCTTTACAAATTTTTGTGGAAAACTTTCCCATCTCTGCAGAAAAGCATGGCGGAAAGGATGGTTAGCATCTTCTGAGCCTCCTTATGTGCTGATCACATACTATATGCTTTACTTGATTCATCTCATTTAATCTCTATCTCAACAACCCATAGGATACAGATTATTCCCATGTATCTTATCTGTTTCATTGAAGGATTAAGTGTATTACAGACCCTTGTGGAGCAGGAAGCCACAGGGAGCCCATCTCATTGCCCTAGATTTAAGAGGAAGGATATTGCTCCTGGCAGCATCTCAACAGTTAGGCCATCTATGCTCATGCCATTTCTCTTAAATCTTCTCCTTGATTAACCAAGGAGTTCTGATATAACTCAAATTGCATCATCATGGATAAGTTCCACTTTAGTTGGATAATATAGCTAGGAAGAAACACATACTTTTGCTCCATTCTTGTATTCATTATTTTTATTGACAACATGTTAAGTACTTTAAAATATTAAAAATATAGTAAAGAAATTGTATCAGTTATGACTCCACCACTTTCTTTCACAGTAAAAAGAATTGATTTGCACCTGTTGGTGTATTTGCTTCCAGTTTAATTTTGTGTATAATATATAATATGAGTATTGGTGTTATGTATATCTTAGGGTTTTTTTTTTAAAGATTTTATTTCATTATTTTTAGAAAGAGGGGGAGGGAGAGAGGCGGAGAGGGAGAGAGACATCAATGTATGGTTGTGTTTCACCTGCCTCCAGCCACAGACCTGACTGGAGACCTGGCTTGCAACCTTGTTATGTGCCCTGGCTGGGGAATCGAACCTGCGACCTTTGGGTTCGCAGGCCGGTGCCTTATCCACTGTGCTACCAGCCAGGGCCTATATCTTAGTTTTTTTGAAAGATTTTATTTATTATTTTCAAAGAGAGGGGTAGGGAGAGAAGCAGAGAAGGAGAGAGGCATCAATGTATGGTTGCCTTTCATCTGCCTCTAGCTACGGGTCTGGCAGGAGACCTGGCTTGCAACCTGGTTATATGCCCTGGCTGGGGAATCAAACCAGTGACTTTTGGGTTCGTAGGCTGGTGCCTTATCCACTGTGCCACAAGCCAGGGCCCATAGGTATTTTTAAAAAATGATTTTATTTACTACTTTCAGAGAAAGGACAGGGAGGGAGGAAGAAAGAGAAAGAAACATCAATATATGGTTGCCTTTCACCTGCCTCCAGCTATTGACCTGGCTGGAGACCTGGCTTGCAACCTGGTTATGTGTCCTGACTGGAAAATCAAACCAGTGACCTTTTGGTTTGGGATAGGTAGGCATCTATCCACTGACCTACCAGCCAGGGCTAGTTTTTATAAAATTTAGATTTTACCATGTATACAGTTTATGCTCTCCTTTCTTTACTTAAAAGTTCATAATTAAAGTTTTGTTTGACCTTTTAATAAAAATATAATTTTAATAGCTGTATGTTCTTGTATTTATGGATATGTGATACTAAATACAGTTTTTTGTTTATTGTTTCAGAGATGCTGGTGAGCTCGTATGTGTATTATACAAAGTACATGTTATACAAAGGTACATGTTCTTTTCTCAGTTTCACTCCCATAACAAGTAAGATTACCAAACCACATATATTTTTATTTCCCATGAAGGTGTCTTGAATCATGGTTTAGTGTTATTTCTATAGCAATGATTAGTACTAGTCAACATAAAAAACAGCAACATGAATAACATTGCTGTGTCCTCAATAAAACCATCACATCAAGAAATTATTCACTGTATGGGTAAGGTCAATGAAATACATTCCTGTTAGATGCTAGGACAAAATAAGACTGCTTCTCCTGAATAACAAGGGTACTTTCTTTCACCAGCTAATTTTGCTCAGATCATCTTCCTTTTCCCCTAGGCAAACTCAAGTTTAGTACTCAACTACAGAAAATATTTGTAGCCTACATCTTCACAGTGAAATACAGTAGCCACTAACCATGTGTGAATCTTAATTTAAATTAATTAAGATTAAGTATAGTTAAAAATTCAGTTCTTCAGTCACACTAGAAACATTTCAATGGCTCAGTAGTCACATGTCTCTATTGTCTATCATACTGGAAAGCACAGACATGGAACATTTCCATCATTGTAGAAAGTTCTATTGTCCTAGATTATGGATCAAATTATAAATGTCTAGAATTCCATACTTCTTTATATTTTACATTAATTTAAACTAGCTACATGATTAGTTACTTATTACTGCATGCTACTTTCTATTACTTTTATAATTAGGTAATATACAAATTTAAATTATGTGATTAAATTAATCTGATCATAATAGGTTTCTAGCATCCTTCTTACAAATTCTTATAATGTTGACATCCAACCATTAGTAGATGACTAGATAGGTTATCAGGCTTACAAAAGAGATTCATAAATTTTATTATATCCAGGTTACTTAGATTTATATGGACACATTTGTACAGGCCCCGTCTATTTATAGTATTATGATCTTCCCATCCTTACCATTCCCCATCCAGTCCCATTTTTTTTATATTGTTTGTAATCAATGTGACTAAGTACAGGCTTTATTCAGGATCATTTAGGGAGTGCTGAAAGTTACATAGGTGCAATGATTCTGTGCTTGTCCTCCTGCCACACTACTTCTGTCATGGACATCCTTAGTAGACAGGTGAATACCAGAGAGAGCCTCAGGAGACTGCAGTGTCAGTATGGGCTGGATAGCATGGAATGTTTATATGCCATTTGGGACATTTAAACTCAGGTTTAAAATCTGATCAAGATTCATATTTTAGAATTTAAAATTACTCATACCCATGATTCCATTGGTTTGAGGTGGATTTGAAATAGACAAGTCAATCAATCACATGTGTATGTTAGGGCTGGTGATGGCATTTTCAAAACCCTTGTGTATAAATAAGCAAACATAGGTGACTGAGGTCTGTCGATAGAGTCATGGAACACTTCGTCATAAATCAGTATGGACCACTTTAATTTCATTCCTCACCTACATAATCAAAATATAAAGCTCCCTTTTCTGTAACACATAATTCTTCTCAATCATTACATAAATTGCCATATTTCTTTATAGGAAAATAAATGTCCAGTTTAGCTATGATTTACAGATTGTGTAAATTATTAGCCATATGGTTGTTACATGCCACTCTGCCTGCAAAATATGTGTTTTAAGTAAATATGTCTATGCCTAAAAAAGAGAGGATTATTCATTACTACTTAGATGTTTTAAATATTTCTTTTAAAGTAAAGGTAAGCACTTCTAGCTTCATTATGTTATTTGTCTCAAATCCTTTATTTTTCATAGTTTTATTGTTCCCACCTAAAACAGTAGCCAAAGATGGGCCTTTGTAAGGGTAGGTTCAGACCACAGCTATCATTTACTATGAAAATATTATAAAAGACTTTTGTTGTCATTTCTCTTTCCCATTCTCAGAAAACAATTATTTCACTGAACTTTTAACTTGTTTTATTTTCTGAATGCTAAGATGTCAAGGATTGTTTGATACATTATGAATATAATGATAACCTTCATGAGGGTTCAGGAGGGATCAATTTTAATAAAAGTAATGTTGGTTAATAATGAAATGGCAAAAATACTCTGTAATTATGAGCTACTGACATCAGAATTTTTCTGTGCTGTTTTGCTTGGTTAAACTACTTTGTTTAAGACTTTGAGTTGCTCTCAACTATCCAGCTGACATGGGTCTTAAAAGGCACAGTGTCTTTTGTTTGTTGGAGGATGGGTAAAGGAAGGGCAATGAAGACTTGCATACAGCCAAAGAATTTGGAGCTGGGGGTAGGGCAATCCTGGAGAGAGTGAAGAAACAGAGAGAGATGCTAAGAAGATCATATAAAATGGGGTTAGGCCAAAGGCTTCCAATCTGACTCTTTTGTATCTCCCAAAAACCTTCAACAAATTCTGTATGTTCTTTAAATTCCTAGTAAGAGAAAAAAATTTTGTGGATATTGGTAAAGAGGCCAAAGAGATATTTATGGATATCAATATATTTAAAGTATAAATGAATAGTGCCTAGAGATGCAGAAGCCAGAGTTAAGAGAGCTATGGAGTATAAGCCCAAGATTTCAGTCCAGGTTGACATATATAGTGTTCATTTAGACTATTCATTGCCTTAATACATCAATCAATTTAGTTATCTCTGCACTTATGAAGGGAACTTACTTAGTTCTTGTCAACATTCATCAAGGGCAGTCAGTGCTGCAAAGAACACCTACAATCATCTCCTTGAGCACACAAAGCTTCTCCACAAATATACTTAGGAGTGCTGTTCTGGGGTTAATGAGAGACATATGAGATGTTTTGTAATTGTCCTCCAAAGTAACAGTATGCAGTTAGTTCCCACACACAATGCAAATGGTTTGCCTTGATTTTCAATAAGGGAAAGTTCTCCTTTACCCTCATTTTGGGAACAAATACCATTATCATACTGATTGGGCATGAAATGTTGTCTTCTTAATTAATTAATTTCTATACTTTTTGCTGTTTATTAGTATGACTGAGACTTTCAAATACTTTTTAAAAGGTGTGTATTTTTACTTTCTTTTCCTGGAATTTCCCCTTTTTATTTCTTCCTGGAACAACAGACTAGATATCCTCAGTAAAAGAAAGAATCTGTGATATATGAGGAGAGAGTCTATTGAACAGGAAAGAAGCTGATTGCTTGATGCTCAGGTGACTGTGCCCACCTGGACAACCTCCTTCCTGTCCCCTGGCTTTGTGAGGACAGTCAGATTATATTGGCTTAAGTATCCCTTAACTTAAGTTTCTGTAAGTAGCAGAATTCTAGCCTATTAAAATGCCTTATTCTCATTTTTAATTTGCTTGTTTGATTCTCTTACTGATTTCTTAGTTTTCTTTATATATGATAAACACAACTACTTTGTCAGTTATATTTGCCACAAATATCCTTTCCCAAAGACTGGGGATTTTTGTTATGGATCTCTGATAGAAATCATAAACTGTTTAGAAATAAGGGTTGTGAATAATGTCGAAATAAGGAATACATCAAATTTTCTTGCTTGAGTAATGTGGATAAGGCTGCTGAGTTTTTGTTGTTGTTGTTGTTTGTTTGTTTGTTTTCTCCCCTAGAAATAACACAAGAAGTGAACAGAAAATAATATGGGAAAGGTTATAGGGTGTTTATGGCAAATATAATGCCAGGAAGGAAGTGCCACTCAAAGCTTCTCTGCTCACAGGAAGAAATATCTTTCCTATTATTTAGAATAATCAAAATTTCCCCATGTACAACAATGTTCTTGCTTCATTATACTAGTGCTATACCTAACAAGTTCTAGAATTCAGTGAAGAAGAGCTGGAAGATTGACCTAGGCTATAGTGAGAAACCATATCATATACAACTGAATAATGGAATGCAATCAGAAACAGTGGCTTTCCAACAAAAGATAAGATGTACACACACACACACACACACACACACACACACACACACACACACACATAGAATCAGCCATGTGTTATGGAAAAACTGAATCATTAAGAATATTGATATTCTTCAGTCTAGGACAGAAAGACATGAAATTGGCTTTTCCTTGGAGTCAACTGCTGCTTTAGAATCATTCTGGGATAAAACTGTGTCTGATTCTGCTAGTTAAGTTTGTGCTAAAGAAAGGAAACCTAAACTTTTTTTTCTGTCATTTATTCACAAACAGAGGCATCCACCAAATTTCTTTGGATACTTTAGTAATATCCACTGTTCTGACTCCTCTGGGCCATTGGACAGTGACCCTCCCTGTCATGGAAGGGGAAGCTGAATGTTAATTAATAGAAGCTCTGTTTTAACTGTCTAATTCACAGCTGGTTTCTGGTCTCTCCTAGAGGCATGGTATTTGGAAAAATAAGGGGAAGTGCTACTCCTCTTGTCACTGGGATTTGCATAGAAGTTAAACTTTGCCACTTGAATTTTTCTTTTTTTGTTTTTTTTTACTTTTAAAAATTTTTATTAATTTTTAAGAAGATTTTATTATTTTGAGAGAGAGTGGAAGGGAAAGAGACAGAGAGGGAGAGAGACATCAATGTATGGTTGCCTCCAGCTACAAACCTGGCTGGAGACCTGGCTTGCAACCTGGTTATGTGCCCTGGCTGGGAATCGAACTAGCAACCTTTGGGTTCACAGGCCGGCGCCTTATCCACTGTGCCACCAGCCATGGCTGCTACTTGAATTTTTAAGAAATCACTTCCTGAAGGCAGTAATGTGGCCCCTAGAGAAACTAAATAAGGGCAGAAATGCATTTTTTTCCAGAAAGAAGAATTTCTAACACTTTGTACTATTTTAAGTATCTATTTTCACCAAATGATTCATTTGCCCTATCTAGATGGAGTTGATATAGCTAAAACCATAATTTACGAATTTCCCTTTATTGAATTCTTGATCAGAGTGACCATTCCCCTCCCTTGAAAAACCTCAAGCCCCATGTTGTTCTTTGGATATATCAACTTGCTTTTCCTCTACCTTCCATCTATCACTGTTCTTGAAATTTTCAATCTCTAATTACAATCGTTAGTCAAGAATTTCCTTGATGTTCATTTTATAACCACATTATAACTTTGTTAAAACTTTCTTGCATAAGTTCCTTTGGGTCCTACTGTGGCTTAAGAAAGACCCTGGAATGAAAAGATTCTGAATGAGGATAACAGCAAAATTTTTCCAGTTGGTTCAATGACTTAAGGGTGAGGAGCTTCAAAAATATTTGCGGTTGCCTCTGTGGCATTAGGCAAAGTATGTGTTCCCCAGAGCTATCTGATCTTATTTAGGTGGTGGACTATTAGGATTGGCAGTTAGGCCACCAAATGCAGCTCTCATCCTTCACTTAAGTCCTCAGCAGACTATATTAGGCCCCCCAAACTGATGCCCTCTGTTGGTAGGGTAGCAGATCACAGAGTTACCTGAGTGATAACCAATTTAATTTATTAGAACGTAGTCTATATCCTAAAAGAATTAGTCACTATAATTTTTATAATTCTTCACTTTGGTTTATTGCTTTTCAGCTTATACATCTCAGAACACACTTGACCTCGTTTAACCCTCCTATAACCCTAGGCAGTAAGCTTTGTTAACTCCACTTTGCAGATGCAGAGGCCCGGAACCATGGAGATCAGTATAACTTCCCTAAGCCTTCTCATCAAGTGCCTTGTCCATTGAACCACAGCTACTATGGGATCAAGATCCTACATAGTTGGTACCAAGCCTTAAGGCTGGATTCCAGAAACACCTTATGCATAGAATGAGAGACTCCAAGCATTTCTTTAAAACCAGTGGTATGTTCCTTGGTCCTGATGTTCCTACCATTATGCTTACACATTGTTTCCTTCCTTGCTGTCTTATGCACTACTTAGCACTCTGGTCTAAGGATGTTGGAGGCTCTCAGAAGCTTCCTGTGACTTCTACTGTTACCACCCCAATTTGCACCCCTCTAGTGTGACAAACTTCCCTTCTATGTGATTATGAGATTAATGTTTATATCCCCTTGGAAGCCCCTACATATCTACTGAGGAAGGAAAATATGTTTTTGATCATTGTTTTGCCCAAATGCCCAGCAGTTTTTAGTCCATAGTGAGTGTTCAATGTATATTTTTCTGAATGGATGAATGAATAATTAAGTCTTACTTGAATAAGTTGGCTTATTTGTGAGAAGAAGCAATGCTTTTATAATCCAGTGCTGGCAATGTCTTTATAAAGACTTTTTTTCCCTACTAAGCACATTTTCTTATTGTGAAACAGACCATGAATCCAATTCCCTTGGTACTTACACTATTCCATGGAAGTAAATGGAGCTACATAAAATGAGTTAAGTCAAGCAGAGGAGTATTTAAGAAGTTTCTGTTTGACCACAGAAGACTAGTTTCATCCAGAATGAATTAATGAATCTATCAAAGATGTCAAGTTTTTATTTTATTTTTCAAGAAGGTCAGCAGAGAAAAAAATTCTCATACCAGGTGGATCAAATTCATTTCCAAGTGTACATTTCAGCCAAAGCTAGGGGTAACTGTATCTCCACTGGCCCAAAACATAAATGTCAACTTGTGAGGCATTTATATAACATGTATAAACTTTTCTCCTGAGGATGCTAAATTATGAACTGACAATCTGATTTTTCCATTTTGTCTTTGTTGCTAATGCCGTAACAGAATCGCACCCACTCGCATACTGCTATTTGCAAGAAATCTGTTGTAGAGTAGTTCAAGGGGAGGCCAAATTTCTTATCTTGGTCTGTGATTTTGATAATGCTAAGCAACCGTTCAATGAAAGCTGGTTCCCTTCCCACTGTACAGACCATGCAAATGAAGCCGCATACACTGATGAATTCAATGAGCCAGAAAAATGCTTTCTGTGATAATGACTTCCCTGCATTGACCTGCGATAGGCTTTTCTGTGAAACATTTATCTCACGAAAGGCAGATTTGCAATGACAGAGTCTATGTGGAATCAGGGAAGAGTTATAAGAAGCTTCAAAGATTGCTGCATGAAACCCCGGTTGGCTCTAGTACAGACAGACTCACTGGAAAAGGAGAACTAGGAGTTGGTAGAGCTGGGTTCCAGTGCTGGCTTCCAGCAACTTCCGCATGAGTGTTGGCAAAGTATTTTACTGCTCCAGGTCTCAGTTTTCACATCTGTAAAACAATGAGAGAACACATTCTGGTTGATTCCAAACGCAGACTGGCTGCTTGTGTTGCATCAGGATGACCAGGGACTGATTAAATTGCAGGTTCCTGGCCCTTCTCCAAGACTTAACAAATAGGAACCATTGGGAGAAGAGTCAGAACCTGGGAACCCAAATTTTTAATAGCTCCTTAGATGATTCTTGTAAATTAATGAAATACAGATGGAATACTTCCAGGCATGAACTGTAAGTTTTGGCTCCCACATTTAATGACCCAATCATAATCTACATCTCCAGGGCAGTGATGGGGCTGCTGGAGGTATCTCAATGTTTGATACAACACAACTGTTCATCAGAAAGAGCTGACTGTGTTTTCTCAGCAATGTGCAAATAGAAGGAGACTGGGATATCCATTATTCATCTTTTCAAGCTCCATAAATGCCACAGAATAGCACTGGGACATAATTCTGCCAACAAGGGAGACCTGTGGGGAGCTTCTGGGGAGAGGAGCACCATAGGCAACTTGCATATGAAGAAATCATCTCTTGCAATGGGCTGGTGAAGCCACTGGAGGAGCAGCTGGGTGGGGGAAAGAGATGGAAACATTGCTCTTGTCCAGACAACAGGTGATGAGCACCAGGCCAGGGGAGGAACCTATTACATAAACTGAGCTGGTTGCTGTTAAACTGAAATGTGGCCGTTTAGGATGAATGGTGGTACTTCCGAAGCACCATTAGTTTCCTATAGATCTTTACCTTTTGTATACTACTGGGTTTTCTTATTTATACACTTAAGAACATTTATGTGTCTCAATATACGTCAATGTGGTGTGTGCCTGTGCAAGTGTGTAAGCAATTTTAGTAGTGTTTTGATAAGGAGGATCCAGAACAGCTAGGAATCCTAAAGGAAATTCAGAATTAGAAAAGTGACACTTTGAAAACTTGTATTTCTTCCATTTAAACAACAGATTCATAGCTCAGACTCACTTTTAAGCAGACTGTGTATAATTAGCTTTGTTTCCTCTGACAAGATTTAAATTTAGAACCAAGATAATGCTTTTTAGTTAAGACCTTTAGGCATAGCATTTAAAAAAAATCAAAGTGATAATTTGCAGTTTAAAAGTCTTTAGAGCTGCAAAAGAGTAAGAGTTATATATTGAGGTTAGAACTTTAAAAAGCCAATTAAGGTTGAGATATTTAGCTCATTTTGGTTCTTTTTCCTCTTTGTGCCCATAATTGATAGCTTATTCTGATACAAAAGAATAGTTTCATGAGTTTATTCTAATCTGCATATTTTCATCTTGAGTTTTCTTCTCAAAATCCTGTTTTTAAAATTTTGTGGGTTATGGGAATTTCTGTAAGATGGCTTTAGTCAACTTACTTGGCCACCAAGTTGCCCATTCAAGAACTTATGAAAATTGATACTTATGACCGTACTCCTTTTATGCAAAAGAATCCTTAAAGGTCTTCCAAAGGGTAGTGTTTTAGGCAGGATTGCTCACTCTGTTAGAATGTTGATCTGAGAAGCTCCTGCTTTACTCTTTGGTTCAGAGACATTCATTGAGGTACTATTGTATGCTCATTGCTATCTGCAGTGCTTTCAGACAAAGACCTGTGAGCTGTTTGGGAACACAAAGCCAAGGGTAGGATTGATTTAAAATTCTCTAGTTGAAATATATGGTATATTCACCTTTCAGGTTGTGAGCATTCAGATCGCCAGCCCTGTGACCTCTCTGTGTGGAAGAGACCCAGTTCAAGATAAAGCTTACAAATAAAGCAGCATGGATCCCACAATCTGCTAAAATTAAATAGAACCTTTCCCCTTTGTTGGATAGCTTAATACATGAGATGTAAGTCTGCAGGATGTCCAGGTTGGGTTACTCATTCTTTTCACCAAGCTCAAAGAAAGCCAGTTCTCATCACTTTTATTCATCAAGAAAAGTTCCACAGTGAGGCAGCTCATTTTGTCAAGTGGACTAACGGGATTTAAGGGACTAAAAAGTAAAGGTTTCATGCATTTTTAAGAAAGGATTTCTATGAAAACAAATCATTGTTTTCACCTGCAAGTGCTCCAGTATCGGAGAAATAACATGGATTTCACTATCAAATAGACCTCAATTTTGGTCCCTAACCTACTAATAGTAGCTTTTGACTTCCTACATTACCGATGCTATGACCTTCACTTTATTTATAAAATAGAGATAATGACAGTACCTGCCTGGACTCTTGAGGATTAAATGAAGAAGATATGATGCTTAGGCTGTGTAAGCCTGAGAGTACCCGCCTCAATCAAATTTCCATATTGTCTCAAACAGTTTGTGTGTGTACTTTTTTTTTACTTTTTTTTTTTTTTAAGATTTTATTTATTATTTTTAGAGAGGGGAATAAAGAGAGGCAGAGAGGGAGAAACACATCAATGTGTGGTTGCTTTTCACCTGCTTCCAGCTACAGACCTGGCTGGAGACCTGGCTTGCAACCTGGTTATGTGCCCTACTGGGAATTGAACCAGTGATGTTTGGGTTTGCAGGCCAGCACCTTATCCACTGTGCCACCAGCCAGGGCCCTGTGTGGATTTTTTGTAGTAAGATAAGTATGGGCTGAGAGGCTGGAGATCTGGCCCCAGACTATCTTCACCTTTTCCTGTTCAGGTGACTTTCAGCAGGATTCTTACTCTCATTCTCTTTCTCTCTGAGTCTCAGTTTCTTTATCATGAAAATGGACAGAATGCCTCCTACCCCAAGTGGACGTTATGATGACTTATTGAGGTAAACTATGGGAAGCACCAGGAACAAGCAGGTTCTCTAAGAATACCAATGTCCTTCACCGTGTCCCTTAGAGCCTTTGAATAGAGAAAGAAAGGGAGAACAGAAGATTGAATGAAGTATATTTCATGCTTCAAAATTATGTCCTGATTACACCAAGGATGATTATATTAAATATCTACTCATTGCATTATATGAATAGTTCAAAGCACTTATATGTATTATCTCATGTCATCTTCACTGCAGTCCTTTCTGAGAGGTACAGTTGCTTCCCCCATTTTTACCAAGAGCGAGGCTCAAAGATTAGGTCACTTGTACTAGATCAAACAAGGGTCTCCCAGGTTCCAGAAAAATGTGTTTAATCATCTACCTTCTGCCTGACTAACCAAGTTCATTTGTTCTTTAATTATGAGTGTCCCTGGTTTCTTTTGTTTCTTTTTCATTTTTGCCTCTAGCAATCTTTGGATTTAGATTAGGAGGAGCACTACTTATAAAACACAGACAAGCCTGATTCAAGTTGTGTCTAGACTGGCTCTAGTCAAGAAGTTACCATTTTCTCAGCCTGAGTATTTGATTGTTTCTTTTATGTGTACATAATGGAGGTGCACTTTCTCATTTGCTTTTCAACAATGGTATATGGATTGAAGAAGCCTTGGCCTTAAATGGTTATTAGATAGCTTGTGTGACCAATAAGAATACTATCTTTAAAGGAAAGTGGAATATCTTGTAAATACAAGAGCATTCAACTAGTTTTAAATGAGAATGTAATTATGTGTTTTAAGTGTCTTTCTTTTGGGGGGAAAAATAAAGAGAACTTTTAATTTTTTAGGTATCCTTATTTTGGTGAAAAGACAATTTTAGGACATGTTTTAATTTAAGATGCTGTTCTGCATCCTGCCTAATTTTGGACCTTGTCCAGCGTCTGAAGGGCTAGATGCAGGTAAGTTTGCTTATACCTAGCTTTCATATATATATATATATATATATATATATATATATATATATATTTCTTATATTACATTCATCTAATTTTTCCCCCTCTGACCTCCCCTTCCCTCCCCTTCTTATTCCCCCCACCATAATCAATCCCATGTGTTGTTTGTGTCCATTGGTCATCCATGCTAGTTCCTTGACTACACTGTTCCCCTTCCTTGCCTCCTTCACACCCTCCCCCACTGCCTCCTCTCTACACACTGAAAGTGTGTTCCCTGTATTCATGTCTCTGGTTCTATTTTGTTTGTTTGTTTGCTTGTTCATTAGTCTCCTGTATTAAGTGAGAACATGTAGTATTTAATTTTTGCTACCTGGCTTATCTCACTAAGCATGCTTTTTAAATAACTGCATTTTATAATTCAAAACAGGAATAAGCTGTTGATATGGATTATTGCACTCAGTGTAATGAAATGGTCAATATGCTTAGAGAAGCTTGGTGTGTAATCGGGCATGTAGGGAAATAGCCCATTCAACCTCTGAACAAAAGATTTGTCTTGGACACCATGACTGAACAGAAGAAATTATGTCTGAATGTGTCCTTTATTTAGGAAATAAACTGGAATATGTGTAGTTGTCTTAACATGGAACCAAGTGTACCTTTTGTTCCCAAATACTCTCCTTTATAGGGAAGAATGACATGGTTGGCTATCTGTTAATCTACTCATTTTGAAGTTCTCCATTTATCTACCACCTGAACTGGCATGAATACAATTACTTGGAGTTCAAACCTTGTAAACAATGATATAAATCAGCAAATGTCAACAACAATTTAGTCTGCGAGGGAGATGAATTTGTTGAATGGGGACCACTTCTCTATTCCCATGTTGTGGATTCTTTGTTAAATAGTCTACCATTTGACCCTTGGTGCTTTCTTCTAGGGGCACTAGTAAAAGCTATCATTGGGTCCTACAATTTGCTGAATATGATTATAAATACTTTATATTCATATTTTATGTAACAATCTCAGTATTATAATGGTAGGTCCTATGTCTCCATTCTATGAGGTAAAGTGACTTTTAGATCCCATTGTTGTTATGTAATAGAGGCAAGATTTACTTACCTGAACTCTTAATCATGCAGGTGTACTCACCAAGGGTTACTTTTATTTTCTTTTTAAGAATTTATTCATTATTTTTAGAGAGAAGGTCAGGGAGAGAGGAAGAAAGGGAGAGAAACATCAATGTATGGTTGCCTTTCACCTGCCTTCAGCTACGAACCTGGCTGGAGACCTGGCTTGCAACCTGGTTATGTGCCCTGAATGGGAATTGAACCAAGGGTTACTTTTAATCCTATGGTGGATTTACTCTTTGAGGGAGATGTGGAGTCTGGCACACTCTGCCAGTGTTCCTTACATCAGACAGATTGCCCATCTTTAGCTATTCATGCCAACATATATTCAGTTAGAGTAAGTTTCTTAGGATCTTAGAGATTCAGAGTATGAGAAAATGCTAGGAGACACTGAGGACACAACTCCTGAAATGTGACTTAATGAGAAACTAAGGAGAAGGGAGGCAAACATGCAGATGCAACACTACTACCAACAAAGCACATCACCTGGATTTAGTTAGAGGGTTAGTAGTATAACTGGAATTAATGCTCCTTTCTACTGAGCTTGAGTCACTCTGCCACTATACTGCAAGTGATATATTTTTATCTGTGCTTGTTTCTAGGATACATTACAGACATTTTCAGGTGAGAAAAGATAAATTACAGTTTTAAATGTTTTTTCTTCAAAAACTACATAGGGATTTAAAAAAATGCTTGTTGAGAAAATAATTATAGATGAAAACACCAATAACTATTGTAGAATGCCATTTAGAGACTTCTGAAACCAGACTAGGAGCCAGAAAATAACAAAATAAACCAGCCACTGAATAGAGGAGCTGAAATTGGTTTTTAAAAATTGTGCTGTTCTATGTTTTCTGAAGAATGGCACACAGAATGCTCAGGTAGTGGGATGATCAGTGGTACCTGTGATGGTTTTGATGCCACAAACAAAATTCAAATATTTATTTTAATGGTTACATTAACACATTTCTGCCTGTGTGTTGGTATACATTATGTATCTAGGTATATCTATATGCGTATACATATTTTGAGTTCTTACTGTGTGACAGACACTGTCCTGGGGAACATAGATGAACAGAAGAGACAAGTTCCCTGCCCTCATGAAGCTGACATTGGCCCATGAGGTTTGTCCACACAACACAAGGACTGATTTTAATTTAAAATCTTCAGGCCCTAATCACACTAGCCATTGTCACTGTTGCCGTAACTAGGGAAGCCAGCTTCTCTCTGCAGACGTGATGAGTACAGATTGTGGCTGGGAAGAGAGAAAAGTCTTTTAGCCTTGCTGAGCTTCCATCACAATAGATGGGCCTCATTAGCCATTCTCAGCTTCATAGATTACACAGTCGTGGATGGCATGATTTTGCCCAGTGAAGAATCGCCTGGGAGATTGTGTTGACATCTGAGATTTATTTTAATCCTCTTTTGCAGATTTCATAATGAGCATTGCCACAAAGGCCACCCAAGAATCATTATGTATCTTATAAAATCTTAATAATACAAAAATTAGGAACGTTTTTCATGCATATGTTCAATTTTTTCAGAATCTGCAGATTTTATTTTGCTGATGAGCCCATAGTGCCCTGGGAGAGGACATTGCTTTTAAGAAGTCAGGATCCCTGAATTGTTGTGCATATTTTTGTTATGAATATTATTTATGTTTATAGACTATTTTAGTTAAATGTTGTTATTTACACAAAGAAGATATAGAAGTATATATGCTGTATGTGAGGCATTTTCCTCATGTATTTATTAAATGTTTAATGATTACCTACCTCAATCATAGTATTAAATATAAAGAAGATAAAAAAATAAGGCTTTGTGGAGAAGATGTATTATGGAGATCTACCTGGAAAAGCAAATGATTCCCATAAAGGACAGGAAGCCAGGGATGTAGCTAAAGCAGAATGTGGGATCTAGAGTTAGACATATTCTGTTTTCTCTCTAGGTCCATCATGTAATCCTGGGAGCTACAGACTAAACGTACCCATTCAAAATTTATCTGTTAAGACTTAATCCCTGGAATAAGAAAATTTAGAGATGGGGTCTTTGGGCACTGAGTAAGTCACAAAGACAGAGCCCTCTTGAATGAGATTAGTGGTCTTGTAATAGAACCTCCAGAGAATTTCCACACATCTTGTCATACAACGATGCAAAAGACCCATCACTAAATCAGGAAATGGGAGGGACATGGAATCTGCTGATGACTTGATCTTGGACTTCCCAGCCTCCAGAACTATGAGTAAATCTGTTCTATTTCTGATACACCCAGTTGATGGTATTACATTACAGCAGCTTAAATGGACTAAGAGACTAAGCAAAGTGTTCAACCTTTTTCTGAGTCCGGTTCCACACCTGGAAAATAAGATGAAAACCACCCATTTTGGTTGTGCTCTTGTAAAGACAAAAGGAACTATTATATACAGATGCTTACACAGAGGAGATATCCAATGAAAATCAGTTTTTCCCCTCTATTATTCAGTCATAAGATCTCAAACAACTCAGTTATTCTCAAAAAGCAGTGGTTCATTTCAAGACACCTCCTCCATGAAACTATGGCCTTGAACTGTCATCTCATGCAATTTACTGTCCTTCTACTCCTCACTGCCAACCCAGAATTTGGGCTGTTTCTCTATTATTTTCTCAGGTTTCTGTTTTCATGCTACTTTAGGCTTCCTTTTCAGTCAAGAATTTATTTGTTTCCCTTTCCCTTCCACAACTTTCTCTTACTCTATTTCTTAAAGGTTCATTCTACTTAAGACCTGTCAGAGAGAGTATTTCCAAGCTATTTTGTTTATTCACCAAAATAGAAACAGCCAGGTGTTTTTAATTAAGAGGATTTCCTGGTAACATGAACCATAAAACATGTTGAAAATATTCTAGAATCTCCCAAAATTCTTATTATGGTTGTGTCAATATTTCATTGCAATAACCCATTTTGTTATCATGGTACTTTTATTACCACCTCTCTTCATCTAGTCAGGCTTTTGGCTCATGGGCTTCTGTTGTAAAATTTGCCCATAATCTGGCTCCACCACCCACCATGACCACTTCTGTCCAGCCCTTGCATTCCTGCAGCATTCAGGGTTTTGTTCCTGAATATAAAATCACTTATATTAAAATGAAGTGAGAAAGGAAAATGCCAAGTGGAATCGGAGCACAGTGAATGAAAAAGAAATGTTATAGAACTTCACCATCTAATATTGCAGCCACTGGCCACTTGTGACTACTAAATGCTTGCAATGTGGCTAGTCTGAATTGAGATGAATTGTAAGCATAAAACACACACTAGGTTTTAAAAGCCCATTTGAAAACAGAAATGTAAAACATCTGAAACATAAATTTGTATTGCACATTAAAGTGATAATATCCTGGAGGTATTGCATCAAATAAAATAGATTATTAAAATTAACTTCATCTATTTCTTTTAACTTTTTAATGTGGCCACTAGAAAAGTTTAAATTGCACTTGTGGCTTTTGTGCCGCTCATGTTATATTCTGCTGGAAGTGTTACTGTAGAAGATGAGACATGACAGATGATAGAATGTCCTTTTCTTTAATGCTTTCCAGGCCATTGTAAGGCCACTTTCCTTTGCTTTGAGTGAGAGGAAAGGCAGCAGAAAGTTTTGAGCAGAAAATGAACATAATCTGCTATTTTTCTAATAGGATCACTCTGGCTACTCTTTTATCAGTTGTAGGAGGCTGCCCTCAAGGAGACTATTTGAGGGGCATTGGGACAATCCAAGTGAGAGATGTTTCTGGCTTGCTTAGCAGCCAGATGGTGAAAAGTGGTCCGAAGCTGGAGGATTCTCTAATACATTCAAAGTGGAATTTGACAGGAACTGAGAATTATTCCTCAGCATAGTTGTCTTGAGATTTGCCTGTTAGGGTTCAGTTGTCTTTCACTGAGATGGAGACGAGGGTGGAGAGTCAAGTTGAGCAGAAGCTCAGGCATCTAGCCTTGTGCAGGTCAAGTGTGAGATGCTTACTAGATATTCAAGTGGAAGGTTAAGGAGGCAGTTTGATATCAAAGTCAGGTCTTGGCAGAAGATGCATTTTGGAGGGTCTTCAATATAAAATGGGTATCAGAGCCATGAAACTGAATGGCATCACCAAGGGAGTGAATAACATAGAGAAACCTTGGAGGAGGGAGCCCGGGGCCTCCCAGGGAATTTGTGAGCAGCATCAGGGCACGCGCCCTGGCAGTCCCATCGTGGTGCTCATCAGGGTACTTGTTCAAAATGAGAACTACAAGTATAAATTTTAAAGTCGGTTTCTTCTGGGCTGGGTAGTTACAATAAAAAAAGGAGGCTTACTTATTGTAAGTATCAGTATGAAAAAAAAGTCATATTTAAAGTACATTTTTTCATCTAGAGATATGAGCCATTTAAATAAGTTTCATTATAGAGAAGTCTTAGAGACTTCTCTTCTAATTTTAATAAATAATTTGCAATTCCAGTTATTCGATACCGTGGTGTGCCATCAATTATCTCAAAAGGATCCCCCTCTGCATTTTGAGTCAAATTTTAAATTTTATATTGCTTTAAATTTTAATGCTATACAGTGTTCTGAAATGAGCATTTGCAAAATTCAGTTAAAATGATAGTCTTAGCACTCTAAAATAGTAGGAATCACTGTGACATAGATTTTCTGAACACACATTATAAAGACATTTTCAGGCACTTCTGACCTTGTCTTTTACAAAATATGCTCCTTATATCTCCACTTACTACTACATTTTGAATCATGATCTCTGAGTTTTCTGAGTATTTTTCTCACTTCACACATGATCACTATGTTCATTTCTAAAAGTGAAATTCCACAAAGAGGTTGGAAGTAGACGCTGAGTGACCGCAAGCAGATGAATATTATCCTACTGCAGAATACATAGAATGTGATGTAGAAAATTAAGTTTTCCTTCAGGATACAGAAGCTGCATGTTTGTATTTTTCTCTATTCATCTATAGCAGGGGTGTCAAACTCATTTTCACTGGGAGCCACATCAGCCTCGAGGTTGCCTTTGAAGGGCTGAATGTCATTTTAGGACTGTATAAACGTAACTACTCCTTACCAGTTAAGTGAGCCAGGTAGAAACAAGGTGCTGGGCTAAAGGTGCGGGCAGGATAAAACAAGATGGAGGGCCAGATTTGGCCCCGTAGGCCTTGTGTTTGTCACCCATGGTATAGAGTGACTAGAAGATAGGGGTGGGGCTAAGAATTCAGGCTATAAATCTATAATGTCCAAGTTCAAATTCTAGTTCTTTATTCAATAGTCACGTAAATGTGGGCAAAATTGTAATCTTATTTGTGCTTCAGAATTCTTGTTTGTATGTACAATGGTGATAATGTTAGTCCCTACATATAAGGTTGTTGAAAGATCAAATGAATTAATAGTTTTTAAATATTCTGCCTAGCTAAGTACTTTATAGGTGTTAACTACCTTTATCTATGTATCTATCTATCTATCAATCATGATCTAGCTATCTATAGAGATAAATAGAGAGATCATTTATCTATCAGGCTTCCTACTCTGAAAGTGCTATCATCAGATTTTGCGAAGTTTTTTCTACTGCCTAGACTCAACATGTCATTAGTCATATATCTATATGAGTTAAATTCAAAGCCACCCTTTATCACAATCCTGTTGATACCTTTAATGTCCCCAACTTCTGCTGCTTTTGTGCTGTGTACCACATTGGCATTTCCTCTGGGGGCTTCTGTACCCTCCAGGAACAACAAAAATGAATTTAATTCCTCAAAATGGAATAACAGATCAAATCTACCCTCCTGCCTAGAACAACAACAACAAAAGGAATATAATATATAAAAACAATGCTTTACAGGACCCTAGACATCAGGCAATGAAGTTAAGTGGTCCCTGAGAAACAAGAAACAATGAGTCCTATGATTGCTCCAACTCAATGTCAGGAGTTTCCAGTCTATAGTGTAGGGAATGGGGGTCCAGGCAGCACCTGCTATGCTCCCAGTTAGAATTTATAGGACAAAATATGGGAGAGGACATTTTAAAACACGGAAAGAGGACTCCAGATAATTACAAGTGGGCCCGGTATTTTATTGAACACTGAAATGCACATGCATGTGAGCTAGGGGAGAAAAGGATTAGAGGTAATATCACTACTCAGCAGTCAAATAGGGCTGGGACTAGTGCCGGTCCCCATCAGCCATACTAGAAAAGCTCAGGGTTTACGGGTGGAGTGCTTAGGAAAATAGTTCCTCATCAGTGGGAACAATTAGTCCTTCACCATGCCTTGCTCTGGTCCCATGTAAGCAAACTTAAATGTGAGAACCAATAAGGCCAAACTTGTGCTGAATAACTAAATTGCATGCTGAAACAAAGCTCCAGAATACTTATAGTATTTAGAATATATATAATATGAATTGTCTGGGTTCTACAAAATAATGTTCACAATATTTGGCATCCCATCAAAAGTTACTGATCATAAAAGCAGTAGGAGTATCAGTCAATCAAAATCACCCCATCACTGGCTCAGATGTTAAAATTAGCATATAAGGACACAAAGAGCATTATTATATTTGTCTTTCATATATTTAAAAGGTTTACACATTAAAGATCAAGGGAAATAATCCAAATAGAACTTTTATAGGAAAAAGAACAAAAGCAAAAAGGAAATGACATCCGTGGGCAATGGGGTAACTTTCAATGGCTTGATGTGTATCTGTGCTTGTTCCTGTAGCTGCACCTGCACCTGCACCTGCATCTGTACCTGCACCTGCACCTGCACCTGCATCTGCATCTGCACCTGCACCTGCATCTGTACCTGTAGCTCTATATGTACAGGTACATGGAACTGGAGTCTCTGAAGTTGTGAGAGGGTAGCAAATACATCTATACCAAGAAATGGAAAGCACAGAAGACAGTAAGTACACAGAAAAAAGACTAATGAATGTTTCTTCTTATATAAAACTCTTTCAAGGTAATTACCTATTCAATAAAAAAAATAAGGTATTGTCAGTTTCATAACATATGTGAAAGTAAAATATATGATGGCAATACACAAGGGTTGGCAGGGAGGGGTGAAATTATGTTACAATAAGGTTTCTTCATTATACAAGAGGTAAAGTAGTATAATATCCCTTGAAGGTAGACTGTGACAAGTTAAAATATATACTATAAACTCTAATGCAACCTCTAAGTTAAAGAGTTATGGCTAACAAGCTGACAAAGGAGATAAAATAGAATCACAGAGGAAAGGGTACGAATACATGTTTTACTTTAAATAAATGTCATAGAACTGCACATTAGGCATGTGGCAATCCATCCCTTTAAGAACAGAAGAGTTAATTTTGAGGAAAGAATAGAAACGTATTTGGAAGAGCTCGATCTTACACTAATTTCAGGGTATGTCAATCATCTTTGTGCTGCAAATAACCTGAACAGAAGAAGCTGCTCTGAGGGCTGTTACAGGGATTAGTTAGAACTTCAGCAGAAAATACAAGACTCAAATCAGGAAGCAACCCACATTTTTCACTGCGTTGGGCAAACTGCACACTGAAGTGTGTGTGTGTGTGTGTGTGGCAGAGGGGGCCTCATTTCCAACATACAACACTTCCATGAAAACCCACACAACCTGCAGGAAATTGGAAGTTCTTGCTAAAGCAAAATCAGTCTTAATCACTAGCTTGTGCCTACTAAAACACACATAAGATTTATTAAAAAGGCACAATTGTAAAAAACAAAAAGGGAATACTACCTACATATTGAAACCTGTTATTGGGAGATGAAACAGAGATAGAACAGTCCATGAGAAACAGAATGGATGACCACCAGTTTAAAGATGAATCCTGAGATGGCTGTGGTGGGAGAGGAAACTGGTCTTCCTAACAGAGAACCATGACCAGTGGACACAAGTGAGAAAGAAGGAGAACAGAAATCAAAAGTACCAACTGGTCTGTATCTCTAACAGTGGACAGCCCTTCTTCCTATTCCTGTTTGAAAAAAATAACTGACTGCTGAGTTCCACAGTTAAAACAAAATTAATAAAATACAACAGTAATTTTTCCCCATATATCTAAAAGTATTGCTGTTAGAAAGCAGTGTAAGTAGTGTGAATGCTGGTTACTTAAAGAAAAACTCTCCCAATACTAGCACTGGAGTTACTTCAGTGTAAGCAAGCTCATGCTCCCTTAGGCTAAATTAAAGCTCACAGAAGCTTCATGCAGTTTGCAGAGTCCTCAGTGAGCCTTTCTACTGCTTTGTATTTAAATGTAAAAAGATAACCAAGAATGGGCAGGCATTTAAGAGAATAATTCACACAAGTAGAAAAATTGATCAAAAGGGAAATTGAAGTAATTCAAGAATAAGGAAGTTCACAATGTCTAGTCAATATTTACAAAAACGTCAGGAAATTTTATGTGTATAAAATAAAATCAGGATGCTGTTAGAAGAGTCATTGGAAAATGCAAAAGAGCTCTCAGACATATTAATATCTATTTGTCAAAACTGAAAGAACTTAACAGAACGGTTGTAAGAGAATGTTGAAAAACAAATAAAAGTCCCAAAATGTAGAATGAAAAGACGTGTCAGAAAATATGAGAGGTAAAGTGAGACATAAATTGAAGAACAATTGGTTAGTTCCCGAATAAGTGAATGAAGAAAAGAAGAGAAACAATCAATAAGCCCGGAAATGCTTGACACACACGTGAAAAATAAGCAAATCAGCAGACTTTTGATTGTTTATGAACAAGGGGAGGTCAGACAAGCTGCTTGTTCTGTCTATATTTCAAAAAATTATTTTGCATTAATTATAACTGTCCTTTTAAATTCAAGGATTATTATAAAATAGGACATAAGATACTGTGAAACGCTATCATTGCTATAGTAATTAGTATTAACTTTTAAAACTCATGCCACAAAATATTATTTTATCTGCGCTGAAATTCTTCACATCATTCTATTCTTCTGCTATTTCTCTTCTGAGCTCATTAAGAAACAAATGGAATTTACTATATTACAAATCACTAAATTTCAGGTAGCTTTCACTAGTTTACAATGTAATTCATTTGTGATGATAAATTCACAAATAAATTCACATAGATAATTTTATAATGCTAACATTACATTTTATTTTTTTGTCCAACTTTACATAGCAACACATTGAGGGTAGAATCAAATAACACTACCCAACTAGCTTTTCCCTAAAGCATGTAGTTTTGAAACTAGAAGGGACTAAGAGATATGTAATGTATTTTAACATCCTTATTTTAGTAATTAAGGCCCAGATTAATCCTATTCATCCTTAATGGTGGAGCCAAGTCTTCTAAACACCTGCCAAAGTGTTCTTTCTGATAATTTTTAAATGGAATGTTCTATGCAGTTTAAGAGGAAAAACCCTCTATAAAGTTATAACAAAAACATAAGTATTTCAAGAGAAATACAGTCTCAGCAGATGAGCTAATGTGTACAGAAGGTGTCAAGTACAGAGTAAAAGCAATTAACAAGACTAAAATGTATACTTTAGTTATTTAAATCAGATAAGTGAGGATGTATGTTCTTACATGATATCATAAAGCCATTTTATTTTCTAATCTTGTTATAGCATCATCAAAGGGTAGTTTATTTTCTGTCTTACTTTCTGCTTTTCTTCGCTTAGTAATCCTTTAAAAGGAAAAAAAAAGTTTCGCTAAAATTGAAGTGAATACATTTAATGCAGCATAATCAGCTTCTAAATCTACTTAACTGAAGCCCCAGCATGCATTTAGTGCATTGAATGAATGGCACAAATGGGAAATGTATTATAATGAGGACTGGCTGAGTTTTGTCAGACTAAAACTTCCCTCTTCTGAAATGGTTTTAAGCATCTGATTTTGTAGTCAAGTATAGTTCAATTTGCATACTCCTTTACTCACATTTGACCTAGACACCTGTGTTACTTTTTCAGAGGATTCCACTTTTATGGTGCTTTTGAACACTTCACTGCCACCCCACTATGACAAAATGCATTTTGCCTGTTGGGGCTCTTTGAGGGGCGCACAGTGTGATTAATTTTAACCTTTCACTGGTTCTTATTTAAGTTAGAACAAGTTGTTTACTTATATTAAAAGAGTGTTTTGCGTTTCATGAGTTTACGTTCTCCAATTTTTTTTTTTTTTTTAAATGACATGTCATTTTGGAGATGTGGCCATTTTCTGAAAATAGACTACAAATGATACCTATTGGTATCATCATTATTCATGTTAACATAAAATATTCCCATGTTTTCTGTACTAAGATTAGTAAAATTTTAAATTTTATATTACTTTTAATTTTAAGTGATATTTAGCTTAAACGTGTTGTCAGATAACACCTTGTCTCCACTCTTCTGGAGGAAGTGAGCACTCGAAACTCAGATGTTCTGAACAGAACCCATCAACTTATCGCTTCATTTCGCTGCAAAACGTTGCATTACTTTAAAAGCCTTTATTGTTGCCCTTTCTGTCCACCTTGAAAACCTGGGCATTATACTTGATTCTCTTCTTTCCCACTGTCCCCCATCCAATCGATCATGTTCAGTTGATGTCACTTCTTCAGTTATTGGGTCTGTTGCTTCTCATAGCTATTGTCTTTATTCAGGCTCCTGCCATCTCTTAGCTGGCTTGTTTCAGCACCTGTATCTCTCTACATCCTACATCCTATTTTCCAAATTCTCAATGTAGCAACATTTCCAAGCTTAAAATTTGAATATCACACTACCTCGTTCAAACTGTAAAAGCCAATATACGCAATTGCTTTTAGGGTGAAAATGAAACACCTCTGATGTTGTAGATCACATTTACAACATCTGTCCCCTGACCCCTCCTCAGTCTCCTCCTTCCCACTGACTCTTCCTTGTATATTTCTCCCAAGCCATATGGAATTCCTTTTTATTGCACAGGGCTTTCATAGACTTCTGAACTTGTACATGGATGGTGCTTAAATTTCCATTTCTTCTCTGCATGACTGGTGGTGTATGTCAGAAAGATGAATGGGTTTCAAAGCATAGGTGGCAATACAGGGTCTATATTCCAGTCCTGTCACCTATTAACTACCTGTGGAACTTGGACAAATTATGTAGTTTCTTCAAGTCTCAGTTTTCTCATCTGAAAGTAGCATTACCAATACTGTCTGCCTCATTGAATGTGTATAAGTGAAGTAGAGTGTCTGGTTCATGGTGCTCAATGAATGCTAGCTATCATCAATGCTAATAATTAAGAATAATTATGTCATGACTATCAAGAAAATCAAAGCTATTGATTATATCATGTTATATCTAAAACATACTGTCTAAAGCTACACTTGATAGTGAGGGCAAAAAGAAAATAACAGCTATGCCTTTTTTCCACAATGCTTTAAATAATCATCTAATTTGGAAGTCAAATTTGTATGATTATATGTATAACATAAGTTATTTTCTATGGATGTTCATGGACAGTGCTGAGAAATTAGTCACCAAGAAAATATTGACTGTCAATATTGCTTAGTTGATTTATAAATCATAACCTCCCGAGCATCACTGTCTTGGATTTTCTTTTGCAGAAGAAAGAATCATTAGCAATGTCCTGGTCCCACAAAATGTGGGTTTCCCTGAGAGCACCTCCTGAGAGATGCAGGTGCAATTGTAGCTTTAGTCTGGAAATCTCCTGCCAGTCCCACATTCTGCTTTTTTCAGCCTGGTTAGCCTTTTCTGTTATCTTCACACTGCCTCTGTTTTCAGACCCCAGAGCCTGCCTAAAGGGAAGTGCGGATGACCAGGAGGTACCCCTGATTTTCTTAGTTCTTCAAACCCTCCCTCCAGGGCTTGCCCAAGGGCTGCGCTGCTGCCTCCCACTCCTTCTCTTCTTTCTGACAACCTGAGAGTTAGTTTGTGTTTTCACATTTGTGGTCAGAGATACCTCTGCTAATGAAGTGATACTTTTACCCCATCTCCCAGAACAGCTTGAGCACCTCCTCACTAGACCAGAGACCAGGAGGAGGTCTGCACTACTCTGGTGCCTGAAATAAGTCATTATTATTATTATTTTTAATTTAATTTAATTGTTGTTGCATTATATCCATCCCCTTTTTACTCCCCTCTGTCCCCTTCCCCAGCCACCCACTCCCCCCACCAAAGTCAATCCCACTTGTTGTCCATGTCCATGGTTCTTCCATACTAAACTCCCCTTCTCTGCCTCCTCTTCCCCTTCCTCCCTCTCCTCTTCCCACTGAAGGTCTATTCATTGTATCCATGTATCTGGTTCTGTTTTGCTTGTTTGTTTTGTTCATTATTGTCCTGTAATGGGTGAGATCATATGGTATTGGTCTTTCATTGACTGGCTTATTTCACTAAGCATAATACTTTCCAGTTCCATCCATGTTCTTGCAAAGAGTAGGAGTTCCAACCCTGGCTGGAGCACAGTGGATAAGGTGCCAGCCTGAGAACCCAAAGGTCGCAGGTTCAATTCCCCAGCCAGGGCACATAACAAGGTTGCAAACCAGGTCTCCAGTCAGGTATGTGGCTGGAGGCAGGTGAAAGGCAACCATACATTGATGTCTCTCTCCCTCTCTGTCTCTCTCCCTTACCCTCTTTCTAAAGGTAATGAAATAAAATCTAAAAAAAAAAAAAAAGAAAGAAAGAAAAAAGAGTAGGAGCTCCTTCTTTCTTTCTGCTGTGTAGTATTCCATTGTGTAAATATACCAAAGTTTTTTGATCCAGACATCCACTGATGGGCACTTAGGCTGTTTTCAGCACTTGGCTACTATAAATAGCGCTGCTATGAAAATAGGGGTACATAGGTTCTTATAAATTGGTGTTTCAGGGTTCTTTCAGTATAGTCCTGGTGGTGGAATTTCTGGATCAAAAGGCAGTTCCATTTTTAGTTTTTAAAGGAAACTCCATACTGTTTTCCATAGTGGCTGCACCAGCCTGCATTCCCACCAACAGTGCACCAGGGTTCCCTTTTCCCCACATTCTCACCAACACTTGTTGTTTGTTGATTTGTTGATGATTGCCATTCTGACAGGTGTGAGGTGGTATCTTATTGTGGTTTTAATTTGCATTTCTCTGATGGCTAGTGATGTTGAGCATTCTTTCATAAGCCTTTGGGCCCTTTGTATGTCTCCCTCTGAGAGTTGTCTGTTCAGGTCCTTTGCCCATTTTTTAATTGGGCTGTCTGTCTCCCTGGTATTGAGTTGTAGAAGTTCTTTATATATTTTTGAGATCAAATCCTTGTCTGAGATATCATTGGCAAATATGTTTTCCATCACAGTTGGTTCCTTTTTAATTTTGTTGGTGTTTTCTTTAGCTGAACAGAAACTTTTCAGTTTGATATAGTCCCATTTGTTTATTTGTTCTTTTATTTCCTTTGCCCTTGGAGAAGTATCAGTAAACATATTTCTGCATAGGATATCTAAAATTTTACTGCCTATATTTTTCTCTAGGACCTTTACGGTGGCACTGCTTATGTTTAAGTCCTCTATCCGTCTTGAGTTTATTCTGGTGTATGGTGTAATTTGGTGGTCTAGTTTTATTTATTTATTTATTTTGTATGTCACTGTCCAATTCTCCCAATACCACTGTTGAAGAGACTATTTTAGTCCATTTTATGTTCCTTACCCCTTTGTTGAATAATAATTGACCACAGAGTCTGGGTTTATTGAAAAAAGTCTTTATTTTATTTTAAGATTTTATTTCATTATTTTTAGAAAGAGGGGAAGGGAGAGAGGCAGACAGGGAGAGAGACATCAATGTATGGTTGCTTTTCACCTGCCTCCAGCCACAGACCTGACTGGAGACCTGGTTTGCAACCTTGTTATGTGCCCTGGCTGGGGAATCAAACCTGCGACCTTTGGGTTCGCAGGCTGGTGCCTTATCCACTGTGCTACCAGCCAGGGCAAGTCTTTATTTTTGTTCCTAAAAACAAATGGCCAGACAGAGGGGAGCAAAAAGGGGATGGATGTAATACAACAACAATAACATTAAAAAAAACAAAAAAACAAAAAAAAAAACAAATGGCCAAAGCGTGAGTTGAGTAGGAGGCTGTGCTGGGCAACGCCAAGGTCTCTTTCTGCTCTAGAATCTTACAGATCTAAATTTAGAGGGTTTTGGATTTTAAAATCTCTTATTGACAAAGAAAGTTGAAAAAATAAAAATAAAGGGCACACACATGCCCATCTCTTGTTTATTGTAGTGAACAAGTTGCCTGCAATAGTAAGAAGGAAGAAATGAGGCTGTAGCCGATTAACATGGTTCCCAGTCTCTACAACCTCTGCTGCCCCAAGCTTGCTGCTACCTTGGAGCCCTGCCTCAAAGAATAATCATGATTTCAAGAGGAGAATGGCACTTTAGAATGATAAAACATGACTATTACTGGTTTATATGTTTACTACCCTATGTTTTTAATCATTATTTTAAAGTATACTCATCCTCCTTATAAAAAGGAAGTTTACTTTTGTACAGTATATTGTTACATCAGCAGCAGCCATGTGTATCTCATGTTTACCTTACCACTTGATGCATTGTTTTCTCTTGGGCTCTATTTGATCTGGTTTGTTTGATAAATTGAGCATAGTCTTGATGTACAGTGTACAGTAATTCCTGGGCCTTCTCATTCACTCACCACTGACTTGCTGACTCACCCAGAGCAGCTTCCAGTCCTACAGGCTCCATTCATAGTAAGTGCCTTATACAGATACACCATTTTGTATCCTTTTTTTTTTTAAGATTTTATTCATTATTCTTAGAGAGGAAGGCAGGGAGGGAGGAAGAAAGGGAGAGAGACATCAATGCATGTTTGCCTTTGACCTGCCTCCAGCTATGGATTTGGCTGGAGACCTGGCTTGCAACCCGGTTATGTGCCCTGGCTGGGAATCTAACTAGCGACCTTTGGGTTCACAGGACAACTCCTATCCACTGAGCCACCAGCCAAGGCCCATTTTTTATCTTTTATACCATGCTTTTGCTGTTTTTTTTTTCTATGTTTAGATATGCTTACTTACACAAATACATAACATTGTGTTATAATTACCTACAATATTCAGTACATGCTGTGTACATGCTGTGTAAGCTTATAGCCTAGGAATAGCATTATATATCATATAGCCTATATGTATTAGGCTATACTACTTAAATTTATAAGTGTGCGGTATGATGTTCATATGACAAAATTGACTAATGACATATTTTCAGGATGTGTCAGCTCATTAAGCAGTGCACGACTATGCTGGGCACAATGCCTGACCTAGAGTAAGAACTCAAGTTTCCTTATGTCCCCAGGGGCAGTTCTCCCAATCTTACTCTAACTCTCTCCTACCTGGCCTCACCCTTTGGTATTTTCCCAGAAAATGGCCAGTGTTTTCAAATTAATTATACCATCAACTACGGTTGCTGTTTATCAAGCCTTTATTATTTTACAAGGGCTTGGTTTATTCCAACATTAAAAATGTTTTGGGGGAAATGCATTAAATCTTTGTAAATGAGAAAGTCGAAATTTAGAGAAGTTAAGTAACTCATCCAAGGCTATGCAGATGGTGAACAATGGAGCTGGGACTCTCCATAGTGTGTCACCCATTGTGCAGTTAGTGTTCTCAGCCAGAGGTGCCTTCTAAGATAGAGTTTCAAGAACTTATTAGCAATCCTGTCTCAGTGCTCAGGTCTCACAAGGCCATCTTCTTGAAAGGCCCTATTTCAGAATCTTATTTGGAGATAGGGATACTTATCACTCTTAAGACAATATTATAAAGATTAATTAGTAGATGTTGATAAAGTGCTTTGAAGAGGAGTGATTTAAGAAGAATCACACATTTTCACTCTCATTGAGCTTCCAAATCCTTTTTATTCAGTACTGACCTCAGATTGCTAACCAGCTCAATGGTCATTAATCAAGCTGGCTCAAGTTTTATCATTTCCAAATACATTTCTACAAATTAGTGGGATAAGTTATTTTGGTCATAATGTATCCACACATCCCACTGTCACTTAAACCAAGAGCTTGAAAGGTTAAATTAATTTAACCTTCAATGACACATTTTTTTTTCATAGTTTTATTACAGCCATAAATACATGACATTATAATTTATTGACTATATGTCATTCTAGGTTTCCCCATTTGAACTCTTTAGAGCAAGGATGATAACTTCTCAACTATTCTTCAAGGAAATCTCTTCAGTAAGTACCAAACATGATATCTAATATCTACAAGGGCCTAACGTTGGCTGAATGTAAGATATTACATGAGAAAAAGTTTAGTATGCTTTGGGTAGATTCTGTGAGATTTGGTTTGAGGAGGTGGTGACAGAGACCATTAGAAACAATGCTGTAGTTTTGAGGTGGTTAAATACTCAATTTTTTTACTCTTTTTATTTGTTGTATAATAGACCGGTTCAACAACTGTCTTGGATGTCCTTACATTTGCTCCCATTTTCCATATCTTGGTTTCGTGCTAACCTGATATAGTCATAGTACAAGAGAAAAGTTCTAAAATAGTTACTCTTTTTAGTAAGTAGTGAAGAAGTGATTGCACATTATGTTCACACAGGTGCTAGTCATAGAACTGTATAGAGAAATTCTGTGCCAAGTTCTTACCCCAGCACTGCAGGTAGGGAAGCCTAGGTCACACAGCTGGTAAATAAGAGTTGCTGGATTTGAACCCAGATTTTTGACTAGCTCCAATTTCTGTAAGGTAGAGCCACAGCATAAGTCTTTTTCCATATTTGGTAATCAAACATCCCTTTACCCTTTCTCATCAGAGAAAATATTCCAGTAAACATTTCATTGATATAATTCAGGGAATCCTTAAGTAACAGTACCACTTAATTGCATTTTTATTTTAAAGCTTTGTCATTAACCAAACCAGAGCAGGTAGAAGGCTGTTGTGTTGGTGCAGGGAGGGACTGCTGATGGGCAATAGGGACTGAACCAAGCTGAGCCACAGTAACAGGAAGCAGAGGCTGAATGAGGGGAGCTTCATAGGCACACCCATGTGTTCTGCAGAGATGATCTGGGTGAATCCATGAAAATTTTATAGAGAAGATCAAATTTAGCTCAAGTCTTAAAAGAAAGAGACATGGGTTCTCCCTCCTAGATAATGAACTTTTGAAGCAAAGCCCTGGGAATTAACTTTGCAGTAAATAGTGTAACAACTTCGGAGGAGACATATCCCTGTATTGACAACAGAGATGCGAAAGTCTCCCCTTAAATTCAATCACCATGCCTTGTACTTGAGAACCTATGATCTCTTGAGCAGAACCTGCTCACCTTTCTCCTTCCTCTTCTTATTCCCTAATTGCTTTTCACCCCTGCTCACTCCACCATCCTTTCATGCCTACAAGTGTCTATAAGTGAAGCAGAATCACAGAACATGCAAACTTTAAAGCTCTTGGGTACCTGGGGGGCCCAATCCATGATTCATCAGGTAAGGAAACTGAGGGGCATTGGGTCGTTGAAGATCACACGTTAATGTTAGATCCATTAATTCTCCTACAATTTGTTCATCATGCACTTCTAAGCAGCTATTACAGGCTGAAAACTGAGTTATATATAATAGATGAAGTGTTGATCAAAACAAATTCAGTCTTGCCTCTACTAGTTTATACTTCAATGGAAAAAAAACAGTAGTTGAGACCCTTTGCCAGCTGCCCCTCCCACCTCCAACCTTCCATGCTCAACATTAACCAAAACTTGAGGCTCATCTTCTGTCACCTCTTGGTAGGTGCCTCTGGGATCACATCTCCCCCAAGGAAACCAAAAGCTCAAAAACACTTTTTACCTTTTTTTGTTTAAAACTGAGAGAGAGAGAGAGAGAGAGAGAGAGAGAGAGAGAGAGAGAGAGAGAGAGAAATTGAGAGAGAATAGGTTTATAGTAGAATAGGATAAACTGGGAGAACATTTGTGTAGCAGCATTAATTCCTCTGGTCTCCATTTGCCCTGCAGCATGTCACTGACCAGGTGTGCAGCAAGATCAACCAATCATTTCCTGACACAGTACTGAGTATCCTGGACAGCCTGTTTCCTCTTGTCACCCTGCTCACACTGTATCTTTACATCTGTGAACATGGCCAATTAAGTTATAGTTAGTCATTATTCCAGTAGACCTGGAAGGATTTCTGTTTCTTTCTATTATGATTTTATATCACCAATCCAACTTTGTTAAAGCTTATACGATATAGATTTTTTAAAAAATTATATCAATAATACAAACATACCTAAGTAATATTGCAGATTTCAGCTCGAGACCACCACAATAAAACAAATACCACAATAAAGTCACACAGATGTTTTAGTTTCCTAATGCATATAAAAGTTATGTTTACACTATACTGTAGCCTATTATGTGTGCAATAGCATTACATCTAAAAATGTACATACCTTAATTAAAAATACTTTATTGTCAAAAATGTTGACCATCATCTGAATCTTCACTGAGTCCTCATCTTTTTTTCTGGTGGAGAGTCTTGCCTGTATGTTGATGGCTGCTGACTGATCAGGGTAGTGGCTCCTGAAGGCTGGGGTGTTATGGCAATACCTCAAAATAAGATAACAGTGAAGTTCAGTACATTGGTTGACTCCTCCTTTAATGAATGATTTCTCCATATTACACAATGTTGTTTGATAGAGTTTTACCTAAGTAGAACTTCTTTCAAATTTAGAGGTAACCCTCTCAAAACCTGCTGCTGATAAGTTTATGTAATATTCTAAATGTTTTGTTGTCACTTCAACAATCTTTATAGCAACTTAACCAGGAGTAGATTTCATCTAAAGAAACAGAAGCAGCTTCTTGTACCTTATAGTTTGATCATGTGATTGCAGCAATTCAGTACATATTTAGTCTCTGCTTATAATTCTATTTTCTTTTTCATTTTTTGCTATTTCTACTACATTTCCAATGAACTTCCTCCACTGACATCTTGAATCCATTCTTAAAGTCATCCATGAGGGTAGGAATCAACTTTTTCCAAACTCTTGTGAATGTTGACATTTTGAACTCTTCCTAAGAATTACAAATGTTCTTAATACCATCTATAATTGTCAATCCTTTCCAGAAGGTTATCAATTTTTTTTGGCCAAATTCATCAGAAGAATCACTATCTATAGCAGGTATAGCTTGATGAAATTCATTTCTTAAGTAATAAGACTTGAAAGTCAAAATTACTCCTTTATATGTGGGTTTTAGAAGGAATATTGTGTTGGCAGGCATGAAAACATGAATCTCGGATACCTGTATCAGAGCTCTTAGGTGATGCATACAGGTATGTCAAAGAAATATATGAAAAATCTTCCCTCCTTAGGATTCACCAAACATACATCTTTTGATTTACCCTCAGAGTTACAAATTCTTCAGTGGTGCTAAAACCATAGCCTCTCTGCATCAAAAGAAGGAAGTCAAAGTAGGTAGATGAAGGAAGAATGGATGGACTGGAGAAATCTTGGCTTCTTAATTCCAAAATGATTCATAAGAACCTGGGAATACCTTGACATTATTTTTTGGTGCTGTGCAAAAAAAATGCAAACGTGATCAGAGCTATTTTTGTACCTCTTTCAAGTTATATAAGCTTAAATTGGCCTAAGTGATGTCTTTGCATCTTGGGCTCTGAAAGACAATCCAAACTGATTATAGTGGTAAAATTATTTGGAAGGAAGGTTTACTTTATGCCACTGCCAAACAGATTAAATAAAAATGATATTATTTTCCTTTATTCTACTTTTCATGACTTGAACCATTATGAGTGTACCCCATCCAGCTCCATAATTGCCTAGCAGATTGTTAAAGGGTGGTTTTTGATTGCTGCAGATGGTGCCACCTACAGCCAGTTCCTCAGTCCTTGTTTACTCTGTCAGTGGTCTTTGTCATGATCTTCTAATAGCTCATTTAGGAGAAAAGAGAGAACCATGAGGCTTTTCTGTTCACAGTTCTCTCTTATTCAGCAGCCAGTATTATATTTCCATGGATACAATGGTGTAAGGGGGTGGGCAACTGCTGATAATACCCACCCCATCTCCAAATTTTTATTCAAGATATATTGTGAAGAGTGTATCTATATGTGGCAAAAATTGTTAAAATGATTACAACAAATACCTGTTTATCAAATATTCAAGCTTGTAATAATTATTAATTTATAAGCCAGCTTAATACTACAGAAAAACAAAACAAAACAAAACAAACAAATCTGTTAAGATGGTGCCAAAGCTGAACTCAATTGAAATGTCTGAAAGTGGTAGTTAATGTTTCTGGGCTCTTGTTATCACCCTATGTGCTATGAATGAATGAACAGCTCTTTCATTACCTTTTCTTTACCTCTTTACATAACATTTAAATCTCAAAAATTTCTTGGAGGGTCTATGGTGTACTCTGTTTTAAAGCCCTTTAAGTATAATGGAGAGTTGTTCAAATACACTTCATGAAATTAATGATCATCATTGTTCTCTTTCTCCTCCTCCTGCACATATTTTAGAAGAGTCATGGGCTTATTTCTAGGTTATTTTATTCTTTTTGTAAAAATTGTGAGTGGGATTGTTTTCTTAACTTCCCTTTCTGGTAGTTCATTATTGGCATATAAAAATTCAACTGATTTTTAGATGTTTATTTTGTATTCTATTACTTTGCTGAATTCATTTATCAGTTCTAGTAGGTTTTTGGTGGAATCTTTGGGATTTTCTATGTACAATGTCATGCCATTTGCAAATAATGACAGTTTTACATCTTCCTTTCCAATTTAAACACCTTTTATATCCTCTTCTTGTCTGATTGCTGTAGGTATTCCAGTACTATGTTGACTAAGATGAGAGTGGACATCCCTGTCTTATTCCTGATCTTAAGGGGAACATTTGTATTTTTAGCTCATAAGTATGGTCCTGGCAGTGGGTTTGCCATCTATAGCCTTTATAATGTTTAGGTATATTCTCTTTAATCCCATTTTACCAAGATTTTGTTTATCATAAGTGGGTGCTGGATTTTATCAAATACTATTTTTTGTATCTATTAATATGATCATGTGGTTTTTATCCTTCATTTTGTTTGTGTGGTAAATTACATTTATTGATTTGCAAATGTTGTGCTAATCTTGCATTCCTGGAATAAATCCCACTTGATCATGGTGTATAATCTTTTTGATGCATTGCTGTATTTGGTTTCCTAATATTTTGTTGAGAATTTTAGCATTTATGTTCATCGGCGATAATGACCTATAGTTTTCCTTGTTCATAGTGACTTTATCTAGTTTTGGAATTAGGATAATGCTGGTCTCATAAAACAAGTTTGGGAGCTTTCCCTCCTCTTGAATTTTATGAAATAGTTTGAGGAGGAAAAATGTTAATTCTCAGAATGTTTTGTAAAATTCACTTGTGAAGCCATGTGGTCCAGGGCTTTGTTTCTTGGTAGTTTTTTGATTGCTGCTGCAATTTCACTAGGTGTAATCTATCTATTCAGATATTTTGATTCTTCCAGATTTAGTTTTGGAAGATTGTATATTTCTAGAACTCTATCCATTTAGTCCAGGTTGTTCAGTTCATTGGCATATAGTTGTTCATAGTATTTTCTTATAATCTTTTGTATTTCTTTGGTGTCAGTTGTTATTTTTCCTCTTTCATCTTTGATTTTATTTATTTGGGTCTTTTCTCCTTTTATCTGGATGAGTCTGGTTAAAGGTTTGTCAATCTTACTTATCTTTTCAAAGAGCCAGCTCTTGAATTCATTTATCTTTTGCATTTTTTAGACTCTATTTCACTTATTTCCACTTTGATCTTTATTATTTCCTTCCTTCTACTCACTTTGGGCTTTGTTTGTTGTTCTTTGTCAAGTTCCTTTGAGTGTGAAGTTAGATTTTTTTATTTCAGCTTTTTCTTGATTTTTTTTTGGAAATAGGCCTATAATGCTACAAACTTCCCTCTTAGGATTGCTTTCCCTGTGCCCCACAAATTTTAGATTGTTATGTCCTCATTTTAATTTATTTCAAGGTATCTTTAAAAAAATATTTTATTTATTATTTTTAGAGAGAGGGGTAGGGATAGAGGCAGAGAGAAAGAGAGACATCTATGTATGGTTGCCTTTCACCTGTTTCATCTATAGATCTGGCTGGAGAACTGGTTTGCAACTTGGTTATGTGCCCTGGCTGGGGAATCAGACCAACAACCTTTGGTTTTGCAGGCTGGCACCTTATCCACTTGTACCATCAGCCAGGGCTTCAAGGTATCTTTTGATTTTTCCTTTCATATCATTGTTGACCAACTCATTGTTTAATAGCACATTATTTAGCTTCCATGTCTTTGCATGTTTTTCAGTGTTCTCTGATTGATTTCTAGTTTCATAGCATTGTGGTCAGAGAAGATGCTTGATATAATTTCAATCTTCTTAAATTTATTGAGAGTTTTTTGTGTTCTAACATGTGATTTATTTTAGAAAATGTTCCATGTGTGCTTGAAAAGTATGCATATTTTCCTGCTTTGGGGTAAAATGCTCTGAAGGTATCAATTAAATCCAGTTGATTTACTGTGTCATTTAAGGCTGCTGTCTCCTTGCAGATTTTCTGCCTGGAAGATCTATCCATTGAAGTCAAGAGGGTGATAAAATTCCCAACCATGACTGACTGTGTTTCTGTCAAACTCTCTTTCCTTTTATATCCATTAAGATTTGCTTTACATATTTAGGTGCTCCACTATTGGGTGCATAAATGTTTATTAGGGTTATACCCTCTCATTGAATTGTTTCCTTTATCATTATGTAGTATCTTTCTTCTTTATCTTTTACTGTAGCCTTGGTTTTAAAGTCTATTTTGTTCAATGTAAGTACTGCTACCCATTTTTTTCTCCTTTCCATTTGCATGAAATATCTTTTTCCATCCCTTTACTTTTAGTCTGTGTGTATCATTCAAACTGAGATGAGTCTCTTGAAGATGGCATATGTATGGGTGTTATTTTCTTATCCTTTCAGCTATCCTGTGTCTTTTGGTTGAAGCACTTAAGCCATTTACATTTAAGGCGACTATTGATAGATATATATTTAGTGCCATTTTATTGTTAGACTATTTTCCTCTGTTTTTTCTTTCTCTTTTTTTCTTCTTTCCTTTTTAATTCTTATTCTTTAAGCAAGCTCTTTATCATTCATTGCAATACTTGTTTTGTCTTAATAAACTCCTTTAGCTTTTTCTAGTCTGGGCACTCCTAATTTCTCCTTCAATTTTAAATGATAGCCTTCCTGGGTATAGTAGCCTTTTTGTAGGCCCCTGATTTTCATCACTTTGAATATTTCACACCATTCGTTTCTAGCCTGAAATGTTTCTGTTGAATAATCAGTCTAATTGGTGCTTCCTTGTAGGTAATTACCTGATTTTCTCTTGCAGTTTTTAGGATTCTCTCATTGTCGTTAAGCCTTGCCATTTTAATTATGATGTATCACTTTGGGTGCAACTTGGAACTCTCTGAGCGTCCTGGACTTGAGTGTCAAGGATTAAACCTAACTAAGGATATAAAAGACTTGTACTTGGGAAATTATAAGACACTGATAAAAGAAATAAAAAAAGATATGAATAAGTAAAAAAAAATATGTTTATGGATAGGAAGAATTAACATAATTAAAATGTCTGTATTACCCAAAGCAATCTATAGGTTCAGCGCAATTCCTATCAAGGTTCTAATGATGTATTTCATAGAGTTAGAACAAATATTTCAAAAATTTATATGGAACCATAAAGGACCCTGCATAGCAACAGCAATCCTGAGAAAGAAAAAACAAAGTTGATGGAATCATGATATCTAATATAAAACTATACTATAAGGCCATAATAATCAAAGCAGCATGGTACTGGCATAAAAACAGACACACAGATAATGGAACAGAATAGAGAGTCCAGAAATAAACCTACACCTTCATAACCAGTTAATATTCAACAGAGGATGCAAGCACAGGTTATTGGCTAAATACAGTTTATTCAATAAATAGTATTGGGAAATTTGGACAGATATACAGAAAAATGAAACTAGATCACTTTTTTATACCACACACAAGAATAAATTCAAAATGAACCAAAGACTTAAATATTAGATCTGAAACCATAAAAATCATAGAAAGAAATATAGGCAGCAAAATCTTGGACATAGCCCATGGAAATATTTTATCAGATATATGTCCATATATATGTATGTATATATGTGTGTGTATATATACATATACACACACACACACATATATGTATATATATAGGCAAGGGAAACAACCCAAAAAATAAATAAATAAACAAATGGGACTACATCAAACTAAAAAGTTTTGCATAGCAAAGGAAATTATTAGCAAAATAAAAAGCAACCCAGAAAATGGGAAAACATATTTGCTAATAGCTAATAAGGGGTTAATATCCAAAAGTTATAAAAAAAACTTATAAAATTGTTCTAAAAAATAACAATCTAATTAAAATTAAACAAAGGACCTGAATAGCTACTTCACCAAAGAGGACATACAGATGGTCAATGTGGACCCATGAAAAGGTGCTCAATGTCACTAATCATCAGAGAAACACAAATTAAAACCATAATGAGATATCATCTCATACTTGTCAGAATGGCTATAATCAATAAGTCAACAGACAACAAGTGCTTGCAAGAATAAAGAGAAAAGGAAACCTTTTTTGCATTATTGGTAGGGATGAAGACTGGTGCAGCCAGCATGGAAAGTAGTATGGAGATACCACAAAAAATTAAAAAATGAATCTGCCTTTTGACCCACTTCTGGGAATATATCCGAAGGAACCCAAAACACTAATTTAAAAGAATAAAGCACCCCTATATTCATTGCAGCATTATTTACATTCACCAAGATAAGGACACATCCCAAGTGTCCATCAGTAGATGAGTAGATAAGATAATTATGGGATGTTTACACAGTGGAATGCTACTCAGCCATAAAAAAGAAAATTTTGTAGTTTGTGACAGTATGGATGGATCTGGAGAACATTATTCTAAGTGACATAAGCCAGTTAGAGAAAGACAAATACAGTGTGATTTTATTCATATGTACTAGACTCTAATGGACAAACTGAAATCACAAGGAAAATGGGACAGACTCATAGGTGGAGGGAGAGCAGGATGACACCAAAAGGGGTGGGTGGGTAGAGGGATTGAGCAAAAAGGTAAAAGGGCTCATGGACATGGACAACAGTGTGGTAATTGCTGAGGGGGTGGGGATGCAGTATAAGGGGACTAAATGTTAGTGGGAAAAATACAATAAAGATTAAATTTAAATTTTTTTAAAGAGACAGCTACAAAAACAGAAAAAGTCATTGGGAAATAATAGCAAAGAACATTAGTTATTACACCCTCCTTCCAAAGAAATATTTGACATCTTAGAGGGCTATCTGGCTGTTTACATATTAAGTATAGCTAAAGTGTTGGTCTCCGTGAAATTTCTGGTTTTACTTTTTGCTTGTCTACATTAGCAAAATAGTGGAACCTTCATGCAAGTACTCAGATGATTCAACCTGGTTTTTTTTTTTTTCAGACAATTGGAGAAAATGCATAGGCAATATGGCATAATTACTGGATAATTATGGATGTTTGGTGCATCATTCCATCATTCTACCATGAGAGTGCAATCCTTGATTAAACTTTAACTGTAAAGTCTACTAAATGGTTCTAAAATTACTGACAGAATGTGAGAGGGTGAGATTCAGAGAGAGAGAAGGTGAGGGGTGGGGAGAGAGAGAGAGAGAGAGAGAGAGAGAGAGAGAGAGAGAGAGAGAGAAAGAGAGAGAGAGAGAGAAAGAGAGAAAGAGATGGAGGTGGGTACATATGCAGGAACATGTTATAAAGAACAATTTTTTAAAAATGTGTGGGCATTTCTTTCCTTTTGAAATATCACCAAAGGAAAACTATAATAGTTGCATGTAGTGTTTTTTTTTTGATGTTCTTTTCAGAGATATACTCCCTATGAAAGCCTTGTTCATTACAAAATGAACACCTAGAAAAGTCATTCAGCACTTGGAGCTTAGTCTCTCTTAAAACTTAACAAGGACAAAAAAAGAAAAAAACCACACAGGGATTTCATAAAGAGGAAGACAATGCTAACTAACATTAAGCATAAAGATTAAGTATTCTATTTATGATTTAAGCATTCTTTAGAATATAAAATTGAATAAATATCTAAAATTAATATTTAATAAATATAATACCTAGAATAAACATCTCATAAAAACTGTTTATTAAAGTCACCTTCAAGAATGTATTAAAATTAAGATATGATACCAAGAAATGTCTGTCATACAGAGAAATTTGGATTCTTATTTTTTTTAAACTGCACAGTTAAAATGCTAAAGCAATTCTGGCATTTGTGGCTGGCAAATCAGTAAAGTTTATCAGAAAAATAAAATTAGTCCAAAATTTAGTCCATGAAACAGAATCTATGACATTTTAATATATGACCATGAAGCTGGCCAAGTTTGATTTTTTTCTCATATGTTTTTCTTATCTTGCAAGATGTTGCTAAAGCCTTTATCTATATTTTTCTATCTACATTTTAAAAATGGTATTTATTTTTTTTTAAAGGGAGATAGAAACTATTCTACATTGAAAGGATATAAATGAATCAATCCAAAACAATTTTTAAGATGTAAAGAGAAAAGGAGGAATTATGGGCTACACTCACCTCAATTTTTTAAATAGACATGCCTTTTATATTTATCATCTGTGCTCAAGGTAAAGTTAGAAAAGTGACAATGACAATGTAGGTCATGATAAAGAGACAGTCAATTGCTTGTCTAGACACTGTCTTTGATAACAATAAGCATTTTTAGATACCCAGGGAAAGCATATCCCTTTCAGAAAGGTAACTAGATAGGTGACATGGTCTTCTATTACCAATAATTGGCCCTAGAATTAAAGTAGAGAATTTTTCTTTTTCCTAACTGGAAAAAGTAGCATCAAAGTAGATGCTACCTGCTCTTTTGTAAATGAAATTCAGAGAAAAGAGAGAAATTCTAGTTTTAATGAAGGTGATACAATTTTAGCAACAATATGAATATGTTTCATATTCATTATTATGTTAGATACCATACAAATTTTTATAATGACCTATTTTTATAGCTTAGATGACTGTACATGGATTAAACCATGTTCAGTAAATTTTACCTCTTGTTTCTTTGCATCTTCCTTTCATTCTTGGTTATTATGATGTCCTATAGGATTTGCTGTCATTTATTTTTTTTTTTTCTATTACACTTTTATTACCATGGGTGAATATAACATTTATATATATTTTTAAAATGCATTTCTTTCAGTTTGGTCTTACTGCAAAGGTAAGCTTTGCTGGGACTGTGAGTAGAAGGGAACCTGCACATGCATGCGGTAGCTAGCTAAATTTAACCTTCATCAGGTTGCATTGCAAAAATATCATGACAAAAATGTACGTTTCATCTGGTCTTTTGATGAGCACAGCACAAAGCAGAGGATGTTCCCTGTTAACACACACAGCCACATGCCTATGCTGGCGCCCTAATTACACCCTTGCGATGTGAAGCCTTGTGCATTTGCATATCAGTCAAGAGCAACTTCGCTGCACACTGGAATGTTGTTGCTGTCAAAGAACCAGGAGAGTGGGTAAATGACTCTTTTTCTTTTAATGTTTTCCCCCCAACATTTTATCATGAAAATTTTCAAACATACGGCAAAGTTTAAAAGAAGTTTTTGGTGAACATCTCAATACCTTTCACCCAGATTCTACCATTAATGTTTTGCTACATTTTCTATAACACATAATTATCCCTCTATCCATTTCTCTGTCTGTGCATCAATCCATCTTATTTCATCTTATTTCTGCAATTCAAAGTGAATTGCAGAACTGTTCCCATAAATACTCCAGCCTGTTATAATGGTTTTGATGAAGAAAATGGATGCATTTCTCCCAACCAACTTTGAAAGAGCAATTTTAGAGAAGCGAATAAAGGTAAAGGAAATTATTTTCCAGGAACAAAGATATGAAGAAAAATAAGTTTTGAGATATCACACAGGGTCATTTTATAGAATGCTATTCTAGTCCTGCTGGAATTTAAATCAATAAAGTTGGTTTTTTCCCCCTCTCAGTAGCAAGAGGGAATTGTTCATCATCAGATTTATGTGACACTCTTTAGAATCAGCAACACATTGGTATTAACTTAGTACCAAGTGATGCTTAAAACATGAGAATTGCTAGTGGATTTTGTTTTTATAACACAAAGCAGGTATGGGACAATTATTTTCCTATATGTTATTGAACCCAAATAGTACAGATAAGATGACCTGAGCTTAGAATGAGATAAAATTATCCTTTCATTTGAACATTGGTTTGCTAAATGAAGGGCGTTCAATGTGTAAAAATGTAACTGAAACACTCAGGCATCTCTGCACTTTATTGTGCAGCTCTTTAGCTATATAATGACTTAAACTTACTTGGCAGAAAAGGGGTAATTTACCAAGCAATGTTGGGATGTATGAAAGAAGTGAAACAAGGAGGTCTGAACAGGAGGTGTTAGACTAATCCATTTAACCTGAGTTCTTAAATTGGAAAGAAAGATAAATTCCAGAGCACAGTCTTCAATCTGCCATGTACCTGAAATGAGAGATGATTTAACTGTAAGATGCTTTATGTTTCAGTGACTCAGGAATTGATAGCACAGGGTAAGACAGGGAATACTGTAAAATTATAATGTGCAACCTTGTGCCTCCACACACCCCTATCCAAAAACACACTATTATTGCTTGGGGCTGAAGGACGATTGGAAGGCAGAGAACAACCATGGATGAATGAAAGAGGCTGACTGGGCTTGACCCAAGAATGAATCACAGAGGAAGACTTAAAATTCCACTGGGTTACCCCCCAAAAGGACAGGGCTTTAGAAGGTGGTAACAAAAAAAAAAAAAAAAAAAAAACAAGCCCTGGCTGGTGGCAGAGTGGATAAGGTGCCAGCCTGGGAACCCAAAGGTTGCTGGTTCGATTCCCAGCCAGGGCACATAACCAGATTGCAATCCAGGTCTCCAGCCAGGTCCGTAGTTGGAGGCAGGTGAAAGGCAACCATACTTTGATGTCTCTCTCCCTTCCCCTCTCTCTAAAAAAATAATGAATCAAATCTTTTTAAAAAAAGAGAGAACTGATTATGATAGTTGAAGGGAGGGAGGGAAAATCACCACTGTGTATGGAAGAAGATAGAGAGATGTATACTTACACCCCTTATCCTTTAAATGTCAGGGAATGTGGTCTATATGATGCCCTAGACCAAAGGCTCCTGATACCTTCTTTTGCCTGGAAATTTCTAAATGTACCCATTTATTGTGAACAGATCAGGTGCTATCCTTCAGTCAGTGTTCCTTGGTTCCTCCATCCATCTAGATCTTGTGGTAAATAATATACTGCATTCCACCAAGGGAAGATCACACATAGGGCCACCAGAAGAGAAAGAAAAACCAGTGCTTATCAATTATAGATTATTTTGGTTAAACAGGGAAACATCCCAAAATGATCTCTCTGGAGAAATTTCAGTCATCTAATATAGTAGAAAGACTAAATGATTCACCTAATTCACAGAGTAAGTTAATTGAAAACATTGGATTTTATCTTTACTTCTAGTCCAGCATGGCTCAGGGGATATGGGAGAAGGGAAAAAAAAAAAAAAAGTAGAGAAGAATGTGAGGGAAAAAAGGTGAGAAAGGAAGAAGGGAGAGTAGAGTAGAAGAAAATAGAGGTAAAATATTTCATAGCCCATTAAAATATAAATGAGATATAAAGAAAAATGAATATTAGATATAATTCATTTTAAAATGCATATATATATATATGTATATATATATAAAGTATTTCTTTGTATGGGTAAATTATTTTATGCATGATGCACTCTAATTTGCACAGGCTAACCAAATGACTTGATTTGAAATTACTGTGAATGTCCTTGGTTCACCAACATTTTCATTAAAAAAAAAATATGTTAATATTTATAAGTATCCACAAGTTCTAACATTATATCTTTATTTTCCTTATCTTGTTTCAGTCTTGGATATTCTGCTGTTAATGGGATAAAAGCCATGTCAGAGGATGAGTGCTCATCTCACTGAGGTTTTGAGCTATGATGGCAACCTGCAGAGAGTGCATTCTAAACTAATACATTCATTGCTTTCTTCTTCAATCTCTCTCCTTTAAATATACTATATGTCTGAACATTTTAATATGGAAACATTTGAGATTTAGCTCAAATGGGTAATTTAACTCAAAATTTCCATGGGAAAGGAAAGAGACTTACTTGAAAAATTCTGGAAGATTTCAGAGATCCCTAATATAGTAGCTCTGTTTTGCTACCCACAGACCACTGCCCATCCTTTACATCCAACCCCCTTCTCCTCTTATAACCTCTTTTGAAATGCATTACTTGTTCAACAAATGTTTTCTATTTTTTGGTAAGAAATGACTTTCAATTGATTATGTGTAAATGTATTGGTTATTTTTTTTCAAAATAGAAGTCAATGGTAGTCTATAGTTAGCTTTGCTAGATCTTGTCTATAGTCTACTTGATAATTGAAGAAATTTAAATGTTAGGAAATGCATAGTTTAGAATAGGTACAATGAATAAATAGTTAATATTGCCCATAGAGATTTCAAGAACAAAATTTTCTACATTATGCATGCTAAGAGGAAAAAAAAAAATGGCTTGAATACCCGGAGAAAAATATGAAGGAGGTAAATTAGACTTAGAAGTTTTCTATTGAGTCTTTGAACAAAGAGGTTCATATGAATGTGCTCTTTATTTTCACATCATATGTGTGATTTTTCATATACATGTCCACAAGAGTCACAGCATTGTGTAAAAGACAAAGACCAGAATGTTACTTATAGAATCTATTTTTAGAAATAACCATTGACAAGCACTAATTTTTTCTTTGCTCTGTACTTTCCATAGTTTTTATATAATTCATTTAATCATCCATCCTTCTTCCATTCATTTGTCCTTCTATCTGTCCTTCCACCCAACCATTCATTTAGAGAATATATAGTACACCTGAGGCATTTGCTAGGGTTATGAAGAGGAGTGAGACATTCCCAGCCCTGAATAACCTCAAAATATAATAAGATGCCCATTTGTTAATTTAGGGTGCACTCCCAAGGGTTCATGTAGGGATATCCCCAAAGCCATAAGAAGATAAACATGGCACCTCTTTTCAGAGCTTCAATTTCACTTTGAGACTAAACCATTGGGGACATTAATTTGCAGGTCATATACATATTTTTATGGGTTACATGAACATAGATATTTTATGGGTTGGAGATGAAATGTCTTTATATTTAAAAATGTTTGAGTCAGGAAAAACCCTGACTGACATTCTGTGATCCTAAAGGTGGAATGGCAGTCTGTGTGAAAATCCCAGGAGCAAACAGCAGGTCAGGCACATCAGAAAAGGCTGTGGGGAATGGTGCTCTCTGGGCGGGTGGAACCAGCCTGGGAAGGGCCTTGTATGCTGTGCTGATGAACTTGAATTTTCTGCCAGAGACTTCAGGAAGTTACTGTGAGGGAACCAACAAACTGGAACTCCCTGTAAATAGTAAAGTGCTGAACAATACACATAATGTTTATTAACATGAGTCACCTCAAGTGTGATGTAAAAACACTCCATAAATATTTTCATAATTTTTTACAAGTGAGTTTCCAAATTCTCTTTTTTAAAAAACTCACGTAGCAGCCCTTAGTCAGAGGATTAAGAGTTTCTGTCCCTTCAAGGTTATTTTTCTCTACTTTTACAGAAGCTAAGCACAGTCTCCAATGCAATCATTCTGGAGAAGCTCAATAAATATTTCTTGCATGACTCCATTTCCAGAGCCAGGTGCCCTATCTCTAGTCTTGTTTATCTCTTGCCCAAACAAAGCAGCTTCCCTCTCTCCTTTTTTCTTGTTATTTCTCACCTCCACGTCTAAAATGATACCTTGATCCTGAGCCTGCTCTTCAGATTTGAGAATATCTTGGTATCTAGATGTTTCCACAGACATTCATCTTAAGGATTCCTGACCACTGTTTTCTTAGTATTCTTTTACCCCACTCCCTGATCTCTTTGGAGGTGAGTTTAACTCAAGTTTCTTTCTTTTCTTTTCTTTTTTTATTTTGATTCTTTTTTTTATTCTTGCCCTTTTACAGTTGTCCCATTTTTCTTCTCTTGCTCTTCCCTGCCCCAACCCACACTCCCACAGTCAGTCCCCACCCTGTTGTCCATGTCATGGTCATTTATACATGTTCCTTAACTAGACCCTCCTCTTCCTTTCCCCCCTTATTCCCTTCCCCTCTCACCTCTGATCAGTATTTGTTTATTCATTTATTTGTACATCAAGCATTACATGTGTCTTTTCATTGCACAGCACTCAACTCTGGAAAAGTAAAAGGGAAATTAAAACTTTTGCCCCTAATTTGAAGGATCTTCTGAAGGAGTGAATTAACAAACCTGTAGGAGGTATGAATGAAGTAATGCAGGAGGCCTAGAACTAAAAGGTATGAACCGAGAGTTGTGGGGAGGGCAGGCACTGAGTAATTCTAGCTGGAAACATCTGGGCAGCTTTACAAAAAGGGGCATCATTGAAAAATCTTGAAGAATTGTAACTTTTTAAGTATTATATCTAGTCATCTATACTCCACGTTGTATGATTTTAGATGGATCTCAAAGTTACAGGCAATCTATATAAAAGTACTTGAGGAAATCAGGATATTGAAAAAATTAGAAAGAAGAAAATGAAGTGAAGGCAGGGTGAAAGTAGTCTATAAAAGTAGAGAGTAGTGTCCTTGCCCTTATTAGAGGTGGATCACAGATTTGGGCTAAAACAAAGGGAAGAAGCATCATCTCAAAAGAATCAGAGTATGCTTAAGATAAATGCAAGCCCACTCAGAAAACCTCAACTATTCCTGGTTCTGAGAAACATTTGCTTGGTGCCCACAGAGAGAGAACCCTGGTGAAATAAGACAATTCTTTTTTTTTTTTTTTTTCTTTTTTTTTTAAGATTTTATTTTTATTATTCTTAGAGAAAGAGGAAGAGAGAGAGGCAGAAGGAGAGAGAACCAGAAATGTCTGGTTGCCTTTCACCTGCCTCCAGCTATGGACCTGACTGGAGACCTGGCTTGCAACCTGGTTATGTGCCCTGGTTGGGAATCGAACCAGCGACCTTTGGGTTTGCAGGCCGGTGCCTTATCCACTATGCTACCAGCCAGGGCTTAAGACAATTCTTTTGAACACCATCACTACAGTCAACAGAACAGCAAGGTTCATGGGTTCCTTCTCCCAACATTTATTAATGGGGGTCAACAGCATAACTTCCATGCCAAGCTGAGTGAAACACATTCTAAGTTGGCAAGTACACAACTGGGAACAGTGAATACAATTTTGCCAGGCATGTGGAGCTGATGAACAATAGCAGACAGTTGTGAAAGTGCCTGGTGTGGCTGTGGAACCATGCAGGGCTTGGCATGGCTGTAGCATAGGGTGTGTCTGGGAACTTTGCTACCTGCAAAATAAAATCCAAACATTTTTCCACTTTAGCATAGCCATACCTCCACCCTTGGACCATAAGATTCAATTTTATTTAATTTTTTTTTTTTTATTTTTCACTTTCTACATGCCCCACACTCTTTCACACCTAGATAGCTGTGATTAGACAATTCCCTTAGCCTAGATTGCCATAACCTACCACCTTTTCCTGTATATCAAGTCTCTGTCTCTTTTCTGTTGCCACTGCCTTCTGTCAGCTCTGTAAAACTTCTCCTAGGCTGAATCTAACATGCTCCTTTGGGTTCCATATGCTTTTTGTTGATCTCTCCTACATCCTTCAGTAGCTTTGTAATTCTATGTGGATATCTTTATTTTTTGTTTGGTCTGCAACAAAATAAGATGCTCTTTCTCATTCATTTTTATTTCTCCACCACCTGGAGGAGTGGCTTACCTAAATAGGTATTAAATGGATATTTACCAAGTAAGGAACGGAGAAAGAGGCATGGGGTGAAAAGCAGGAGTTGATACTGAAGTAGTCAGTTGGGAAAAAATTGCCAAAGACTCCATATTGCTGCTAGTGATTGTGGACTTCCTCTAAATTTTCAAAACTTTATTTTATAGGAAGTAGAGAATAATAGGAAGTGTCTACATGAGGGAGTTAATGGGACAAGTCAACACTGAAGAGGGGAAACTGGCAGAGATGGGCTCTGACAGACCAGTAGATGCGTACTGCCATCTCCCTGGTGTGAATGAGTGCAGCTCTGAGCTGAGACAGAGCAGTAAGCATGAGAAAATCATGGAGGTAAAAATATCAAGACCATGTGAACAGTTTTTTTCTTAAACTTTTCTAAAGGCACCACCTGACATATACTTCCCTCCTGCTCATTATTTATTATTTCCTGATCATTATTTATTATTTTTGAATTGCCAGGTAATATACATAAAGGACACCAATTTTAAATGCATTCGATATCATTCAATAAATTTAATTTGTATCACCCTGATTAAGACAGAGTACATTTCTAGCATATCAGAGGGCTCTTCATGTTCCCTTCTTGCCACTATCACTCCCCAAAGGTAACTGCAATTCTGATTTTTATCACCATTGATTAGCTTAGTCTGTTCTTTAAATGTATGTAAACAGAATTGCACAGTACTCATTCCTTTGTGTCTTCCCTCTGTGTTGTTGCATGTGATTATAGTCCATCCATTTTCACTGATGCATAGTATTCCATTTAATGACTATATTAAAAATGTTAATCCATCTTGTTGATGGATATTGGGGTTGTTTCCAATTAAAGGCTGTTATGAATTAAGTTTCATCATTTTTTAAAAAATATTTTATTTACTATTTTTGGAGAGAAAAGAAGAGAGAGAGTCAGAGAGGGAGAGAGACATCCATTTCACCTGCCTTCAGGTACAGACCTGGCTGGAGATCTGGCTTGCAACCTGGTTATGTGCTCTGGCTGGGAATCAAACCAGTGACCTTATCCACTATGCCACCAGCCAGTGCTCTTTATCACTCTTATCTAGTCCTTTGTTCTTTTCTCTCCTACAATAATAACTCAAGTCCTTAGCATTATTCTCTTATAGAATCATCTTTTGGCTTCTCTATTTCTAACACAAGCCACCTAGTACTCTTCCCATGCTTTTTTCAAAATGATTTTACTAAAATCCCCCTTAAATAATGACATGTGTTCTTTAAAATCTTTCATTGTTTTGCTGGAAGTTTCAAGAAACATTTAAATATACTTTTCATAGGCAGGTACAGTCTCCTGGCACAAGGTGGCCATGGCTTAGTGTTCCAGGTTCAGCTCCACCTCTTCCTGGCATGTGTTTGCCATTCAATATTAACAGAAGTACTCAAAGGTGTTATGCTATTTTGTAATTGAGTTTTATTTTTTAATGCATACATAATTTATATGTGAACACAGCCTACTTATGCAAGATACAAGTATACTAAACTTTGAGAAACCTAATACGCAAAGTTCTTCTTTCCCCAATGCCATGTTTTTTGAAACCTCTGCATCTACATATATTCTCCTCTTTCTCTAGGAGGTTGTCATTTCATATCTTCTAGAAAAGTTCATCACATCCTTCATTATTGAGGTCTACCATCAACTGCTCTGAGTACTTTTCTGACCCCTAAAATAAATATATTATTCTGGGCCTGGGGCTTGCATTTCAACCTGGTTGGTAGCATTTGCACTTGTTCTGTAATTATTGATCTCCTTCTCTTTCACCCCCAGCTAGAAGGTAGGCTTTTTTTTTTTTTTTTTTTTTTTTAAGAAAAGTTGTTTTACTTGACTATATACTCCAAAATCATGCTCAGTAAGTGTTTGTGGAAAGAATGAATGAGCAAATTGTTTAACTTGTCATAGTGTTCACTTGAAGTATGAGGAAGGAAATAGCCACAGAGGAAAGGACTTTCGAGTAATGGAAAACAATCTCCTCTGCACTGATAAGCTCAGAATATTTCCTTTCTACCCTGAAGCCTTAGAGATATAAAAACCACTCTCATAGCAGAAACATGGAACAGAAGACATTTACAGAGATTTAATGGATATCAAGAAGTAGTGGCTCTTTTGTACAGGTTAATGAGCTAGCAATTTAGAACTAAATTAGAAACAACAAATTATTTAATTATATGTATGACTCTGTCTATATATCAAAGTTTGAACTCTGAAGCTTACACATGAAGACTTTGAGATATCTCTATAATAAAAATATCACATTAAATGCCATATTCAGTCAGTCTGGCTTGGACTGGTCTGGAACATTAAGGACCAGGTTCATTAGAAAATGAAAAGAAAAGGAGACCTAGGATCAAGCCAAGATGGCATGAAGAGTGCTCTTGTCTATGGGTTTTAACAATACTTTCAAATCACTGCAGTGAAGTGTGGAATCGGAGCAAGATCATTCCTGAATGATTTTTGTAAGCTGCTAAGCCTATTTGTATTTAAGTTATTTTACTTATAATATTGAGAATTTATTGTATAGTGTAAAGTTATTCATTACAAATAATATTATGGTTGTACTTTTAAAGAAATTGTGGTGGCATTGGCTTATAAAATTTTACAGTTTTCATGTGCAAAATTCTATAATACATCATCTGTATAGTGCATTGTGTGTTCACCATCCAAAGTCAAGTCTCCTCTGTCATCATGTATTTGATACCTTTATTCCTCTTCATAGTCCCACCCTATTTTCTTTCTCTCTGGTAACTACCACATTATTATCTGTGTCTCTGAGGGTTTTTTGTTTGTTTGTTTGATTGTTTTGTTTTTTTTTTGCCAGTTTTGTTGGTTTGTTTGTTGCTTTCTGTTTTATATCACATGTGAGTGAAATCATACGGTTCTCATCCTTTTTCATCTGACTTATTTTGCTTAGCATGGTATTCTCAGGATCCATACATATTGTTGTAAATGCCAGTATTTCACCTTTTCTTATGGATGAGTATTTTTTCCACTGTTCTTATAAAGCCTTGAGTTAAATTATCTTAAGGTTTTATTAGAATGGTACAAATCATATTGTCTTGCTCTGCTGGTAACCTGATTGGGTTACCAATACAGGCCAATTTTTTTTGTCTACACAGTACATGGTTGAAAATGAGAAATTATGTTAGTAAAATACTCTGTGTGTTTCTGTATGCCAACCCATCAATGGTGTTTTATTTTAAAAATGGATTATTTTCTTCACTGAATAAAAAAAATCAGATATATATATATATATATATATATATATATATATTTAATAGTATATTATAATGTAATTAAAAGTAAAAAGAAAACAGAGTGCAGAAACTAGAAGTGCTAGGAAAAAATGATCAGAAGTTTGGGTGAATTGTTTTGTGGATTGTGTTTAAACTGGGACCAGAGCTGGGGTGACATCAAGCAGGATTTGATAATAGTATCAATGAATTTTCACAAACCAGTTAGAACCATAAAAGTTTTCATGGAGTCCTAAATACAGAATAATGGCTGTTAAGGAAAAATCAATATCAAGAGATCAATACAAGTGATAGAATTTGATGAAGGATTTGGGTAGTGCCCCTGTATATTTCATTTCTTTGAGGATATAATTTAAAAGCTTATGCAATGAAAAATGAATAAAAGTTCATTGATTTCAATGGAAGTATATTAACAAGGTAAAATTATTGGAATAAATATAAATAATATAGCCAATTGTTTATTACACATAAGAAATATTTTACCTGGCTGGGTGGCACAATGGATAAGGTGCTAGCCTGTGAACCCAAAGGTCATTGGTTTGAGTCCCAGTCAGGGCACATACCCAAGTTGCAAGCCAGGTCTCCAACCAGGTCCGTAGCTGGAGGCAGGTGAGAGGCAACCATACATAGATGTTTCTCTCCCTCTCTGCCTCCCCCCCTCCCCCCCACTCTCTAAAAATAATAAATAAAATCTTAGAAAAGAAAAAGAAATATTTTAAATGTAAAGTCTTGTTAAAATGGAGGTATTTAAAACTTGCTTCAGATTTCTGAGTGAAAGACATAGTCTCCATTTACCTTTCCCATTTCTTTCCCTTTCACCCAGTGCTTAAACTGCCACCATCTTCCTCTAACCTCCATAGAGCCAGGGAATCATTTTTTTCTCATGGTCATCAGGAACCTCTGCTCTGACAAACCCCAATGCCCTCCTTTTATTCCTTTTACCAAGTTACCCATCTGAGGTATTTGACACAGCTGACATTTTCCAACTGAAAATTCCCCTTCTCTTGGCTTATCTGAGGTCATTCTTGTGGCTGTCTTCTTTCATTGGTTTTCTTTAGTGGTTTTCTCAAGTTATTTATTTCAGCTCTTTGTGTCTCAAAATAGCCCTGACAGTTTTATATAGCCCAGACTCCTTATCAACTCCCTTTTACTATGCCCCACAGTCTCTTTGTCAATTATACAGAAGTGACACCCAAAGCTTTGCATTTTGCCCCTGTGTTGTTCCCGTCTTCTGTTCTGACCTGGATTTCTGCCTACTGCTCAGATTCTCTACAGGAGCACCTCCTCATCTTGTTAAAATGGAAACCCATTCCCCGGCCCAAATTCTTGTCTTTCTCATTCACTTCTCATCCAAAATAGCTTCATAGTCCATATAGTTGCTCAGGTAAGCTAAACTGCTCATCTTTGATTCTTCCTTCTCTTTCAACCACATACCAGATTGTTAGAGAGCTCTATCAATGCCACATTTAAGATATGTTTTTCAATAGATTTGCTTCCCTTTATTTCCCTAACAGAATTTTAGCTCAGACCTGTGGTCTCTCTTATTTGCACTAGTATCTACAAGTCACTTAGGAGCATCTCCTCCTCTATGATTTTCCTGTGTTCAGTCTCTCATCCTCAACTTATTGTCCTTCTGTTCATTCATCCTCGACACATTGCCGAGAATAATTGTGCAGAAATGCAATTGGAATCACATCATTCCCCAAATTTAAATACTTAAAAGATTCCCAATTACTTTGTAGGTTACGATCCAAATGCTCAGCAGTACAAGAAGCAAGAACAAACAACCATTGTTCACCCTTTATTGTTCCCAAGCCTACTGTACTACACATTACTTTACTCTGTTCCCCACAAACTGCCTAGCATACTCTTTGTCCTGTATTTTCTTTTTTTTTCCTCCATGTTATTGCTTTTCCACTCATTTACTGCCTGGTGAACCCTTCTTCTAAGACTCAACTCAAGCATTCCATCCTTTAAGGAAACTTTCTTGTGGGTAACCTTATCTTGGCTGTCTCATGATCCTGCCCACATGCTTCTATCACAGCACTCACCAGACAGATGGTATTGTGACCATCTGTTTACCACCCGTTTTTCCCATTAGGCAGAGATCTTAACATTTTTTTCAAATGTGACACATTTTACAGATGACATTCAATAGTGCAACACATTTCCACCAGTATTCCCAACGAGATGGCTATAACTTCACCATTTTTTTCTCCTAGTCAAGAAAGCATATTCTAATAGCAGTGAGAGTGACAGGCGAGAATGACCATGGCTCTATCCATGCACACATGTATATCCATTTATTTATATTTCAAAAAGAGATCTCATTCTGGATTGAGACTGCGCAGATTTAAATTCCAACTTTTTAACTTAATGCCCAAAGCACAAATGATTATCTAACTCGGTAAGTCCCAGGTTCTTTCTTTATAAAACAAGAATTATGACAGTAAAAGAGACTTGAGTAGATAAAAAATTAAATGAGCTAATTCAAGTAATTCACGTAGTGGGTTGCTTGAAGTGTTCCCAGTAAATCTGAGATATTACTGTTATCATTGTTACTACCATTTGATATAAATTGATTAATTTCTCTTCAGTGCGTTCTAGTAACTCATCCTGATTTTGCTGCTATAGAATCTGACTTTACATAAGCACTTTTGAAAAAGACAGAAATAGTTGTCCCTGAGACAACTCTGTATTTCATGAAATTGAGAAAATAATGCCCATGACATTGGGCAAAATAGAAAAATTGCACTACAGTTGGGAGCATCAAATACACATTGTTCATTCAGTAGGCACGCAGGTACTCCTTCCCTCCCCTTATCAAACCTGCCAGCCAAGGGTGAAGGAGAGGGGAGAGCTCTTCAAATTTTCAGGGGCAGAACTATGATGAGATCAGCTTTGTTCGGCTATACAAAGAGAAAACCACTTCACCAGGAGAGGGGCTATCAACTTGAGCACTGAAGAGAAAGAAACACACGTCTGTGATTGGAAAGGAAATTCTTTAAGTGTGAATTGCTCCGAGTACAATATAAACCTTGTCAGTTATGGCATTCCAGCTGTTGTTTTATTGCCTTTAATTTCCCATTAGTGGTTCAATGTCTGGGAAAGGTATCCGGCCTCCAGGAGGGGAACTAAGGTCGGAACTGTTGTTCCTGTCTCTGCCAACATTTTGAATAGTGTTTAAAGGAAGTCATTCAGAAGATCATCTTATGCCTAATTTTTGTAAGGAGTGCTTGTGACTAAAATAGGCTCTTTTAGTGCCCTCTCTCCCTATTATTCTATGTCTCTGCCTCCACTCTCTTCCTATCATCACCAGGAAACAAGTGTTGGGATAAAACAAAAGAAATGCTATGATACAGAATTATGGATGTAGCAGCTCATTACCTCGGGGGAGGACATGGAGAATGTTGACAGTGGAGTGTGGGCTTGATCAGTTGGTCATAACTCTTTTGCTTTATGGATTATACAGTTATGTGTCTACTACCAAAAAGGACAGTGTTACAATTGGGTACACCCTGATGTTAGCATTTATCCAACATATTAGGTATCTTGCTGAGAGAATTCAGTTTGTTTGCTGACATGGTAGGATAAGGTATTTCCTTCTTGATCATTATAAAGGTCACTGATGTCTGGACTTCATACTAGCTGTAAGCTGGAGGATGATGAAAACTAGCATTTAAACTAAGGTAGATAGCTAGATAGGTAGACAGATAGATAATTCTGGGCCTGTAGTTAAATGCCTTCAATTTGTGTCATCACACTAATTCTTATAGTACCAATGTGAAGCACATACTGCATAATGATATCACTGTTTCCATCTGAAATCAGAGTTTAAAGATTCAGAGAAATGAAGAATATGTAACTTTAAAGTAGATAGGATAGAAATTGTAACCACATTTAATTAAATCAAAACCCTGAAAACTAAAAAATGTGCTATTCTGTCCATACAACTTTTCTGAAGAGAGGGTAGGATATTTTTTCTTTTCTGAACTTAAGAGTTTACACTGCTGAGAAACTTCAGGTGGTAATAGGAAGATCTATGCCCAGCTGCCGTTTCTTATGGGGCTGGGTCTTCAAATCTGAATCTATTACTATTGAATATGTGAGTCCAGAGGCAATCAACCATGAAGCTTTGTAAGACTGGGTTAGAATTCCTTATTAGTTGTACCTCCTCCTATCAAAGACATTGAGATTTCTATAGAAAAGCCCAAAAAGACTCTCTTCTTCACGTGCCTGATTTTCAAGTCTTTCTGTGGAGTTTCTGGGGGTCAGGTAATGAAATGCAGGTGCATTCCTCTGACAGCCAGAATGTGAAGGTTACAAACATTTGGTTAGAATATTCAGCACTTATAAATGCTAACCTTGTAATAGCAGTGTTCTTATTATTTCAAACCCTGGAGTCAGGATTTCCTGGCCCTGAGCACTAATATGAGCCATATTTTTTTCTGCATAACCACAGACACAGTGGTCACCTTAAAAGGCCTAAGGGTTAAATTAACTGCTGTACGATGATATAACATATACAAGAAAACTCACAATAGCAGTCGATGCCTGAAAGGCCAACCAAATTTCATGAAAACTTTTATTTGAAGCTGTTGTTAAAGGATAATCATGTTAGCTTCTGGTCATGGCCTCTATTTGAGAGAAGCCATCAGTAGCTGTTTGTTAGGACATCTTGTTTTCTATTAACCGACTCACACTTATTGTTGATCCTGTATCTGCTGCTCACCCCCACTTAACGCCACACATTTTAACTATTTCCAGTTAATGGATGGGTTATTGTGGTGTTTCGTTTTTAATCTTGCAGTTTATATTAATGGCATTTCCATTATAATCTCATTCCCCAGCTGGCTTTTAAAAAATAATATACAAACAGTTACATTGTTGGCACTGTTTTCCCCATACTATTACATAGCAGATATCAAAAGTCAAAATAGTGCAGTTTTTCTCAGAGATTACTGTCACATATGGTTCCCAGAGCAGGGCTGAGGCAGATGGTGGTGCAGAAGGGGTGGGAGACCTTGCCTCCCGTGTTCTCCAAATGCAAAGCAAAGCTGGCACTGCTCTGCCAAAGGCTTGCAATATTTGGCCTCAAATGAAGTTGGACCATGTCCTTCTGTTTCTCCATCTTCCCCCCGCCTTCTGTGTGGAGACCGTGCCTGTCTCAGTCACCATACTGTTAGGCAAACCCTGCCAATACAGGCATGTATCTGTGGCAGATACTGTGGAAAAACTTTGAATTGGGCATGATAGAAACACCCATGACACTCTCTCCCCCTAGGCCCGGGCTGAAGTCACTCAGAGCACTTCAACGTTATGGCTTCAAGATTTTCTCCCAAGGTGAAAATTCTAGAATTCTCTTCATCAATAACTTTTACTGATTGGTAATCTAGCCAAGACTTTTTTTTTATGCCTAACTGATAGTCATGCCTACATGATAGATCATTATTGAGTTATATAAAAATTAATTGAGTCATCCAAGTGGTTGGCTCCTGTGATGCCAACCACTCCAAGGCCTGGAATTTTAGGGGCATGATAAATATGTATCACCAGCTCTAAACATTGATTTCTTTAAAATAAACTCTCCTGCCTTAATTAGAGTCACTGATACTTTCAGACCTATCATCAAGGCATAACACTTTGTGGAAGCAAACCTCATGGTGGTCTTTACAATGGAAGTATGAAGAGAAACTTTTATTTATCAATGTTTAGTGCCACTGCCCTTGCATCAGCTTGTGGCTAATTGTATAATTCTGTTCTTTTCGAAAACTCAAAGGGTATAACTTAAGGAAAAGTGGTAGTTTCACATATTTATGCTTAATTCTGTTATTGTAGAGAATATGTTTTGGTAGGATGTGCAGGTTATGTATTTCTTTGACAAGAATTAAGAGGTGATGGAAAAGTAAAACAACCAGGTTTAGGCCTCCTTTGGTAAATGTTGTGAAATAGTGGGAAAGTCCATTACCTGGGGATTTTCTTCTTAGAATATAATTTTTTATTTTCTACTTATTTCCTCTCTGTCTGTCAATGATGTCATGTTCATTATATATTGTAACCCTATCAAAACTTAGTATTAAGATGATGCCCATATCTAACTGGAGCTTTGCATATTTCACTTAGTTTAGTTTTTAAAATTCCTATGATGTTTTATTATTTATGCTATTATAATTGTCAAAGTAATGCATCATGCATTTTATCTCTTATCTAAATATATTAATAAGTTCTGAAAATTGTTTTAAAACCAGCAAATAAAGAGTTGTAATTAACTTTAAAATGTTTGGTACATTCCTATAATTCATCAAATTATTTGTGTTTTCATTTAAAAACATTTTTAAATGTCTCTGTTCTCTGGATGCTATAATAGCAACTAGAAATCAGTAATGTATAGTTTTTCCTGAAATTGATATACTCTAAAAATGTAGTAAATGAGGAAGTAAATAAGGTAATATAATTTAAATAAAGAATTGTAGATGCAATGGTATTGTCTTTAGAGGGTACAATGTAGATGAAAAAGGAAGAGAGAAAAATCTAGTTCATTTGATAAAATAAGTTAGGTAAGTCTTCATGAAAGAAATTTTATTTGAACAAAGCATTAAAGAAGGAGTATGTCTTCCAGGGAAGGCAAAAGGGTTGGGAGGATGGGAGAGGAAAGAATATAAGAATAGAAAAGCCACAAGAATATGAGGTAGTATTACATATTCAAGAATCTGCAGAGTTTACATATCTAGAATATAAGGTGCTACAAAAAAAAAGGGGCTCTGTAGCAATGGATGAAGCTATGAAGAAGTTAGGGTCCATGTGTGATGCACGGGTGTTGTTTGCTCTGAATTTATTTGCCTTTTGCCTAACCCTACATATATCCATTTAATGATAGTTGTTATGGTAGAGATTATAATTCATACATAATGATCCAATTTTCCTGCTCTACCATGTCAACAAGCTTGAACTATGTTTTCTGGGCAATTAACAAAGAGCCTTTAAAATAGTTTAGAGGGGCATGACCAGAATTGCTGCATCGGTATTGAAGTAAAGAATAGATTGGATAGAACAAGGCTGGAAGCACAAAGTATGGATGATAAATACTTAAAACATCCCAACATACCCCTCAACAGAGGCTGAATAAAGCCAGTAATAAAAAGAATGCTATGAGAGATCATTTTTTTTACACTTAATTTTTTAAATAATTTACATTTAATACTGTTCAATATTTTGTATTAGTTTCAGGAATACAGCATAATATTAGACAATCATATATTTTATAAAGTGTGAGTAGATAAAATAAAATCAACTGGATTTGCCAACCAATTGAACATGAGAAAGCATTCAAGGTGAAATCCCAGGTTTTTGATGAGGATGGTTGGCATTTCAATGAGAAAAAGAACACAACAGAAAGACCAAGTCTGCAGGAAAAGATGAACTAGGCTGGAGGAATATTAAATTTGTGGTATGAGTGAGATATCTAGGAAAATTGTTTTGTAGGCATTGGATACTAGGGATCTGGTGCTCAGGAGATGGCCTGAGGCCAGGGGTACAAGTGTGGTAGTCATTAGCACCAAAGTACCAAGTCACTTCATAAAAGTGATTATCCAGCCCTGGCTAATGTGGCTCAGTGGATTAAGTGCCAGCCTATGAACTGAGGGATTGCCAGTTCAATTCCTGGTCAGGGCACATGCCTGAGTTGCTGGCCAGGTCCCCACTTGGGGACACATGAGAGACAACCACCCATTGATGTTCTCTCCCTCTTTCTCCCTTCCTTTCTCTCTCTCTCTCTCTAAAAATAAATAAATAATTTTTAAAAAACTGATTACCCAGTGTGCACGTGGAGAGTGAAAAGTGTGTATACAAATGTTGGAACACCACAAGTGCAGGAATATAAAATAGAAGTGTAACCACCAGAAGAAAGAATGCTCAGAGAGAGTGGGGAGAACAAAGTATAGGGTAGAAAGCGGGGAGTTATGGACAATGACAGAGAAGAGACTGTAAGCTATAATATTATTAAATCATTTGTAATGACACAAGGAAATGCACATGTGAAAAGAGAGAAAAGGGTGAGAGAAGGTAAAGAAGGAGGAGGAGGAGGAGGGAAGGAGGGGGAGGAGAAGGGAAAGGAGGGGGAGGAGAAGGGGGTGAAACACAGGAAAAGGCTTCTTTGATGACTTTTTCAAAGAAAAACACAGGCTGGATATTTATGTTGAAGTGACAATGACAGAGAAGCACTGCATGAGCAAGGCTAGAGAGACTAGAAAGAACATGTTCACATTTGAATTTGAAACCTGATGTGTGTGGAAGAGGGTGTGAGAAGATGAAGTCAGAATGTAGTCCACTAAAGGAGCTTGGGCTTTTATCTCTAAGGCAACATCAAAGTGTTCCAGTCAGGGCAGAGATAATTTCAGAGTTGTATTTTAGAAAGGACATTCTGACAGCTGGGTGGAGGAAGCTTGGACAAATGCCATCTTAGAAAAGATCAGTCAAGAGGTTGGTGAAATCCTGGCCAGAAAGGACAAGAATCTTCATGGGGGTATGTGAAGTGGGCACCAACTCATGATACTCTGGAGGGTTCAGTTATCGGCCTCTGATAGAGTTGCTTTTGCACATATCCTGGTGTTCCTAAAAATAGCCATCAGTGTGAGCAACCAGCCACTTGTCTAAATTAACTCAGAAGGTGATGCATACTGTTGCAACTTTGCATGATTATCCTTGGCCTTCAAAGGGAAAATATTTCTATTTTCTACTTCACCATGGTCATAGCTCTAATATTGAAGAAGGATTCTGGGTCTAGAGATAGAGCTTTGCTCAGCTCTGGGAGGTACATTCCATCTGAGCTCTGTGAGTGGCATCCACCCAAGGCCTGCAGCACATAGCCTCTACACCATGAAGGAAGTTTCCGTTTTTCCCTTATTCCTCACATTGGGTTTCTTGTACTCCCCTGTCATCACGGGTTCAAACAGTTAACGTATTTTCAAGCTGTGGTTTTCAACCAAGTGTAGTTTCCTACACAGGGGACATAGGATAATATCTGAGGATGTTTTGATTGTCACAACTAGAAAGAAGAGGTATGTGGATTGTTATTGACACCTATAGGTAGAGGCCAGGGATGCTGCTAAATATCCTATAATGCACAGGACAGCTCCCACAAACAAAAAACAAGTAATCTGGTTCAAATGTCAATCATATCAAGGATGAGAAATTCTGCTTTAAAAGACTAAAATATATATTTCCTTAAAATAAGTTTTTTGTTTTTTTTTAAATTTATTATTTCCAGAGAGAGAGAGAGAGAGGAAGGGAGAGAGGCAAAGAGGGAGAGAGACATGGTTGCCTTTCACCTGCCTCCAGCTACAGACCTGGCTGGAGACTTGGCTTGCAACCTGGTTATGTGCCCTGGCTGGGGAAATTGAACCAGCGATCTTTGGGTTTGCAGGCCAGTACCTTATCCACTGTTCTACCAGCCAGGGACTAAGATAAGTGTTTTATCACTTACTATAAGTTTACTTTTGAAGGTATCTACTTCTGGCCATCTTTGAATCTATTATAAAGTGAAATGGAGAATTGAATAAATTACTTGGTTATGGCAAACCAACATTCTAAAAAAATTTACTCAATTATTATGTATTACTCTAATCACTTTTTAATTCAATGGTTCAAATCATGCCTATGTGTGCTAAAATCTCTTCTGTAGTTGTGTCTTAAACCATGAATAGTTAAGTAAAATGTGAAGCATGCAGGTAGGTTAGCTTATCCAACTTTGGCCTGAAATATTAGTATTTTCAAGTACTCAGTAAACTTTTTCATCTATATACTCAAGCTCTGGTGAATCATGAAAAATAAGTGTTCTCTGTTGGAAAACAGACCCATGTTTCAAATGTGCAAATTTCCCCCAAGCATATATTTGGTATATTCAGGACCCCATTTTAGGTTACCTTTTACTTTTAAGCAAAAAATCCATTGCTTCTAGTTATTTTAGATAAGTAAACTCATCCTGCCTAAAGAGGAATTTCATGGGAAATTAATTAAATTGTCTTCAAAGCGTTGAGAAGTGGTTCAGGACATTTGAGCCGGGGGCTTTTGTCTTTGCTAGTATGTACCAGTAGGCGGCATGTGTGGAGCTGGCCATCTAGGGTTTCTTTGGTGGCTTCATGCCATCAGGAGCCTATGTTCCCATCTTTCTCCTTCACAGTCTTAACAGGTAGCCTCAATTTCACCCTCGTCTAACCAAAACTGTGTTCCAGGCAGGAAGGAAGAAAGAAAGGGAAAAGTATGTTTCCAGTTGAGCTAGTCCCATTGAAGGGTCTTTCCTGGAAGCTCCACCCAGTTATTTAATAACTACACTTAGGTGCAAGGAAGTCTGGGATATGTAGTCTTTTACCTGAGTACATTGCCACTAACAATACAAGGACAGTTCTGTTAGTAAGAAAGTTAGTTAGCATGATTGTTAGGAAAGCAACTTGCACTCACACTCTCTGTCACACTTAACTGTGCATCCCGGACAGGAAACAGGTGAAATTTTATTCACCTAATGGAATTAAGCCCTCAGCACCAGCAGTTGGTGCAAACTTTCGCCTGCCCTGATGTATTAAACAAGTTGTGATGGCTCACTGATGTATTGCCAGCTGCATTGCTTGGACCCTGGTGGTATTATGTCAGAGGCAGGAGCCTTGGCCTGACTTCAGACAGGACCCAGCTCCTCTCTTGCTCCAGAACACAGGCCTTTCCATTTGCTTGATTGCCCTGCAGGCAGCAACCTTTGTTTTCAATCTTGAGCAGCACAGGTAAAAAATATCATTGGTTCTGAGGTGACTAGATTTTTAGAGAATTTAAGAATATTTTCTTCACCTCAGTTTAAAGATTAAAAACAGACTATCAAATACTCAATATAACAGAGCTTTATTGAAAAACAAGATAGGGTTTGGGGCTAGGGAATCGTGAATAAAAAAAAAAGAGTCCACATACTCACCCTGTCTGGTGGGTCTTACAAACCCGAAAAAACCAAAAGTAACTACACAGGGTGGTCGGCAGGGATAAATTTTCTACCTAAAAGCGGGTCAAGATGGATAGTCCTGTCCTTGGCCTGTAGCTTCCTTGACAAAGGTCAGCTTTTAATCTTTAAAATTGTCTATTGTCTTTGTGCATCTAAGGTAACGAACTTTCAAAATGGCATAGTAATTTTCTTCTCCAGATCCCTCCAAGCATGAGACTATAGATACTTTATTGTTATCGTATCATATCATGTTTGTGTGCTGTAAATGTTAATTGTTAACTCTTCTTTATCCAGCAATGTAAAAGAAGTAGGTGTCAGTCTGCTTTGCTTTTTATTTAATACCAGAGATATCCCTGCTTTGCTTTCTCCCACTACCATAATCTGCCTCTCACAGATTTCATGTAAGACTTTACATCTCTTCCTTTGGTTCTAATGTATAAAATAAGCTGAAAAACTGCCATCTTCTGGAGCATTTTCTCGATTCATTGAAATTTTGTTTCCTGGTAATTGTCTCAGTTTGGCTCAGATAAACTCTTCTAAGACTTAAAGTAGAAGTCAACCTGTAGAGATGAGTATAGGCATTTGTTAAAAGACAGTAAAGATATTCAAAAATCTTTATACTGTCCTTATAAGTCCACTATCAATTTTTTAAAAAAATACAGTGCCATAAATTACAAATGTAATTAAAGAGTCATTTTGTTTTAAAAAATTGGGGTGGAAGGTGGAAGTGGGAGGACACACCATTACACTTTAAATTTTTTTTTTTATTCTTGACAAAATGCTTTAATTGATTAAATTCAAGGTGACTAAACTATTCTTTAGCTAAAATCATTACAAAAAATGTATAGTTTTGGCCTAATTTTCATTATAATTGGTTTAAAATATTTGTAGTTATTGGCAAGAGCAGGATTGATTAAGTAAACATAACAGAAATTGCAAAGTAATATTTTATTTAGATATGAATCGTGATCATGTTATGTTATTTATTTATACTATTCACTTAAAACATCTTTCAAAAACTGTACTGTATTTAAATGGCTTTTTAATTCTACCATACACAACATCTGGTTTAACTAATTCTTTTACATGTGTTCACTCATCACTTTGGAATTATGGACATAGAATAGACTCTTTCCCAAATGTGTTTTTAAGCAAAGCTCCACTGTTAAAATCGAACAAGGAAAACAGTACTAAAGCATCATACCAGCATATGACAAATAACTCCAAGTAATAAACTGTCCTAGATATAGATCTGTGTTTAGTAATGAAGATGTAATCATAAAAGTGTAACCTGGTGTTCTATCCCGCTGAGCCAAGTTACCATCAGCAGACGTGTTAATGCCTGACAGCATATTTCAGCACGTTAATGTCAGAAAATAAGAAAAATGCCAATTTTATTCAGTCTTCAATAGATCCCCCCTTCACTGGCATCTCCCAACTTGTGAGTTGAATGTAACTTTAAAAGCCTGGTTGCTCAATAACTGATAATCATCTTGCAGTGACTGTGTTTCTTCTTCCAGTAGTAATTTGTAGCAGAGGTGGTTTTTAAAATGAAATGTTTCTGAAGTTTTACCATTTTTAATACACTGTGACTTTTATGTAAGTAGAGGATTTTATGACAGAATTGCTTTTTTTCTCTCTCTTGCTCAATATTGTACTTTACCTCACGTGTCAAGACAGATGTTTCCTACATGAAGGCTGCTTTATATTTTTTATGATTTATTTTTAGTCATTCATTACACAAGCATTTATTGCATTTGTGTGTGTGTGTGTATATGTTTGTATTTTCTAGGAGAGGCAGCACTGTTAGGTGCTAAGGATACAGAATTGAGTGAAACAATTCACCCACTCTAGGAGCATGCAGGGTAGCTGGGCAGACATTCATGTAAATAGATAGCAGTGATACACGTTTATAAATAATGTAATCAAGCTATGAACAAAGACAGTGGGAGCTCAGTTGACAGGGCAACTTGTGACACTGCAATAAAAAACCTATAAAGAGAAGGAGACATTTCTTTTAAATTGAGAAGAGGAATGAAAATTTTCCAGAATATAAAAGGCAAAAGTCTATTCCAGGGATACTGGGTAGCATTTCAAAGGCACAGAGAGACTTTTACATCTCTCTGTGAGAATTTGAGTGCCCTTGGACTGGAGAAGACGGTTAACAATAATGCAGAAGAAATAGCTGGGCAATATTTTAAAAAGCCTTATATAAGCCAGGCCAAGGAATTTGGGTTGTATCTTCCCCCAAATAAAACATTACATGGCATTAAAATGCTAATTTTACATATAAGACTTGTAAGATTATTTCCTGTTGTTTTACCTGTCAGTTAAAATCAAAACTTCGGTTAGCTGCTCTTACATTGTCCATGTTCTCCAGAAATGCTTTGATTCCAGAAGTGCCTGGGTATGGGGAATAGTCTGAGCACAAGGCTAGTGCAGAAATGCACAAGGGGACTCTGCATGGCAGCATTCAGGAGACCCACACAAAACCCTGACTGAAATCCCCAGATAGATCAACGTCAAGAACAAGTATGGAGGATTGATTCTGGAATCTCAGGGTAAGGGTTCTTTGGTCTTGGCTATTCCTATGCATGGGTAGAAGAGGTAGATGGCAGTATGTTGAGATTTAAGGCACATTAAAAGAAATAAATGCCCCAAGATGTCCAACATCTACCATTGGATCCATTTCACTGAGGAAGGCATTTTTGTTCACTGAAATCCCTGTTAAAATATAAACATTGTGCCCAGACATTACCACATGATCATATTAGCATCATAGCATCATTGATCCTGGCCCCGTAAAGATATCAGGTATTTAGTGACATCTCAATTTGAAGGATTCGGTAAGTAAATTTAAATATGAGATATGCTGTAACATATACTGGCTCAAAGAAGGATGTAGTTGGAAAGTTAGGAGGAAGAACAAGAGTTTGAATGGGACTAGGGAGAGGTGTGGAAAAGCTTAGCTTTCTCCTGACATAATTACCATTTCTATCATTACTCTGATTCAAGTTTAGAAACCTGAGTCACTAAAAGTCATGGAATAAAAAGGAGAAAATCAACTGCAGTAACAAACACTTATGGCTAGATAAGACACAGGTGTCTGTGGTACTGAGCATTAGGTTTCAGTTAATTCTCCTTCCAAGACTAAGGGGTCCTTAGCCCTCTGTAGATTATTGTCATTTTGTTTGGGTGCCATCAGATTCCTGGTACTACCTTAGTTCTACTTGTCTCCCTAGAGTGGAAATGTCTTTCTTATATAAACCCAACTATTTATCTCCTTGAATTTAGACTAAATTGACAGTTGTCTCTTCATCCACTGTCCTAAAAAATATCAGAGTCTGACCAGTTCCTGTTATTCCTTATTATGCATTGATTATGTTTCTGACACTTGTCACTAGCCAGCTTCAGTCTGATTGTCCCTAATATTCTGTGATCAACCTTAGTGGTGGCCTTTTCTCACCTTGAACCTTGAATTCTATTACTGCTTTAGATAAAGATCTTTTCTCCTGTATTGCAACCCCTTGAGCCACTCTTTTCACCTGGTAAGCTTCTGTTTCATATTTGAGGACTCTCCTGTTCCAGTTATATGTATAATGCATCAAGGACTAAACTCAATAAGGTCAAGCATTTCATCCCAATTACTCTACCCATTAATGACATCATGTGTATATGTTTCAAGGAGAGTGGGGTGGGGAAGGCACTTGAGTAGCAGTGTACCAAAGCTCCATTATCATTGATTTATACAACATTCATGCAATAATAGAAAATTATTATACATAGATAATTTTTATTGAATGCTTACTATGTACCAAGCATGTGTACATGTTTTATATAATTTTAAACATTTTAGCTCTAAACTTAACGTTACATTACCCTTAAAACAAATAAGAGGCCACTTCTCCACATTCACAGAGTGTAAGTCTTGGTGGGATCATGTACTCAGAGTTCCTTTTTTTTTAAAGATCTTTTATTCATTATTTTTCGAGAGAAGGGCTGGGAGTGAGGAAGAAAGGGAAAGAAGCATCAATGTATGGTTGTCTTTCACCTGCCTCTAACTACAGACCTGGCAGAGACCTGGCTGGAGATCTGGCCTACAACCTGGTTATGTACCCTGACTGGGAATTGAACCAGCAACCTTTGGGTTCACAGGCCAGCACCTATCCACTGAGCCACCAGCCAGGGTTCAGAGTTTTTTTGTTGGTTTCCTCAGTAGATATCATCCCTCTTTTCTTCTGGCTGAAGGTGGGAACATTGTCCCTTAATCGTACATACATACAAGTGTGTTTATACACACACACACACACACACACACACACATACACTTTCTATTTCCTTCTGCATAATGCCTCATCTGGGTATGGCTGTTGCAGCCTCTGTGTTGGACGCTTATGTTGTTAGCATTCTAATGATTACTTATGAGCCAGGGAATCAAGAACAGCATATTCCTAGGTAAACTGGGAGTTAAAAAAGTATATTAGTAATACCACAAAAATGCATATAAGATATTACAAACCAGAGAGTACAGCTTTTGAGCAATGTCATAAATAAGCATTTTAAAAAAGCATTTATCACGTAAAATAGTAAAGTTAGAAGATAAACACAAATTCCTTAAGCCTCCTAGAAATCCCAGCATCTAAAGAAAGTGAAAAGAAACATAGATCCAATCTGTGCTTTGATCCATTGACTAAGAAAGCAAGCCAATGATTATTCCCTGACAAAAACAAAACAATACAAAACAGGCGGAAGGGGTTCTTCATTATCATGTCCACAGTTATCTTATGGAGAAGGAATTCCTGTCTGGCCAAAAAGAACAAAAAAACACTACACGGATATAAATCTACTAAATACCTATGATTTCATATTAAAGCACTCAATTTACAACTCAATTTACAAAGTAGAGCTTTGGACCACTAATCAGAGTATTTCTTCCCAAAACTACAAACTTTCTGCACTCATTCACAGGTAAGTGCCAAATATTAGACACAACAGCCTGCTTTTGTAGAGTATTTCCTGAGCAACAGGATAGCAAATCTGTAATATGCAATCTTGCAAGTAGTGTTATTACTATTGGTAGGTAGATAATTATTAATAAGAAAGGGAGCAAAGGGTATTAAACATTGAGCTTAATAAACTAGGGAGCATGAGCCTGTTTGCTTCACCAGGAAGCTATAGCCTTGCACCCCAGAGGATCACAGCATTGCTCCACCAAGGGGATTAACATCCCTGACTTCCTCTCAAAGGTACCAGATTGCCAGGGATATATAGGCACGTGTGCAATAGAAGTCAAAATGGCACGGAGGAAGTGCTTGATCATAGATGTTGTCAGCCTATCTTGGGGGACAGCAGATTGGCCTGGGTGTGGACCCATCAAAAGGTCTGTGAAAGCTTGGGAAGTGGACTGGTCCGTTTGAAAAATCACCTGGACCATCCCACACTCAAGTTAATATAATATGGGAGGAATAAAGAATCCTATCTCTCTCATTCCTGCCCCCCTCTCTCTCTTGGTCATGACCCACATTTGCCCATTCATTAGTGCATCCCCATAATAGGTGAGACAATAAAAAAGAAAGAACAAAAGAAAAAAGTTAAAACACAGTTCACATGCCCACTATGCTGGGAAACACTCCTCAATATGTCACTGAAGAATAAACCATATTTCCCCACATTCTTACAGAAGTTTGTTCTTATATTTGAATAATTGCACTCTAATTATGTGCTCACCTATGCAGTCTCCACTAGATTTTGAACTTTGAGGATATGATTGAAATTTTATTAATTTTTAAATTGTAAGTAACTACCACAAGACCGGACACATAGTAGATGCTAAATAAATTATTAAGGAGCAAATCCTGCTTTGAGAAATTGATTATAAAATCCACAGTTGACGTTTTTCTTTGGATTGAGTTTTTAATTATACATTTTGACATAATTTGATGAAGAATTTTGCCCTAGAATTATTGTTTGAAATGAAATATTCTTCTCTCTTCCCTCTTATTCCATTTTGTCTTAATAATCATAGTCCAGGCTTTAAAAACAGCACCCTCAGGCTATTATGACAATTTTTAGTGAATGTAATTAGCTTTTCTTCTTTCATTCATCCCCAAACCAAGATAATCCCTTCTCATCATTAAAAAAGTTATCATTTTGACCATGCCCAAGAATTCATGATGCTTTTCTGTAGTTTGCTAATTTGAACTCTTAAAGTGCTATGAGTGGAGCTCATTTTCCATCCCATAACCAATTTTCCATTGTCATCATCCATGCTCCCCTACCATTTTGTTTACTTGTGAACAGTATATTCTTGGACCCCCAAATCATGCGTTACAGTTTGATCTGAACAACTGTTAATTGACCTGTTTAACTATGGTTGGTAACTTGGCAGCTGTGAAAAGTGACAACATGGCTATCCCAAAGGTGCTCCTGTATCTGTTGAGAGTCTCACCCTCCCCAGGGCATGGACACCATCCCCTTCCCACTAACCTTCAGAGCCAGAGTGATTTTCCAGCATAGTTTGCCTGTCCTTATTCATGCTTGGGTCAGCCCTGCAGAGCAGGGCCCAGAGAGTTTTTCTTCCATTAAAAAAAATCTAAAGTATGCAAATGAGTAGCCCAGAGGAAGATCTGGTGCTTTCATCTTCTGGAAAGTAAAGGAAACAGTGCTGAAAACTGCTAGCCCAAATTTAATTCTAACTTACAAAGAAGGACATGGTGGGGGTGGGGGGATTTGGAATAACAGGAAACTTAGAAGAAAGAAATGATCTCACCTTGGAGTGGCTAATGATCAATATGAATATAATAAGTATATCAGCTTCAGGCACAGACTTTATAAAAGCAGATTTCAAAAGATTCCATGTGTTATACATATTTACATATATAATATATGTTTCAACTGGCTAGAGATTCTAAAGTAATGGGAGAAAAGTAAAAGTAATTCTTAAAATAAGCAAATCAGGAACAAAGAAACAGAGAAGGACAAGACATTACTGCAAATGTTCTATTAAGGAAGAAATCTAAAGGAGTCTAGAATAGTAGGTGAAGTATAAAGAAATGTGGATGCACAAGAAACTTATGACCCACTCAGATTTTAAACCACTGTGCATTAAAGATGAAAGAGAAAAGTATGTGGCCTAAGACAGATAAAAAAAATGAGTAACAAAACAGCATGTATAATGGCAAGGAAATCAATGCGTTAGAGTAAATTAAGACTGATAGAAATGTTCATAATAATTCAAATGCCTTTGAATGAATTTAGAAAATGAAATGTGGGAAACACCGTTACAGAAGATCATTAGTAAGTGACAGAGAACGGCAAAAAATAACTAATAAACACATATTCACTTCAGTAATTTCTATAAATAAAAAGCCCTTCGCATGTTATAGAGTGAACAAACTGTATTTAAAGAAAATGATGTCTGAACTAAATGAAAAGGATCTGACAAAACAGCCCAGATCCTTTGTTAACAGGTCCCTTCTCTGAGCCCGGGCAAATTGCCTGCTGAAATACTGCACAAGGAGAGAAACAGGGCCAGCTGAGGAGAGATGGAGGGGACAATGACCTGAAGTGAGTTCTGCAGACCACAGCCTGAATGTCACCTTGGACTTCGATGGAAATACAGATTCACAGGCTCCCTGCCCACCTGTGGGCTCTGCAATTTATCTTGAGATCCGCACACACGTGCACATTTGAAAAGCTCTGTGCTAGAAAAAGGCAGATGGGCACAATATTTGATTTTCAACATGTCAATTCTGTGTACTAAGGCATGCTGAGTTTTGACACTAATCTCGGCAGAATGGAAGAAGGAAGTAAGCAAGAGATGGTGTGCGCATGCGCAAAAGACCTTTGATAATCTGAGACTAAGTCCCCTCCGAGCAAAGCACAAAAACTAAATCCATTCAAAAGCTGAAATTAGGGTGGGGTAGCTGTCTTTGCTTTGTTTTGTTTTGTTTGTTTTATTTTGTTTTTACTTTTAAAGCAGCAGCACAGCATAAAGATTAAGAACAGAAGCTCTGGAATCCAGCTGGGAATTCAGATTCTAGTCTTGCCACATTCTGTGGGACTTTAACCAATTGCTTAACTTCTTTATGTCTCAGTATTTCATCTGTAAAATGGAGAAATGGTGCCCATCCCATGAGTAATAGCCAGAGTAACACAAGTTAGTAAACGTAAAGCATTTCTAAATGCAGTGGGGACCCTGGATAGGATCTTGGAACAGAAAGAGAACATTGGTGAAAAAACTGGTAAATTCCAAATAAAATCTGTGATTTAGTTACTAGCAATGTACCAATTTAATTTCTTAGTTTGGACAGATGCACACGATTATGTAAGATATTACCATTAGGGGAAGTGGGTGAAAGGAATATGAAACTATTGGTAGCACCCTTGCAACTTTTCTAATAAAATTAGATTTTTCTCATCTAAAGTTATTTCAAGATATAGTTTATTTAAAAAATAAAGCACATTACATAGGGCCTAATATGCAATCAACATACAATAAATGTAAACTATTATAATTGGTTTAAATTTTTGTTCATTTATAGTCAGTATATCAAAATATAAGGAGTTTAACATAGGCATACTAATGTTGCCCCAGCAATATAGTTTGGTTGCAGTTTTAGAAGATATAATTATAGTATTTTGGGATAGTACAAAACCTAGACAGGGTTAACATATGTAAGGCTTGCATCCACTAGATTTAAAAAGGTGCCCAACTTTAGCTTTAGTACAGCTTATAAAATCAAATCAGATAGCAAAACGAGCATGGAAAAGGGCAAGGGGAAGCCCTGACTGGTAGCATGATGACTAAGGTGCTGGCCTTCGAACCCAAAGGTCACTGGTTTGATTCCCCAGCCAGGACACATAGCTAGGTTGCAAGCCAGGTCTCCAGCCAGGTCTGTAGCTGGAGGCAGGTGAAAGGCAACTATACATTGATGTTTCTTTCCCTCTCTACCTCTGTCTTTTCCTCTCTCTCTGGAAATAATAAATAAAATCTTTAAAAACTAGAAAAGGGCAAGGGTCAGAGAACTCTGGCAATCCAAGTAGCAGGCACAAATGGACATTATAATCAGTGTGGATACTAAGGATCAGTATCCTCAAGGAAGATGCTCCAGTCATTTTGTCTTTGTGCTCTTGAAAGATTCGTGTTCCAAGGACCAAAAACAGCTCACTAGTCCAGGCTGGGTTCTTTGTCCTTTCTGGTGTCCACTACATGAACAGAGAAGGGGGCAGGTGGCTGTGATGAAAAGGAAGGGACATGAATGATAGGCAGGTAAAAGGAGCAGAAGTCTAATGCAGCTATAAATACAGTTTTGAAAAAGTCTTAATAAACTAGGGAAAGATACTAATGATACAAAGTTTGGCAGACAGGTGAAGGGCTGTTTTATGAAGGAAGAAAATAAGCCAAGAGTCTCAATCTGCAAGCATAGTGTGAACTAACATGCCATTTAGTTGTCCAAGTGCTGCCGTGTGAGGAGGTTGGAGGATAAATACAGGTGGGTTCCTCATGACCTCCCCACTAATTAGAGGGGCTGTGTGTTCTAGTTTTGGTTCTTTATTTTCCTGGGATAATCCCAATCTGAAATAAATAAACTCATGTTCCTGGAAGATCTGAAACTATGTACAGTGGTCTCCAAAGTTGGGTTTATGTATCCCAGGGTGGAGCAAAATAATGTACTTTAGGGTAAAGCTAAAATATTAGAGCTGCTGTGAACATTTAATTGTATGTGGAGAAACAAATTCATTGTGATATTTATTCTGTAGACTGCCACAGATGTGTTCTCTGGGACTAGACGTTAGATGGTTCTGTGTTACAAGCCATGGATCATACATGGGGCTGGAGCACAAGTTCCATCCTGGTGCCTGCAGTCTCATACCCTTTGGGTGGGTTGTGACATACTTTGAAATGGACCCAGTTAACTGTTTGAGAAGTAGCGTGAAAGAGCTCTCCCAGAGAGACACCAGATTAGAAAAAAACAACAACAACACATGAATTATGGATGAACAAGGAAACTCAGGTCAAATGTAAGAGCTTATATTTCTGCCCCCAGTGTAATTTCCTACATGAAGAGATAAAGACAATAATGATTTAAATAAATCTTCAAGAAGTTGGTGAGTGAATTCAAAATCATTAAGAAAACTATCTAACTATGGATTTATGCCAACAACTTTGAATGATAAACCTTGCCCTAAATGTGTAGGTTATTTTCTTCTTTATTGAACTTATGAGGGTGACATTCAGAGAAAGATAAGTACCATATGATTTCAATCATATGTGGAATCTAATGAACAAAACAAACTCACAAACTAAATGGAAACAAACTTCACAGACAGAGAGTAGATTGACAGCTGTCAGAGGGAAGGAGGATTGCAGGGCTGGGTGAAAAATGTGAAGAGATTAAGAAAAAAATCTCAAAGACACAGACAATAAGGTGGTGATTACCAGAAGGGAAGTTTTTGGGAAAGTGAAGGAGCATAAATGGGGAATCAAAGATGATAGAAGGAGACTTGAGGTGGTGAACACACAGTACAGTATACAGATTCTGTGTTATAGAATTGTACACCTGAAACCCATGTAACTTCATTAAATCAGTAGCTTTTTTTTATCAGGAAGTGACTTTGCCCCTAAAGTGACATTTGGAATGTCTGGAGACATTTTTGGTTGTAAAGACTGGGAGATGCCACTGTCATTTGTGGACAGAGTATAAAATTGTCATTGTTAAACTTTCTATGATGTACAGGGTGGACCCTCCCCCAACAAATAATTTTCTGGCCCAAAATGTTAATAATGCCAAGAATGAAAAAGCCTGTGCTTTATTTAAGATATATTGAAAATTATAGAGCTACACTTATAAAATTCATGAAATAGCATATATAATGAGTTATAAGTATATAAAATACATATTAGCATACATGTGTTATACATGCATGTAAAGTAACATTACATATGACAATGTCTACTCAAAATACATTCATGATAGGAGATTTTGAATTAAAAAAAAAGAGTTTGGATATCATCAGAATAGCACATAATAGATGCCTGATAAAGGTTGTTGTTTGCCTTTAAAGACTGGCTAATGTTTCTGAAACAAGCCATAGAAATTATTGAAGGATCTGTGATCGTGCAATTTGAAACAGAAGATAAAGGAATTATATAAATTGCCTTCAAAAATCTAAGAATATTTTGTAGAAGAAAGACTTCTTAGGGATGTATCTCCAGAGAGTAGAACTAAGATCCCTGGAATCAAACACTAAAAGGACTTTTTGATACAAAAGAAGGAAGAGTTTTCTAATGAAGTGAGCTAATATGCCTCAGGAAACTTCACATGGGATAGGACCTTGGCCAAGAGGAGTATGGGCCTTGGTTTAGCTATTCTGCAATTTTGTTCTTAAAACCTAAGAACAGCATTTTAAAAGCAAGGGAACTTCACACAAACAATCTAGGTTTCAGGTTTCTTGGGCAATATGAGGAGATATGGCAACACCAGGCTCATGTGTCTACATGGCAAAAATAACCAGCAATTGTCCACTTCATTCATTTCTATGACCTGCGTTTGCATGAGCGATCTTGTCTCAGAGCTGAGTAATGGTTGATCGAATTAACTCCAGAGTTGGACAACTTGGCTACAAACACCTCTGCCATTATTTATTTACTAGTGATCTTGGGTGTTTCCTAATGTCCTCTTCACTTTGATTTTCTTGTCTCTAATATGACAATGACACCCACCTTGTAAAGGTACATGAAGATTAACTGTATCTGCTCCCTGTGAAGTCCTTGGACTAGTCCCAGCACACAGTGGGTATTTAGTGAGTGCCATTATTTCAGTCTGAGGCTCCTGGCAGGAAGGCTGCTTGCAGGCCTTTCTCTTGCAATTCTTAGCAGAGCTGGTTGAGTCAACAGTGCTTCTCCTTGATCTGACATTACCATCTAAATGCCAGACACAAAAGCCCCGTTTCCATTCAGGCTTAGAAACAGTTGTCAGATTTTATGACTGGTTGAAATCAAATAAAAGTGTGGTTAGGGAAGATGGAAAAGGACTGCTTTCTCTTTTTTATATGACTGATCATTTCATGTCAGAAGTTCATAGTGGAAACTTGAAACTACAAAACTACTATGTTGGGGGAGCCACAGTTGCCATCATTACAGTTCACCAGCACAGATCCCCCTGGCACCTCTGGCAACTAGGAGAATCTGGAAACCTCAAACATAACTTTAGAGCGCATGGAAAAGATAACTTTCAAAGCTATCTATTAGAGCACCAAAGAATATCTTCAGTCCCTGGGATCAGTGCACCACCACTTCGTCACCTACAATATTCCTATCTGTTTTCATGAAATGAAACTTGAGTTGAAATTACATTATCATCTTGCCTAATGGGAATGAAAGGTTTATTATTATTATTTTTGACTGTTTTAGAAAAACTAAAAAACAGGTGGCGTTCATTAAGAGATACATTGGATTTGATGATTTTTTATCCAGTGGGGGGTGGGGAAGAGGACCGGCTTTAATATTGGTTGAAAAACCTTCTTATTTTTGGATCAGGGTGAACAGAGATGGCGCACATACATTTTGACATTGGTTGCCATTGAGAGCAAAGCCAGAAAGCCCAGAAATTGCAGGTTTGATCACTCTCCAGTGCTTAACAATCTCCTAAGGAAGGCAGATGCATTTTGCCAAGATAGTAGTTTCATTGAAGAACAGCCAATAATGACAGGTAAAGAGCTGCCTGGTGGCTTATGCTTATACCTTTTCCAAGGATTTACTGGATACTAATAGGATGCAGTTTTTGTCGAAGAGGTCTTTGTAGCAGTGATTGCCTTGTGTCATTAAATCTGGTCACTGATCATTTTGCCCCACAAAATTTATCACACACCAAAGGGGAATAAAGGATAATTAGATGTTTTTTGATGACACAAAGAAGCTAGATTTTGAAATATACATGTTTACACAATGATGAAAAAATATTTGTGTGCATGATGAGTGATTTCTGTTTCATTTCCGTAGTTACACATTGTACATGTGGGAGGAAGAATGAAGTAATTCAAGATTATATTCTAGTCAAGGGAACCTGAAACCCAATGTGGCTTTAAGTAAGTCTATTTTAACAGGCCATCTTGTTCACATACAATGTTATATGGAAATACATGTTAATACATACATTAATATATGTTGCCTTATATTTTCTCTCATTATCTCACTTCTTCAACCATAATATAGATTCCATGACAGCATGGGTCCTAATATTTCTGTTCTTCTATGTGGCTCCTACAGAGACATGGGCACACAACATGGGTTCAAAAATTCATGTTGATTGATTGAGAGTAAAGATTATGGTTAGGAAAAGCGATTGGACAAAAATTACAAGATTTCAACAGAAGCTGAGCTTTCAAAGGATGAAATGGTCACTTAGGAAGTGACTTAACTGAAGATTGAGGAAATAAAATCCTGGGTAGGTGGCTTGTCCCAACACTCTGTTGAGCCAAGAGCTTCAAAATAGAAATGGACAATTTTGAATGATGAAAAGAAATTTTTAGCTATGTCACAATAGATGCCGTATTCAACCCATACTTAACTTCCTGAGGGTACTATGGATTAAGATAGTAGTCAGTCAGTCAGATGAAGTATTCAGTCAGTCCTTGGAAACATTTAGAGACAAGCTTTCCCCTTACTCTGTATTGCTTTTAATCATCATCATTGTTGGCCTATATTTATCTTTAAAAAAAAAAAAAAAGGTAATGATAGTGGTATACGGAGCCTTATTTATTATCCTTAGTCATAGAAAATATGTTAACTATTCTTCTGGAACCAATGGCCTTACCCTCATTCACATGTAGTATCAATGAAAGGTATCGAGGAATCTATCTGGAAGTCAGCATTCCCTAAAAATTTCAGCTTAATATCTTTTTTTAACTTTATTTTTACTATTGACACTATTATAGATGCCCCTATCTTTCCCTCTTTGCTCACCTCCACCCAGCCTCCACTGCCCCCTCCCTCTGACCATCACCACAGGGTTGTTTTGCTCTTGCTTATGCATGTATGTGTTTATGGCTAATCCCTTCTTCTTTCATCCTCCCCTCTGACAGCTGTCAGTCTGTCTCATGTATCCATGCCTCTGCTTCTAACATGTTATCAGTTAAGCATCTGGACTGAGGTCATGAGCAGCCAAGGAGGAAAGAAGGTTCCCTAGATACTTTTTCTGAAGTTGTGCAAGGGAGAGTGAATGTCATGCTCACTGTTCCATCATCACTTGTACAAAAGCCACGGTGACTTTTATGTAAATATCACGTCCTTTGATATGCATGATTAATCTTCCTACCAGTAGAAATGCTGTCTCCCTGTAACAGATGAGTGAGGCGCTCTGATTGGGTCAGGCCAGGCACAGGCCTCCTGTGTTTGGGAAGCTGTTATAAAATTCACTGGAGCCCTTCCTGGAGAATTTAAATTAATGAAGGCAACCACCTCCAGAGTTACCACGTCAATAAATTTTTATAGGGCAGGCCACCAGATATGTATCCTTTCCTTTTATGTTTATTTCAGAAAAGAAGAGATAGTGACTTAACATTTGTTGAACAATTCTCTTGGGTCAGGTTTTGAATAGGGCTTTAACAGCATTATATCATTGACTCTTCAACAATATCCTAATTAGGTTGGTAATCCTCACTTATAGAAGAAGAAAATGAATCACAGAGAGGTTGAGTAACTTGCTTAAGGTACATACAACTCCTGAATGTAAGAGTTGGGATATATATCCAAATATATCTTAAGATAAAACTCCTGATGTTTATCATTTTTTCTTTGTCTCTCAATAAAAATATAGATTTTCCTTTTTCTGCAATTCTATCATCCTAATTACAAAGTTTTAAAAATTTCTGGAACTAACACTTATGTATTTGACTACATTCCATAACTTTAAGTACTAAGTGCTTGAAATTTATTCTTTTTAAAGCCTCATAACCCTGCAAAGCAGGTGTGATTATTATAATTCCTATGTTATAAATGTGGAAACTGAGGCACAGGTGTGCTATCTAATTATTCAAGGTCATGGAACTAGTAAGTGGCAAACCAGGATTTAAACTCAGTCAGTATGGCTGGCTCTGGAGTCTGTTCTTATAATCATTATCCTTAACTGATACATTTTGTATTCCTTATATTAAACACAAACTTAGCTCTGACCTTGGTTTGTGTCACTTAGTACATTTTATATGTAATTACTTAATAGGAAAGCTTCTCCTGATGTCTCTATTCAAAATAGTTTATGCACTAACTGAATAGGGCTGAATAAATAATATTTTAATCTGTTGTAAGTTCTAGATGTATGACTGTCCATTTTTTCTGTGTGATAACATTATATCTCAGAAAGGCCAATTTTACCTATTCTGTTAAAAACATAGGTGATTTGATTCTTAAATAAAAATATAATATATGTGATGTTTGCCATTAAATTAAGTTTTCTATTTAATATAAATTAAGTACAGGTGGTTTATAAGTCAAAGTGGATTACAATACATTTGAGAATTCACATTATTTTAGATAGAGGACCTAATGTGGCATCTCAGTATTTCTTTGGGTTTTAAAATAAAATAAAAGTACATCTTACTTGGCTTTGAAGATTCTTTTGCTAATCTTGGACTGCCATCTGAAATTTTAATTAGTGATTTAAAATGTGCTTACACAAAGAACCTTGTCCAAGTTGTCTGTTTCTGCCAAATTAAACTATTAAACCAAGTAACCTAATTAAAATCCTTTTAGCTTTTAATCAATATTTTATTTACATTCATATTTCCTGGGAAGCTTGATTAGTTTTCTAGATGTGATAGTCATTTCTTCTCCATGCATTAAAAGTCATTTTTAAAGAAGAAGTTCTCTCCTCCAAGGCCATGGAGCCAGAAGAAAATGAATGAGGATGACTTTGGTGCACAGCTTCTAGCTCTTTTTATAAATTTGAGTATTAATATATCTAGAAAGTATACTTACTATTTCTTGATCTGTAAAAAATTTAGGTATATTAATATTCTATTATAGAGGATAGTGATTTTGTTTTCTTTAATCTCCCTCCAGTGCTCATCCAGATATACCTACACACATATTCACGCCACCTACTCTCACAATAGAATTACAGAAAAAAGAAAAAAAGTATTTAATGTTGACCATTTCATGACCATATGAACAGTAATCCCTACAAAGTCATGTAGCATATGATAACTTTTCACTTCTTAAAAAACTCCTTATTTCCTTAAATTTGATTATGTTATTTCTTTGTTTACTTTTTGTGTGTGTGTGTATGTTCATCTAGTTTAGCCTCCAATTCTCCTTTAATAGGTTAAATCTCCCCTAACAATCAAACATATTACAATGTAAAGTTTAGTATTTTTGGAGACATCACACTCAGAGCCTTCTGACTATTTTCACCGAGGCCAGCTAGTTTTTATGGGTGTACACAGTTATCATTCTGAGGTCACTCTCACCATCCTAGAAGGTCCCTGAATTTTCATTGGTTATATATGTTGGTAAAGTACATTCTGTTCTAGTTTCCCAGAAGTGAGTACATAAGAGGTAAACTGACATCTAACATGTCTAAAAATGTTTTCATTCAACCCCTGCACTTAATTAATAGTTTCTCCAGATAAGGCATTCTAAGTTGATGTGGAAGAGGAAGATAGCATTTTCCAAAAATAGCTGAAGTGATAACTTTCATCTTGCATACTCTTAGAACATGGCTTTGATACACCTCTCATAGAAAGGTGAGGTCTCTCTTCTCTGCCCATCAAACCTGGACAGATTTATGACAGTGGTGGTAGAGATACTATGTAACCTTCAAAGTGAGGATATACAAGATTATATAGGGTTTTTGGCTTGTTTGTTTGTTTGGCAGGAAAGTTGGCTGTTGGAACCCCACCAGTATGCTGTGGGTGAGCTCACTTGGGAATGGGTTCTCCTAGCCAGTCAGGCAACCTGCTCAAGCAACCTAGAGCAAACCCTGCTGAGTCTTAGCCAAATTGCAGATTTGTGACTCAGATACATGATTTCAGAGTTTGGGATGGTTTATCATAGACTAACACATAAAGGTAACAGTTGGAGGGAAAATCCCTAGAAATTTGGGAAATATTCCTGTTTCTTGGCTTCCCTTACTGCTGTGACAAGCATGAAGACAGTCTAATTTCTGAATAACTTAATATAACAGTTTTCCTTTTTATGGAGGTTTTTAGGGTTTCCTCTTTAGTCTTATGCAGAAATTTTATAATGTTAAGCCTTGAGATGTCTTTTCACCCATTATGCCCACTCAAGGCGGAGGGTTATTTATGACCATACTATGTATTAGTTCCTTTTTTTTTTTTTTTTCTTACTTGTATCCTTTCTTTCTGTGTCTGTATGAATATATTGAATTTCTTGCACTGATTTCATTATCTTTCCTCTGTTTTATTATCCTTTCTTCTTTTTTTTTTTTTTTTTTTTTTTTTTTTTTTTTTTTTTTTTTTTTTTTTTTTTCTATCTCTCATGTTTTGTTCTACTTTCTGGATTATCTCCAATGCTTGTCAACCATTCTCTTAAGACTTTCAATTTTTTTTTTAGCATATCTTGAATTCCTCATCATTTTGCTTTACTCTCTGAGTTTAAAAGTATTTGATTTTTCCCCCATAAATATACCATTTTATGTCTAAGGTGGAATTAAGGATAAGCATACTTTTTAAAAATTATTTTTTGTTCTTACATGTTCTTTGTAAGCCTTCGAGGGAATCAACCCTAGAAAAACAAACACTTGTATAACAGACTATTTGTTCTATGGCTTCTATTGATTAAACAAATAAACAAACAAATACAAACAACAAAATCATTGATTATAGTCTCATATTCTCTGTGTTTCTACATGGAAATCTTCCAACTCATTGGTCAAAATTAAGTAAAGTAAATTCCCTGTCTGATTTTTTACTTCTTTAATCCATTATTAAATGCTATTGATCATTTTATATACATCTTCTTGCATCACTTACTCTTTTCCTATCCAGGTAAAGATTCTTAACATCTGTAGGTAGTGACTTTTCATGTTCTGCCTTGGTAGCCTGATAAATGCATTAGCCCCTTCCGCCTGTAAGGTTTAGCTCAGTCTGCAGTGATTGAGAAACAGGGTCTGAAAATGAGCATTGGATGAGAAGTCCTGCTTGTAAATCTAAGATGTTTCCATAGGCAGGGGTGGGACCAGTCACATTTTAGTGGCACCATCATTTAATGGAGGTCACTTTATCCCTACATGGGGACAATGTAAGTGTTCCTCTTTCAGAGAAGAAGGTCTTTCAGTGGGACCTCTGGGTCTACTTCTTGGACCTCTTGCTCTTCCTGGTCCAATTCTTTTTTTTCCACAGTGCCAAGCTAGGCCAAGAGAAGCAGTAAGCAATTTCTCTATCTTCTTTAAACTGCTAGTCCATGAAAGTGCATAGCAGCAAGCTTACACCTGACTTAGTCTTGTCCTCAAGTTTTCTTTTTCCCAACAAGCGCTATTTTTGACCAGTGGTGTTGATGTTTAGGTGGGTATTTATCCTGTTTCGCATTACATCATAACATGTTTTAGAATCAAATGTATTTTAGAGATAACTTAGTCCAAAAACAACATTATAAGAGATAAAGTCCAGAGACATCCTTTAACTTGTTTTAAATCACATAGCCTGTGACAAATCTGGAATTTAAATTTGAATTTCTGACTCATACTCCAAGTCTATACTATCCTATTGACCTTTACAACATGAAAGTTTAGGGTTTGGGACAAATAGTTGGCTGAGCTCTTTCTCTATTAACTTGTGTGTCTTTAATGATTAAGAATTCATTATCTTTTTGGTCCTGGCTGGTAGCATAGTAGATAAGGCATCAGCCTGTGAACTAGCTGTGGCTAGTTTAATTCCCCAGCCAGGGCACAGAAGCAGGTTGCAAGCCAGGTCTCCAGCCAGGTCCATGGCTGGAGGCAGGTGAAAGGCAACCATATAATGATGTTTCTCTCTCTCTCTTCATTTCTCTGGAAATAATAAATAAAATCTTTTAAAAAAAGAAAAAAGAATTCATTATCTTTCACTGTCCCTATGTCCAAGGCAATTTTATAACACATGCTTTATAAATTCTCTTTGTTTCCCCTGAAACAAATTTCAGTGCCCTTGTTACCTACAGACTAGAAAAAAATACCTGAACTTCAGAGCTATCCTCAAAGACCATCCTTTGGGGCTTCCTGTGATATAAATTACAATGTTGTTTTAATTTGATATGTGACTTTAAATGCAAATCTCCCAGAAACAAATTGTAATAGGGTCTTCTCTGGTTATCTGCCCTTAGAAACACTCTCAGAATTGTTTCACAGCAATATTCTTCTTTGGTAGTTGTCAAAGATCACAGAAAATCATTGCATAACAGCCAATTCCATTACTCATTTTTCATCCAACAAGTACAAGGTAGTCACTGATACACTTCATTTGTCTTGTTCTGACTCTCAAAAACACCTTTAAAACTCCCTTAAAGCAAATCATTCACTGAACTGACATAAAAATGCATTGTTAATCAAACAGTTTTATACTCTGTATAATGCAAAGATCAAAACTAAACTATAGTATTCATAATCAATCTATTCTCTTTGCTTTTGAGTTACATATGGCATGACAGAGAATGGCAAGTGTGCTGTTTCTCTCATTCCTAAACCAGGGAAGACATTGCTAATCAATCACAGAACCCTTTGTGAATACTCAGAATCTTTCTTAGACTCTAGGTAGTCACTACCCAACAACTGTAACATCTGTGTGAAATTAAAAGAAAATTATTTATTAGTTTTAGAAGGAGGGGTAGGGAGAGAGGCAGAGAGGGAGAGAGACATCAATGTATGGTTGCCTTTCACCTGCCTCCAGCCACAGACCTAGCTGGAGACCTGGCTTGCAACCTGGTTATGTGCCCTGGCTGGGGAATCAAACCAGCGACCTTTGGGTTCACAAGCCAGCACCTTATCCACTGTGCCACCAGCAAGGGCATCATCAGTGTGAATTTGAAAACCATTCAGTTAATCTATAATTTACGTATTCTATGTATCCTGAAAAAGCACAAACATGACAATCAAAACATGAACTAAATTATTAACATTTATCTAATATTATAATAGTCATTTTTTTCTTTCTTTGTCTACTGAAAGCATGTTTTCTAATTTACAAAAACTTCCCAGGAATTTCCCTCCCATTAGTGTTTTTAAAAAGCATGTTTAAGTAAGAACCTTAATACTCTCACTGGTAAAATAAAAGAGTGGACTGGGTTAGTTTTTCATTTTTTAAAAACATGTGAGTCTATTCTTTCTGTCAAAGAACATTAGCTAAAAAAACGCATCCTAACCATTTCAAACAATTAACAGTTAAGTTGGAGAGATGTTGCCAATTAAAAATTTCCTAAAAGTAGTGCCTATGAAAGTATTGTTTATAAAATAATAAGAAAAACTTTAAGTTATATAATTATATAAATGACATTTAAGTAGAATTCCTGCATAATCCATATTTCTATCATTAGTAAAATGGAATTAGTATCTTCCTGCAACATATTTGTGAATATAATTTAGTCACTCAAATAGCATTTAGCTTAAACAAACAAACAAAAAATATATAACAACAAACAAACAAAACTCTGGCTGAATAAGGCCAGTGAAAGGAAAATCTTTGAGTATTGAAGTCAGGCAGTAATGACAGTCTTCTTAGAATTATGCCTTTATTTTTTCCCCACCCCAGATAGGTCCTTCTCTGCTCTTACTATCAGCAGTGAAGAAAATGAATTTTATTTGGGCAGAAATGGAGAACATGATCCAGTAAATATATAAATATAGTCCTGGCTCTTGGCACAGTGGATAAGGCACCAGCCTGTTAACCCAAGGCCGCTGGTTCGATTCCCAGTCAGGGCACATAAGCAGGTTGCAAACCAGGTCTCCAGCCAGGTCTGTGGCTGGAGGCAGGTGAAAGGCAACCATACATTGATGTCTCTCTCTCTCTGCCCCATCTCTAAAAATAATAAATAAAATCTTTTAAAAAATCTATAAATATCAATTTGTAGAGAATCCACCATGTTGAGAAAAGGGGAACATTAGGTTGACCTTCCCCAGCAGTTTCTTAAATGGGGAAAATAATTCAAATAACTCAGGATAGTCTGCTTTAGTCACTACTATTCAATGCCCCAGGAAGTCCAAACCTAATAGAAACTCAAAAGGAGAGAAAATGAGATGCATCAACCACCAGACCCCAGGGCAGAAATCAGCTGTAGAAAACTCCTAGCCAGCTGTGTGAGAGGCTAGATTTCACCCCAGCTTCAGTAATCTGGTGAGCATGAAAGAGAAATTGACCTGTGTCAATTTCTCACCTATGACATGGTCATGTTTCTGGCTTTTTAAAATATTTTTAGCAATTTTATAGTAAATATTGTTGCTTTCCCAGGGAAACATATACATAAGAATTACAAGGCAATTACATTTAGTTATGGATAGTTTCATGATGTAAATCTAGCTAAATATTTACTCTTGGGGTTAGTTGGTCTTTAATTACTAATGATGGATATATAAGGTGTGGCCATCTTTAGGACTATTAGTAGAGTCCCCATTCTCCTGGTGGGAGTGTACATCCTTTACACTATGTGGCTTGTTTGAGCTAATGTAGTGTGATGCAGGAAATGAGAAGTGAGGTGTTTCCTTCTGGGCAGCCAGATCTTGGTGAGCCAGTTATGTGGTCAACCATGCTCCTTTCTCCAGCCCTGAATGAGAGTGACATGGGGAAGAGTTGTGCCAATCTAAGAAACTGATAAAGCAAGAGTGAGTAATTCGTATTTTGTTGCTTTAAGTCATTGAATTTTGGTAATTGTTTGTTCCTACAACATCATGCATCCCGCTCTAGCATTTAGGGAAGTAGCAGAATTACATGATGAAAATCAAAAATGACAACTTAGCTGGGAAAAATGTTTGGTTAAAAAATGGCTTACCTATAAGGTATCCCCTTTTAAATACTCCACAGTCAGGTAAGTGCAGATCAGGACCTGCCGCTTACTTTCAGTGTGACTTACTTAAGTCATTTCAATTCTTTGGATAAATGAGCATTTGAACTAGATTTTGTTAAATGCCCTTACATAGCATGTGCCAATAAATGTTTATCAACTGCTTCTGGAAAAAAAGGCCTACTTCGTGGAGGTTGCCAATTTCTGTGGTGTAAATATTCCTAACATGGACAATTTCATTTACTGACATAACATCACTGAACACGTTGTTAGGAAGAGTTGCCGATTACCAACTTTTACAACCAGTAAAGGCTGGTTCAGCACATCGCTCTACATCTTTACTGTGACAGTCCTTGCAAATGAAATGCCTGTTGAGACCTTCATGAGTTATTCCAATTCCTCACTTCCTGACTCTTCCCTAATGTTTTAGAATTTATATGTGCCATTCATTTGGCCTTTAACTGAATCTTTATCTTAGATCTGCTTTATATGTATATCTTGTTATTTTTTAATTCAAAAATTGTTTTGTAACTCTGATGTTTTTATCTTATTTTTCAAGTTAAGCATAAGTTATATGAGAGGGACTTTTTGTATTATAACTCTCAGTGTCTCCTCTACATCTTTTTTTTTTTCTGTAGCTGCCATAAAAGTTTTTTTCATGCATATATAATATTTAAACATGTCCCATGATTTCCTGATGAATAAATTCAGCTTCATATTTTTATTTATATCTATAGCTGAAAAACAATAAGCCTAAGTGGTTATTTTGCTTGTAAGTGCTACTCCAAATGCCACATTAATTTTATTTACAGTTATTTTAAATAAATACTTCAAATACAATAATAATTAATAGGGCAAGAAGTTGGGAAAAAGAAATATCTGGGATGGTTTTAATAATAAGATAAATTTTTCAGGAAATAAGTTTATAGCATAGCCTACTTCCAATATAAATGATCAAATTGTAAAATATTGAGAGAACGGCAGATTTTTTTAAAAGATTTTATTCATTAGTTTCAGAGAGAAGGGCAGGGAGGAAGGAAGAAAGGGAGAAAAGCATGAAGTATGGTTGCCTTTCACCTGCCTCCAGCTGGGGACCTGGCTGGAGACCTGGTTACATGCCCTGACTGGGAATCAAACCAGTGACCTTTGGGTTCATATGTAGGCCGTGACTATCCACTGAGCCATACTAGCCAGGGAAGAATGGCAGATTTAAATAACAATTTGGCATTTCATTGTTTATGGGCCCAATCTGATTATGAAATATGCTTCAAAAAGCTGTTAAAGGATCTTTGGTTGATTTTTCTGTGTTAGAAAGAGAAAATTAATATTGGTGCATGTTCACATTATGCAAGTGATATTCATTAGAGCATTGTATTAATTACTAGCTGAATCATTGAGAAGAATAAAAAATAATTGTTAAATTAAAAATACAAACTTAGGCCCTGGCTGGTAACACAGTGGATAAGGTGCCGACCTGCGAACCCAAAGGTCGCAGGTTCGATTCCCCAGCCAGGACACATAAGGTTGCAGACCAGGTCTCCAGTCAGGTCTGTGGCTGGAGGCAGGTGAAAAGCAACCATACATTGAAATAAATAAATAAAATAAATAAATATTTAAAAAAATACAATATTAAAAAAATTTGCATGTGTATATATGTGTTATTTTCTGTTACTCTAATATCCTTCATCAAGAGATACACTGGTTTTCATAAAAATGAGCTAGTTATATGGGAAATCAGTACAATTCAGGCTCCTTACCCAAATGGAATTACTGAGCTAGAAATAAATTATTATGGTGCACATTTCATGCCTTGAAGCCTGAGGGGATCAGGACACTTAGAACAATTGTATCTGGAGGGGGGCAAATAGCCACAGCATCACTACAAATAGCATTAATTGATAAGAGGACTCATTTTTAACACCAAGGAAACTAAAAAAAACATGAATTACGTTACTTACATATGGATGCTGGATGCTCTAAAATTTTTTTAATAATTTTTTCATCTAATGACTCTATTAGAATTTGTTATTGTTTCTCCAAAACAGAAAAAAACTAAAACACCAGAAATATCTAGTATCTAGGAAGTGGGTTGAAATCAGTCTAGGATGACTAAGTTCTAAGCTACAGCATATTTCTTAGTTGGTGTGCTTGACCTTGAAAATGATTAATAAAACATAAAAGCAGAAATAAAAGGCATGCACATTTTTTTTAAAGAGAGAGGCTCTTGGGAAGGAGAAGTTAATGGGCCCTGTAATTATTATGAACCCATACACAGATCCTAAACAGTAACTTTGGCAGGTAGAAGATTATCAGAAGATGTTAGTCTTATGAAATATCCCTATTTCCAAAGGATATTGTAGAAGTTGGAAAAATAGCAGAAATGAAAGGACCAATTGAACAGGAAAAATGCCAGTCTTGGTGGTAACCAGGAGGGAGTACCCATTGCCTAATTTCATGGGAATTTTCTACATGGAATGTCTGAAACTTTTGATAATGAGTATCTCTGAGAAGTGATGTGGGATGTAGGGTGGGCTAGGACTCACTATTTATTAGCAAAATGTAGTGCACTTGTCAATCCAAGTTCATGTGTTAGTTCTAATTAAAAAAGAAAGAATGAAGACCTCCTCATACCATATGCTTATATACTATATAACACTCATATATGTCATATAAATATCATATATCAGTATTTTAGTATTTACAATAGATAACCCTTACTAAAGGCCTGTATTAAATTACCACATTGCAGATTTTAATTCTGTACTAATTGTTAATTTTTTATGTCTACCAGGGAAAGAAAATTTTATTAAAAAAGAGCATATCAAGTGCTTAATAATATACAAATGGTATGCTGGTTTAATGTGACTGCAAAGAGATTACAAAGTAATGTATTTATTTTAACTGCTTAAATTTCTTTGCACATCTTTATTGCTATCTCTAGCTCAAGTTCCAGCTCTGTCTACCTACCATAATATTCTTTCCAAGAAGTCTCCTTTTGGTTTCTTGATCTTACTTTAATTCTCTCTTTAAAATCAAACACCCTGGCTGGTGGCATAGTGGATAAGGTGCCGGCCTGCGAACCCAAAGGTTGCTGGTTCGATTCCCAGCCAGGGCACATAACCAGGTTGCAAGCCAGGTCTCCAGCCAGGTCCTTAGCTGGAGGCAGGTGAAAGGCAACCATACATTGATGTTTCTCTCCCTCTCTGCCTCTCTTCCTTCCCCTCTCTCTAAAAATAATAAATAAAATCTTAAAAAAAAATCAAACAGACACTGAAAAAATTGTATTCCCATAGACATTACTGTATCTGAAATTCTTTTTCAGTCAAAATGGGCTAATCGTTAATTCCTCTCTTGAACAGAGGCAACCTGCCTATGCCTTCTGCAATTGGAGCTAGAATATATAGAAATTTAAACACAACTTTCATTTACACACAAGCCACTTCTTAGCTCCCTTTGTGCTAGAGAATGCCTGCTAGGCAAGATCCAAATAATCTATCTACTCAAGGTGGCTTAATGCAAGATTTTTTTCTAAGTGATTTTCAAAAGATTTTATATACTAAATATAAATAAGCCATGTTTAAAGATAAAAATTAATATATATTTTACCTGCATTTTAGAAATGGACTCATGGACATGGATAACAGTGTGGTGATTGTTGGAAGGAGGGGAGTATAAGGGGGATAAATGGTAATAGAAAAAATACAATAAAATTTTAAAAGTAAAAAAAAAGGTTTATAAAGATAAAACACATTCACAATGATCAGATTTTTAATTGGGTTGATATTAACATCTTATTTAACATTCTTTTAAACACCTATTTGATGAAAGCAAGAAAGATATTATTCTTCAAAAATACCTTTTCCCATTAAAACAAATATCTTCTATTAGGGAGAGGGAGAGGGAGAGAGAGAATACTTAAAGAATGGCAGAAAGTCTTTGTTCTTTGGAAAAAGAACTAAATCATATTTTGACCTTATTTTAGATATACATGCAAAGTATCAAACTATTGGTCAAATGATATATCATTTACTATCTGGCCCCATATGATCATAAGTCAATCAAAAATTGATTCCTATGTATTTGATTCAACTTAATTGGTCAATGTCAATGGCCTAGTAAAAGTCTATTATAGTTATTTCAGAAGGAAATCGGTTGTAATTGATCAGATGTGTCAACTGGTAAGCTAAGAAACTTATTGACTAAATCTTGTTTCTTTATCCAAAATTCATAGACATAAGTTTTGACATTTACCCTTTCTAAGTTAAAGAAACATGATCAGAAGGGGAGCAAAAAGGGGATGGATGTAATACAACAACAATAAAATTAAAAAAAAAAAAAAAAAAAGAAACATGATCAGAAACATATTAGAAAGCAGTCACTATACTGCTCAAGATATCTGGGAATGACTTTTGAATAGTCACTGAACTTTATGAAGTGTGCAGTTATCTGAGTGTAGGTTATATTGAGATTTTAAAAGGGATCTTTAAAAATCAGTACTCTCCAAGATGTGTTTGTGTTTTTATCCAGAAGCTAATAAATTGATCACAAATGACATTTTGATGCCTTCTTTTTATTAGTATTATTATTTGTTTAAAATATTTTGTTTATTATTTTTGATAGAGGGGAAGGGAGAGAGCAGAGAGGGAGAGAGACATCCATGTATGGTTGACTTTCATCTGCCTCCAGCTACCTGGCTGGAGACCTGGCTTGCAACCTGGTTATGTGCCCTGGCTGGAGAATCCAACCAGTGACTTTTGGGTTTGCAGGCTGGCACCTTATGCACTGTGCCGCCAGCCAGGGCTTGATGCCTTCTTTTATCATTATTTTCTGGTTCATACCCAAAGCATAGACTTTTTCCAATGAGATTTGTTATTGAATACAACTGTGCTATCATCTGCATAGTTTTACATTCCATAACCTCTTGAAATAATATTCTTTAGTATTGTAAAATTAATACAGGAAGTGGTCATTGTGATTACTTTGATTGTGACTGTTGAATTTCCAGTTCATGAGACTTCTCATTCTAAGAAATAATTGTTTTCTAGGAAAGCACATGGGAGAAGTAATGAAATGAATTTCAACCAAATGAAATTTCAACCTTCTCCATGGATTTAAATTTTTGCCTTAGGTAAAAAGTTTTGGTTCATGAGTTCTGAAACATTTAAAACAATTGAATGATGAATGAACACTTTCCTGCTGAATCCAGATTCTTTTCTCCATAAGTTCTCATCTTCACAGGAAATTTTTGTTTCCCAAAGTTCTACAGATCCTGAAACTTCCTTGTCAGAAATATGTGCATACTTATGGGAATCTTTCAGTTAAGATAACTATTATTTTGTATCTAACAAATATTAAAAAATAATAATAAAACAAAACACTAAGGGACAGAGAAGTCCGGAAGTACTTGTGTCAACATCCACTGTGCAATGCTGCCTCGTACACTTATTTTGGTGTATCTCTAATTTAAAAGTGTACAAAGTTTAGATACTTTAATATAGAAATATAATATGTTATAAACATGGTGCTTTTATAATATGCCCAATAACATAATACTACACTGATTTTAGTCTGTTAGAAGCTAGGGGCCAGAAAGAACACATCTAGGTCTTATGAAGCTGAGGTTAAGTAATCTGGGTAATCTAGACCAAACTAGAAGAATTTAGTTACAAAGAGGAAGAAAAAAAAATAAAAGTTTCCTTGGATTTTAGATGGAGTAAAGGTTAGACTTGGGTGAGTATAGGTAAGATAAAGGGAAATATCCAGGATGAAATGTTTTAACTAAGTTTGAGTCTAGGCAGGTTAGACATTTGAAACATTTAACAGACAAGCATATCAGAAGGAGAGTATACCAGGGGTCAAAACTTCAAGTAAAGTTTTGCTTGAGCTCTGCTTTTATTCACCTTGAAAAAAAATTAGTTGTTAATGAAACATGAGCACCTTTCTTAGCTATTAAATAACTAAAATAATATTAGTTATTATTAGTATGCAGAACACTGTAAATAATTCAAACATACACTAGCAAGAGAAAAGCTGAAGTCTAATTTAGAACCTATTTGGTACAGGATTCAAAAAAAAATTATAACTATTTATCAAAATGTTATATGTTTTTCTTATTGTTAACCATACAAGAAAATCATGACACATCTGTAATTTAATGTCTGCTAGCATCCTATTTGTAAACAGTTGAATTAAATGTAAAGCCTTAGCCTCTCTGCTGGGGTAAGTATAGAGAGCCTGGAAATAAATAAACTTCTCTGGTCAGATTTAGCATGACCCTAGAGAGAGGAAAAAAAAAAAAAAACAGAAAAAGTTTTAGCTGAAGCAGGCTCTGAGGCTATGTCAAGTAAGTTATTCTATTACAGCTGTGATTAATATTTTTACTAAAGCATAAGTGTGGGTTCAATAAACTCATTCTAAACTCCCTGGCTACCTCAATCTTATCCCTAATCTGTTCAGAATATTTCAGAACTTTTCATTTTAATTGAAACATTTTATGGTTTTTGTGAAGAGGAGGTCTAATTTTTTTTTTTTTTTTTATCATTTTAACAGATGCCATGAAAAGCATGTATATAGTACTGGGAAAAATTCCATAGGCTATTTTAGAATTTAACATGTATTTTTCAAATAATTTGATTGGAGAAAATAGTTTTATTGGCTGGGATTATTTCCATTAAGTCAGAAGAGTAAAGAAAAGTCTGTTGATAAAAGGCCAAACATAAATTCAACTGATCATTACCCAACCAAAAAGTAAACAGCAGTACCAGCACCAAAAGCAATAATATACTATTCACTATACAGATTCTGTCTGTGAAATCTAATAGTGAGTCTGTCATGAATTTTAATTAATGTTTAATATTTCAATTAGATTATGAGAATAGTATTATGTAAACTGTAGTCCATAACCCTGGAATCAAAATTGCCTAATTAAACTGTCACTATACTGGTCCAAAATATTCATCTAATGTTATGTTCATTCACATAACAATTAATATACTTGTATTTATATAGATTAGTCATCAGAGTTAATACTTAAGGGCAATAAATAAACCAGGGTGACAAGGGGTTTAGGAGACAATAATTTCAGAATTGTTTGGCTAAGTTAACAGAGACTAAATGAAGGTGGCTTGAATAGGATCAATTTCTTTCTCTCTCATGTAAAGTCTGAGTTGGTAGGTGGTCTAGGAAGCTTCAGCACCTCTTCTCTTTGTATAGTCATCCAGGGCTTCCAGTTCCTTCTCCTCAGGTGTGGTCCTCATGAGGATGGTCAAAGCTGGCTCACCCCTATACATCTTCCATATCCATTATACATCCATATTACATAGAGGAAAGAGAGAAAGAATAAGCATCTTCCTTTCAAGGACAGAGCCAGAAGATTCACATATCTACTCCATTCATCCATTGGCCAGAACCCAGTCAAGTGACAAGACATGCTATAAGGAAGAATAGGAAATGTGGTCTCTGAGAAAGCCATAAACTGAGTGCAGAGCCGGTAGCTCTTGGTCTACAAGGAAGAGAGAATGGATGTTAACGCTAAACTATGAGTCTCATTAAAAAGGGAAGCCAAATCTTGAAAAGAACTTTAGTGTATTTATCTAGGAAAATAATTCTATTATTCAATAATACTATACATAATTTTTCTGTGATCAAATATCAGTCTTAGTGTATCCTTTGGAAAAGTCATTTTTACTCCCCAGCATAACCTCTACAATATAGTTACTACCTGGTATATCTGGAGGAACCCCATCTAGTCCCAAATATCTCTCCACAATTTGGTTTTTATATTTCTTGAAGTTTCCTACTGTACATAAAAGGAAGGAATGCATATTTTGAATCAGATAGACCCAGATTTCAAACCTACTAGCAGGTTGATCTTAAGGAAATGCCTTAATATATTCAGACCTCCATTTTCTATTTTTATGAAATGAAGTGCTATTCCTTTCTTGCATGAGATTTAAGGATAATAAAGGGAAAACACCTTTGAGTACAGGTATTATAGTAACTTCAGGTAGTCCTTATTTAAATGCTGAAGTGTATAATTAAATTAAGGTAACATCCATAAAGTAGACTTAGGTAGTGCCAACTTGATTAAAAGTACATTTTAAACATTGAGTTTTATGAGAACAGCAAGTTTATTTAGTTTTTGCCTTTACTGACAGTTGCAAAGCTTTGAGATTTATTTCATTCAACTCTTTGGGAACATAAGCTGTTTCTAAATTTTCAAACTTCATTTTAACATCTTTATATGTTCACTTTATTTTTAAGTTACCATGACAGCAACATGCTTCTTACACTTCAATTGTTTTTAATTAATAGAATTAAGTTTTAGAGCCATTTTAATTTACAGAAAAATTGCACTGAAAATATAGAGACCTATATACCCTTACACCTCAGTTTCTTTAATGTTATATCTACCATTAGTATGCTATGTGTTATAATTGATAAGCCAATATTGATATAGTATTATTAACTAAAGACCATAGTTAACTTAGGATTCCTTCTTTTACAGTTCCATCAATAATGAATGAATGAAAGCCCAGTTGTTCCACATCCTTGCCACCATCTGGTAATGTCATTGCTCTGAATTTTAGTTATTCTGATAGGTTTATGGTGTTACATCATTGTTATTTTAATTTGCAATTCCGTAATGACATAAAATGTTGAGCATTTTTAAGTGCTTGCCATCTTTATATCTTCTTTGGTATTCATATATTTTTTGCTCACCTAAATTGGGTTATTTTCTTATTGTTGACTTTTCGAGTTCTTTGTGCATCTTAAATAGCAGTCATTTATCAAATATATTTTCTTCAAAGATTTTCTCTCCATCTGTGGCTTATCTTTTCATTGTCTTAAAAGTGTTTATTTCAGAGCAAAAGTCTTCATTTTAATGAAGTTCAAGTTACAAATTTTTCTATCTTGTTTTGTGTTTTGGTGCTGGAAGTATTATAAATTACATCACCAAACCCAAGATCATCTAAATTTCATTCTATGTTATCTTCTAAAAGTTTCGTAGTTTTAATTTATCCTTATGCTTCTCAGAAGCCCCCTTTCCTGTATGAGCCTGCATGGTTGATGATATTTTCACAGTGGATATCTGTAGCAGAAAAATTGCTGACTGATGCAGGAACCACAATTCAATTAAGACATGAATTCATAAAGTGTAGACAACTTATTCTTCCAAACACGTTCTTTTTCAAAATTGTTTTGACTAGTCTAGGTCCTTTGCATGTTCATATCAATTAGAATTATTGGGGGTCATCCTGGAGGCTGGACACCATGAAACTGAAAGATAAACTCAGTGTAAAAGAGTAGTTTGGCATACATTTTTCTTCTCCTCCTCTTCCTACCCCTCCTCTTCTTCCTCTGCCTCCTCCTTCTTCTTTACACACAGACATTGTTATAACTATCGGTGATACATTAAGCACAAACCTAAGAACACATATGCATCTGTGCCCATATACAGAACTGGGTTAATAGACTAACTTGTACTTTATCATATGAAATTTTCCCATGTGCAAAACTAGTAAAAAGAAAACTTTATTTGGAGCCTAAAATTTGCACCTAAGCAAGTATCACTTACTATTTTACTTAAAAGAGTAATTAGTGTATAAACCATTATAAAACTAATAATGACTTTTTTCTTAATTGCACTATTCACTTGATTGGTTAGTATTTTCTAAACATTATAAATAGCACAATATTTGTTTAAAGAAAATAATGAATCTCCATCATTTGAGCAAGTTTTTTGCTGCTAATTTGCATAAGAGGAGGCTCATAGTAAGGAATAAATAAATAAATAAAGTCTCTATATAGAAACTTTCATGCATATGTTGTTTTGAATGGTGCATAGTGAAATGGTCTTTCCAGGCATTATTCAAACAGTGATCCATGAATCACCAGCATCAAAATCCCTAAAAATTTTATAAGAAATGTGGATCCTTGGGCCCCACCCAAATCCTACTGAATCAGAATTTCAGGGCTTGGGTTTGGGAACCCCATTTTAGCAGGATCTCAGGTGGTCCTTATGCATATTAAAGTAATCAAGCTACTGATTTTTGCAATACTTTCCAAATATAGCAAAATCCCATTCCCCATCTTTGGCCTAGACATACCCCTTTGAGGACAAGATTCCCTGCCTTGGACTTGGACTCCATCTTCCTGTGTAGCCAAAACATGCAATCATAGTGGAGAAAGGGTGTGAGTCCCTCCTGGGCATGATGGCAAGGCCTGTGTGCCTGTCTGAGCCCTTGAAAGCTGCCTCATTTTCTGTGGGAGGGGAAGAATCTTAAAGCTAGCACTCTGATGTAACCCTAGCAAGTCAATGCAAGCATCACATTCCATGTGCTCATTTGAAATGCTCTTAAATTTCAGTGTTTTCCATTCTCCTTTAGTGAAAATAATAGTGTCTTTGAATAAACATTTTCCTCTGTTTCAGAAATTTGATGTTTATTCATGGTGACGTGTCACCGAATTCCGAAAGATTTATCATTCTTCTTCCTCCTCCTCCTCCTCTTCTTCTTCTTCTTCTTCTTCTTCTTCTTCTTCTTCTTCCTCTTCCTCTTCTTCTTCTCCTCCTCCTCCTCCTTCTCCTTGTTTTTCTCCTTCTCTTTCTCCTTCACTTCCTCCTCCTTCTCCTCCTCCTTCTTCTTCCTCTTCATCTTCCTCTTCTTCTTCTTCTTCTTCTTCTTTTTTCACTTTTAAGGGCCAAAGTCTAAATTTGAAAGGACTCGGAAATGTCAACTTGTAATATAAGCTGGGTTGGGCCCAGGACCCCAAGATCAGAATCATAACTCACTGTGTTTACAAATTATATCATTTGATCTAGAGTACTAACTGGAAACTCACTGATAATTATGGTAGAGACTGAATTACAGTCAGTCTCTCCTTTTATTCCCCTAGTGTCTGGACTGTTATGACATATGGATTCTTCATCAGCCCTCAAATCACATAGAGGACTTCCCTACAAGCTAGTCTTGAAATCAATAGGCAGCTGGGTTTTTGGATGAAATATGGAATTACTATAGACTTTATAAAAGGGAGAGCAAATGATTTCACTAAATAAATTCCCTGTAAATCTAGGCAGATGTACACACATCTGATCTTTAATAGAAAAATTATATATATTACATTCTCCTAGGTAGCTTGCACATTTAAAATGTTGCTCTTCTTGTTAGCCTGTTTCCCTTTTGCTGCTCTTGTCAAACAATTCTCTCTCTTTGCATTTATAAAAAGGCACAATTAAGGACAAAATGACGCTATTTTGTTTTTCTCTTAAACTCCTTTTTCCCTCTTTCTCCACCTCTACATCTTTTTAAAAATTTAAAAAATGTCTCCAATAATTCGACTTCCAAAGTGATGATAACCTTTTAATTTGGTCTAAAGAAAGTGCTATCACTTGAGGACAGTGTGAACAAGAGGAAGGTAAGTAGTCAGTGGAGCTCCTGGGCTGGTTGCTCTCCATGCCAGACTTCACAGTCCAGGGAATGCATAATCCTGAGCTGCCCAACATTGCCACCCCATTCAGAGTCAAAAGTGTAGCAAGTTTGGCTACTTGAACATTATAAAGAAATACCCAGTATCCACTAATTACCTAGTATGTGTAATAGATTTATTTTTAGATCATTGCATTATCTCTGTATTATATTGATATAAATCAGATACATATATAAGTATCTTCATTTTTGAAAGAGTTAATGAAACTGTCCAAAATAAAGGGCAAAGAAGAATAGTGATAAATTAGATGATATATTTTATTCTAATAAATACATTAGCTAGCATGTTAGGAAGCACTGGTGTTTGTATGATCACCTGTAATGCATGTGCTTTTACACCAATCCACTCTTGAGAACTATGAGCCACTGTTTTCTGGGTAGTTGCCATTGATCTATACCTTGTGACATGGTGCACAAGGTCCTGGTAGAGACTGCAAGCCCAGTAGTAAAAGAGGCCAACAGGGTGGAAGAACAAAAAAGAAATGAGAGTTAGAAGGAAATGTTATACATTTTAAGATAAAAATGATGAGACATTGTTAAAAAGATCTTGGATGGTAATATGTTCTAAAATATATTTTTTAAGATTTTATTTATTATGAATGATAATATGTTTTGAAATCTGTTTTTAGATTTTATTTATTATTTTTAGAGAGAGGGGAAGGGAGGGAGGCAGAAAAGGAAAGAAACATGATTGTGTGGCTGCCTTTCACCTGCCTCCAGCTGGGGACCTGGCTGGAGACCTGGCTTGCAACCTGGTTACGTGCCCTGACTGGGAATCGAACCAGACACCTTTGGGTTCACAGGCTGGTGCCTTATCCACTGTGCCACCAGCCAGGGCTGAAATCTTTTATGTAATAATCAATAGTGAGAAAGTAAGAAAGCAAGCTATTGCAAGGAAAAAAATTATCTTCCTCCTGTTCCAAAATGCCTTGGACTAACTTATTGATTGGCAAGACCATGAAGAACTGTCCAGGAAAAGTCAATAGTGAGGGCAGCCATGATCAGAACCTAGCAAGTCAAATTTCCCAGAGTTCTTTCTGTCTCCGTCCATCTGCTAGAGCTAAATAAGATCTTTGCAGGTATCCAGGGAAGCAGCTGGATGGGTCCCGAACAGCTCCTGCCAGGTGTTTTTTGAGTGCCCAGGGACTGGCTATAAATTTAAGATCCAAAGAAACACCTGAAAGCAGCTGTTCTATACCCATCAGGCAGCCTCCCTTCATCTACGCACACATTTTATAATATATTTTCATTTTCAGAGGCCAATGGAGTGTTCATTATAATTTAATATAATATATAAAAATTATGATTCTTTATCCCAAAACACTTTCTAAAAGTATGGTAATAGCTTGCTTTAAATCATTGGTTTCATAACAGGGGCTTCATCATATTTTATTGTGTCATTTATTTATGTGATGGGTAATGCTGACATGTGTTTTTAAAATAATTTATCTCAAGGTTATACATGAGTGAATTTTTGTTCTCAGATCGATAGTATTTCTTATTATATTATCAGCTAGGTTTTTTAAAATACCACAAATCTCCCAGAATTCAATATTGTTCTATTAGTTTGGCTTCCTTTTTATCTCTAGAAATAAAAAATGAGATAACAATGTCCTATCAGTACATTATATTAATATGCTATTACTCTTTAGTCCTGCTCTAATAAAAATATGGAAAGAACATCAGGTTTCTTTGAAAAAAATCAATGAAAATATCAAGACAAGGCATAATGTCAAGTGAGTCCAATAATCAGAACACAGCTAATGGCTAAAATAATCATGAGGTGGCAAAAATGAATTTTTATGTCTGTTCAGGTTACTAAACAAAGGGCTGACTGATCTCCAACCAAAGTGAAAATAATCTAGAATTTATTGTATACTATATCAGGTTTTCTGAAAGGTCATATAATTAACATTTTGCTTTACTCTTCACCTTGACCCTAAAATACCAAAAACATGTTGTAGCCTATTAGTTGAAATTCATAGTGATTGTGAATGCAGATCAACAGAAAGCTAGAAAGCACACAGAGAGGGAGAGCTCTTTTGTTACACTGGGGATATCAAAAGATATACAAACATTGAGAAAACAGCTGGACATTGAGGTGAAGACAAAATGGAAGTTGTGGGGTGATCCATATACTCTGATGAGGATAAAGGTAAATTAGTTACAGAATTCTTAGACAGGAATTATCAGAGACCCAGAGCTGGGCTGCTCTTAGGACAAAGAATATTGATTTTATTAAATCACTTTAGGTACATTGGCTGAGTTGCCTTCACAAATAAGTGAAGATGATGCTTATACTAGAGAATAAAGATACCAAAGAAAGTGTTTCCTATTTTGCTTATCATGATGGTCCAAGTTCCATCCCTATTGATCTCCCTCTGAAATGCTGAGTTGCTGCCTACAGCAAGGGGCTGGAGAGTACAGAGGGAACAAGACACATAAGAGGATGATTAAAAAGTCAATGAAATATTTAAAGCATCTACCACTTCAACATATTTGTGTTGGAAGAGTGGAGGAGTAGAAGGTTGAATTTTTTTATCAAGTAAATATTTACAGTATATCCAGTTTGCAACATACATTCTGTTAACAGAAAAATCAAATAATGAAACACTAACAATTCCAACCCTTGATAAGCTTTAACTTTTATAGTTCTTTCCTAACTATTCTATTAAAAAGACAATCTATAGCCCTGGCTGGTGGCACAGTGGATAACGCACCGACCTGCAAACCCAAAAGTCTCTGGTTCGATTCCCAGCCAAGGTGCATAACCAGGTTACAAGCCAGGTCTCCAGCCAGGTCTGTAGCTGGAGGCAGGTGATTCTCTCCCTCTCTGCCTCTCTCTCTTTCCCTCTCTCTGAAGATAACAAATAAAATCTTTTTAAAAAATTAAAAAAATAATAAATAAAAAGACAATCTACAGAGTATAAACATTTCTATATTCACTATTATCTTAAATATTAGTGTAAATGCCTCATTTCCTATCTCCACTCCATAACACCTGCCACACACATAACCTTTGTGTCTGAATCCCTTGAAGCCTTTCATCAAGATTTCTTTCAAGATCTGCATCTATTTTTATTATTAAGGGGAGATAGGGTTGGATGGAGATGGATCAAGAACACTCCAAGTTCTCCCTTTCAGTGTCTCCTCCCTACAGATTGCTGTCTCCTAGCCCTTCTGTCCCTGTTAATGTGTTGCTTTCTTTTGTTTGTTTTTAAGATTTTATTTTTAGAGCAGTTTTAGATTTTAAACAAAATTGAGAGGGAAATACAGAAATCCCCCATATACTCCAGGCCCAACAATCTTCATACATGCATAGCCTCCCTCATTATCAAGACCACTCAACGAATGGTGTTTCCTTTTATTTTCCCCAAGGATGAACCCACATTGGTGCATCATAATAACCCAAAGTCCATAGTTTACATGAGGGTTCACTCTTGATGTCATACTTTCTACAAGTTTGGGAAATATATAATGACATATAGCCATCATTACAACATCATACGGAATATTTTTACTGCTCAAAATATCCTCTGCGCTCTGCCTATTCATCTGCCTCTGACCCTTGAACTCCTGGAAATCACTGATTTTTTTATTGTCTCCAAAGTTTTGCCTTTTCCACAATTCACATAATTGAAATCATATGGTACATAGGCTTTTCAAATTAGCTTCTTTCACTTAGTAATGTCCATTTAAGTTTCTTCTATGTCTTTTCATGGCTTGATAACTTGCTTCTTTAGCACTGAATAATATTTCATTGTCCGGATGTAACCAGTGTATCCATTCACCTACTGAAGGACATCTTGGTTGTGTTCAAGATATTTTTTTAACTTATTTTGAATTCAACTTTTTTTGACTCACTTTTTAATTGCAGTTGACATTCAATGTTATGTTAGTTTTAAGTGTACTAAATAGTGATTGTATATTTATATATCTTACAAAATGATCACCCCAGTAAGTCTAATACCCATCTGACACCATTCATAATTGTTAAAATATTATTGACTACATTCCCTATGCTGTATTTACATCCCCATATTTATGATTATTTTTATAACTGACAATTTGTACTTAATCTCTTTCACCTTTTCCACCATTCCCTCAACTCACTCCCAGCTGGCGATCCTCAATTTGTTTCCTGTATCTATGAGTTTTTTCTGTTCTTTTTTTTTTTTTTGGATTCCACATAGAGATGAAATTATGTGGTAGTTATGAATAAAGCTGCTTATAAACATCTTTGTGCAGGTTTTTGTGTGGGCATACGTTTCTAAGTCCTTAGGGAAAACACCAGAGTATGATTGCTAGATCATGTGGGAAGACTATGTTTGGTTCTGTAAGAAAAAGTCATACTGTCTTCCAAAGTGGTTCTACCGTTTTTCACTCCCACCAAAAATTTATGAGAGTTCTAGTTGCCCCACCTCTTCAGCAGCATTTGATGTCAGTGTTCTGGATTTGGGCCATTCTAATTGGCCTGTAGCTGTATCTCACTGTTTTAACTGCCTCTGTTTTCACATGGACATTCCCATCCACTACTTTCAATGTGGAAGAAGCTTCACAGAAGAAGATGTGTTCTGTGTCAGAGTCCATATTCGAAGCATTCAGAAATGAGAATTGGTATCATGCCTCTATGTTGCAACACTGTACCACCTAGGCAATAATTTTGCTGACAGCTGCTTGAGATTCCAGAGGAGGGACAGGCTCATGACAGTGGCCAACAGCAAGTTACTGTTGTCCTGGTTAGAAATTAGAAAATTATGTGCCTTATTGATTGTAACAGCTAAAGTGTTGATTTTAGCATCTAAATATGGCTAATTGATCAGTAATTATTTCATAAATAATCATGCTATTTTTTTCTTATTCTCTTTGTTCAAATCTCATAAACCTCTATCATGGAGAGGATGACTCATTCTATAAATTCAAATTACCAGAAAGTCATGGACATCTAGGACAATAAAAGTGCCTTATAAATTATAAAGTGGTACCAAACTATTAACATGATTATTAAATTCATAAATGGGCCAGGGAAATAAGAAAAATGTTACCCTAAAAGGGGGGTACATAACCATTTCAGAGCCAAAGCAACAAAAACTCATATATGTAATTGTTCTTTTCTAAATAATAGAATACAGTGTTGAAGATACAATATAATCAGTTCTATTAAAATAAAACAAAATAAAAACAAATAAAAACAGTGCCAACATCATTAAGGTCAAGGTGACGAGAGCTCTGCCATCCAGGTGATAATTCTGAGTCATTCTTTAAGTTTTATAAAGTTAAAAAAAATACCTTGCTGTTCTGTCTGGGCTAGTCTCCTTCCCTTATGTTGAAGGTCCTTAAACCCAATTAAAATGAAGGTTTATATGAGAAAGTGAAATTAGCAGTAAGCTAAGCAGTGTGAAGGGAGAGTCTGACTGAATAAGTTAACTGATGAGTGAAGGCATGAAAGGACCACACTGGGGCCAGCATAGCAGCACCCTTCCATGAAGAAGGGCCAAAGTGAATAATAGAAAGATGTGACCATTTTGGCCAATTTTTCTTGAATCACTTCAAGATATCTATGTGTCCAAACAGCACGGATGAGGGCAAAAGTAGATTTACTTTTTATATGGAAAATAATATAATAATGAATAAATAATAATGTAAGAACAAACTCAGTATTTTACATACAACTGTAACCCTACTTTTGCCCCACCCTGTACATGCAGGCTGATATAAGGATGTGTGCAGAGATGTCTGTGGCATTGCACACTCAGGGGAAAATGTCAAGACTTGAAAGGCACAGAGGCACATGGAAGATAGGATAGTTAGGTATAAAAAGAACACGCCTTTAAGAAAATAAGGCTAGAAAAATTGGACCCATGACATTTAATATTTTCACTTCATTTTTTTTTTTTTTTTTTGGTAAATGTGAGTGAGCAATGCATTTGAGGAAAATTGGAAACTTTGGTCAATGAATGTTAACATTTATATAATTTCTTGGTCCCTTAAGATTTTTTTCTAGAACTTACATAAGTCCATAGGTCAACTATGTTGGCAAACTTCTTAATTGGTTTTTCACAGGTTTAAATACTGCAGCTGGTGAGTTTTTCTACAAAATCTCTGTGGTAAAAACTGCCAGCTGCTATGGAGACCAGGCTCTCCTAGGGACTAGTTGTTGCTGTCCCACCATGTCTGCATGTCCAAGCTCACCCCTTGTGTTTAAGTTAGGCCAAGTGACTGAGTTCTGTTCAAAGAATTACGGGCAGAGTTGATGACCACACTGAAGAAGCCTCAGCACATAAAACACAGCCACATGTGCAGTCCTCTACCCTTTTTTCGTGCCAGCCAAACATTGCCTTTCAGGAAAACCTCTGAAACCATGTGTTGAAGGTTTGGTCAGCCTGGATCCCTCTGTTTCTGATTAGAACTGTGGGTTGGGCTTTCTCTATTTAAAATGACATGGGGTCTGGATATATTGAAACAGGACTTTGTGTCTTTTCTTATACAATTAGGAATCCTTTGGGTTCACAATGGAATTCACTTCTAATTCTTTTATGTTTTGGGATGATGGGGGAAAAATCTTTAGTGTGTAAGTCTCTCTCCAAGCATTCAACCTAAACCTTATGGATCCAAAGAGCTCACACATTGCATCTTTGTCTGCTAAGATACCTGTAAAGAGTGTCTAGTCAATTGTATGCCATTGGTTTCAGATTCATTAACAGAACAGGTTCCTGACAACCTTTAAAAGCTAATCCTGGCAAACTTGGCAATCATGGGGTGAGACTGGCAATTCATCAACAGAGAATTGACATTTCACTTTAAAAACATCCTGACTACGGCTGGTTGTTTTCTAAAGGTCATTCAAAAAAAGGTAGTGATATCCATTAGATAATTTTAATGGAATTCTAAAACACACAAATGAAGCAAGGAAGAGGGTTTTCTGTTTGTTGGTTTTTGAATTTTTTGGGGGGAGGTGGGTATGTCTTTTTTTTCTTTTAAGCTTTAGAGGAATGACAGAGCAAGGACAGATGTGGCTTTAATTGTGATGGAATACTCTGAAAGCTATGGAATGCGATTAATAGCAGGAACAGCATGGCTGGGGGGAAAAAAAGAAAGCTTTTACTCAAATTTAAGTATAGCGAAAAGAAACCCCAACAACAAATAGTTCTGCCAGCCACAACCGGTTTTCCAATCAGGAACCTTGAGACATATTTAACAGAAGGTATCTAAATGTTTAACTTCATAGTGAATCAATGATAATGTTCAGTCACATAGAATAAACTTAAACTGCGGGACAGAGAAAATGCACAAATCAAGAAGTAATTGCAGAAGCCACTGCTGTGCTTCTGTTTTTGCAGGATAATTAAACTGATTTAGGGAAATGATGGGATTAAGAGGCAGAAATTGAGAGGTCATCTAATCCAATAGTTTTTCAAAAACCAATCCTCTGATTTGTACTGGTCCCAGATAGCGTTTTCATGGTTAATGGCCAAATAAAATAAGTTAGAAAAATGAATGAGTTTCTTAATAAAATATTCAACATAAATTGCTCTTTATCCTACAATTATGTTCTTTCTAATTTTATGCCAAAATATTCTTTCTCTAAAGGAATTTCAGCCTAATATTTTTACTAATTGTTAGTTTTGTTTTTTAGTACCTTTGACCAAATAAATAAATACATAAAGTAACCTTCTATTTCTTTTTAAAAATTGTACTGATTTCTGAAATTCTAGAAGCCATTCAATTAATTCATGACCTGCATTCAAGAAAGACTAAGCTCTAAAACATAGTTCTATATCATATTGTTTCAGAAATGAAGGAAATGTTATAAGACCCTTGGATAATACTTGTCTGCTAAAGATATTTCACCATTAGAAATGCTTTTTTTTCCTTCTAATATGAAGACCTCAAAAGGAGGTTAAATTACAGGGGTTTTTTTTCCTTCCCAGTATCATGGAGATTTAGAAATGGGTAAGATATTTTTATAACCATCTAGTTGAATTGCTTCCTTTGACGTAGAGATGGAGATTGAGGGACCCACCAGTGATACATGGTTGGGTATTTATACAAACAGATCTTTTTAAACCTCATCCACACTCTTTCCTATATACCATATGGGCTTGCTCCTTAAATAGAAGATCCCTCTTGCCAGGCAAAATCTTGTACAATTTTGGCACGCTGTGATTTTAATCTGAGTTTTACCTAGACTGTTCCTCTATTCTAAAAAATAACAATGTTTAATAGAAATTACATGTCATTTGAATATTAAATTAATTGTATATGCTTATACATAGCTCATGTACAGAAAGCATTCATATGGGAAATGCTTGCCAACTGGGGAATCAGGGTGCCAATGGAGGGTGCCATAGCTGTGACAGTTGGCCTTACTTCAAGTGTAAGGAAAGGAGGAGAGACGAAACAGAATTTTTTCTTTCTTAAAGTAGCTAACAGTTTGGAAAACATCAACCTCTATTGACAACTGATACACATATTAGAGCAAGATATGGAAAAAATAATTGTGTCTAACTCCTAAACAAACTGAACTCTTACACATTTCATATTATGATAGCATTCCAAGATTTTGCAGGAAATTGAGTTCGTCTCAATTTTGATCCAACTCAGATCTGTGTCACTGACAGTTTTGAATCTTTCAAGACAGGCATTTTTACTCAAGATTTCTGGAACCCTTTTCCCTTGTGACTGTATATATATAAACACAGAACTGTTATAGAAATATTCACCTAACACAGTTGATGTTTACAAATTAGGGAAGAGGTGTAAGTGGAAAATATGAAGTGGGAGTGATAAGAGTGGCACTTCTGTGGGAAGTTGCCACTGAAATGTTAGCCCCAGTGCTACATGGCCCAGAAACCAGAGAGAATTAACACTTATTCTCTTAGTTACCCAGCCTTGAGGGCAGCAAGGAGACCTGGAAAGAAGAATGGGCGTACCTAGGGCGGATGCCAACACTCAACTTTGTCTCCTTTGAAAACTAGTGCACAGGCTTCTGGTAGACCATTTGAAGCTCCTGACATTTGTAAAACTGGCCTCAGTGGAGTGCTGTATTAACATGAAGCAAGTGTTATGTAAATAAAAGCTTTTTATCATGCTGTAATTTACATATATATGTGCATATGAATATATAATAAATACATGCATATACTTCTTCCTGTAATTCCTCTGTATAACCATACATTTAACTGAATAAATCTTTGTTCTTTTTCACTGTCTCATTATGTACACACACATAAGTGTGTCAGGGATAATGTACAACCCTTGCCCTGTCCATGTCCGCCCAGTTATGACCACTTCCCAGCAGCAAAGGCTCTGGTTATGCTCCTTCTGTCTCATCTGACCCCACGCACACCTTCCTGTGGGTACTCACTGCTGTACACAATGCGTCCGGATGTCTACAATTTCACCTATTCCTTGTGCCCAGCTTCCCAAGTTCAAAACTGCTAGTTCTGGCTGCAACTGCTCACTTTTCTCACTCAATCCCTTATCAAGGTTGAGATTTTCTTTTCTCCTCAATAGTTGCACGCATTTTTCTTTTCACATCAACTGTTCTTCGGAAGATAAGACTTAATATTTTTCTTTTACCTTGTTAACATTTACATTAACAAAAAAGTGAAATTTAGGCAAATAAGTATGTGTGTATTATTATTCTCCACAGACTGTTGTTTACGGTTGGATTTTTAATTGATACACATTCCTCTATAAGACCTTAGCTAAGATGTAAATGGGAATTGTGTGCAAGTAAAATGCTGAAATAATGATACACAGCTTTGACACTGTATTCTTTGTTTTGGAACTGAAAATGTCTACTCTTAGCTGACTCATTTGTTAAGCAAGGTAAAAATCCTGAATATATTTGTTTTGTTTTGTTTAGCAGATAGTATTTTGTTTCAGAACAAATACATTTTGACATAATGGGAAGACGATTAGCATTGTTTCAAGCCCTAGTTCAATTCTCCCTGTGTAACTCAGCAATAATGCTTAGTGAGTAACTAATTGTAGGAAGTTTACTACATGTAGGCATGCTTTCCATAGTGAAATTCATTTTATTTAAGGGAAAAGTATGCCAATTACCAAAACTAATTTATAAAGAAGACAATAGTATTCAGACACACATACCATCATACCATCCCTTAACATGTAAACATGAGCATCTGTTATAATATTTTAAAGTTTCTATTTAAAATGGACTGCTTGGTTGGAAGCCATGATTTCATAGCTTTGACATCACAGGGATATTCACTGAGTTGAGGAAAGTTGTTGTGGGCAGGGTATGCTCATTCTCTGGCATTTGTAACTACATCTTAAGAAATGAGCCAGCATTGTTGTTATTGATCAGTGGGCTGAGGGTATTCTACTGCTATTCTGAAAAGTTTCAAGCAAAGAGAAGAGCATATGCATTCATGGCTCAGCATACTTCAGCAGGCAGTATTTGTGGGTAAGACAGCTGACTACTTGATGTAAGGTGATAGGTTCCACAAAAAACCTTTGCTAATTTCTCCTCTCTTAACTTCTTACTTTACCGAAAAAGGTACCAACAGCCTGTGGGGTAAGGCAAGGCAACATAGTGGTTAAAAGCCTGCACTCTAGAGCTGGATTATGAGTTCAAAGTCTAGGTCCAGTATCTTACTAGCTGTGTGACTTTGATCATGTAGCCAACCTCTCTGAGCTTTTTTCTTTTCATAATGAAGAAAGTAATAGTGCCTGATTATTGTTGTAGATTTTAAAATTTCAATACATAAAAAGGCCTTAAAATATTACAGTTCACGCTCTGTGTGCCTTGTAGCTACTTTTACTGAGCATTTTTCTGGAGATTAGCTAAAAATCGGAAATGAGTAACTGTATGAAACTAATATAATATTATATGCCAATTATAATTTTAAATAAATTAGAAAAAGAAAATAGAGGGGACAGAGGGGAGGAAAAAGGGGGTAGATATAATACAACAACAATAAAATTAAATGAAAAATATTGAAAAACTAAAGAAAAGTAACACAGTATACTGTGTTTGTAGGCAGTCTAGTGGATAGAGAAACATCCATGACATTAACATCATTATGAAGATAAAAACATTTGATTGCCTGCGAACCCAAAGGTTGCTGGTTCGATTCCCAGCCAAGGGAACATAACCAGGTCTCTAGCCAGGTTATGCAACCAGCCAGGTCTCCAGCCAGGTCTCCAGCCAGTTCCGTAGCTGGAGGCAGGTGAAAGGCAACCACACATTGATGTCTCTCTCCCTCTCTGCCCCTCTCCCTTCCCCTCTCTCTAAAAATAATACATGAAATATTACCCTCCCTCACCCCACAAAAAAAGACATTTGATCACACCCAAGGAGTTTTTGTTCTTTTACTGTTTATTTCTTCCTCCACTTTATCCTCAGGCAACCACTGATCTTCTTTCTGTCCCTAGTTTATCTTATCTAGAATTTTATTTTTAAGATTTTATTCATTATTTTCAGAGAGAAGGGCAGGGAGGGAGGAAGAAAAGGAGAAAAATATCAATGTATGGTTACCATTCACCTTCCAGCTAAGGATCTATCTGGACACCTGTTTTGCAACCTGGTTATAGGCCCTGACTAGGAATCGAACCAGTGGCCTTTGGGTTTGCAGGCCGGCACCAATCCCCTGAGCCACACCAGCCAGGTAGAATTTTGTATAATGAAATTCCCATAGTGTATGCTCCTTTTGTCATTTATAAATGTCAATTATTTCAATATGGTTAATGATTGTTCAAATCTTTTTGTATCTTTGCTACTATTCCTGTTCAGTGCTACTAATTGCTGGGAAAAAGATGTAAAATTTTCTCTTATAATTGGAGACTTGCCTGTTTCCCTTTTTAATTTGATCGATTTTTGCTTCATGTAGTTTAAGATTAATACAGAGAGAACTGATCAGATCACTGGGGAGAGGAGGCAGGAGCTGTAGAAGGAGACTGCCCTAGGCACCTCTGGAGGGCATGGAATTATGGGCCAAAATGTTCAAAATAAAATGAGGGCAGAAACTGGTTCTGACTCTCTTCCTCAAAGATGCCTGGATGATCATGCTGCAGCGCCTGTTTCCCAAAGGACAGTAATGTGGACGGAGTTTGGATGGGAGAGGAAGCCCTGGGCCCAGCGTAGGATCGGGCTGACTGCAGAGGGTGGCAGGGCTGTTCTTTGGGTGTTCTAGAGGGCGCAGGGTCTGAGGCAGAAGCCTGCCATTCCTCCAAAATCATGTAGCTTTGGTGTATTATATTATTTTAGTTTGTAAACTAATCCTGTGGAAGTAAGATGATTAAAAACAGAGGGAACGATAGGGGAACTCAGGAGGTAAGGATTTTAGCCTTAATTGATAGGCTTAAGTGACTAATGCAAGCTGAAAGCTGTTATTTCAAAATTGTGTAGCTTTTGAATAAAGACTCCTTTCCTTTTTCACCAAACATTTGCCTTTGGAATTTGCCCAAAGGGCAGTGGCAGGCAGTGGGACCCCACTTGCTATTCGGTAGAAGACTGTTATCAGGTATACACATCATATAATTGCTATTTTCCTCTCATTATTATAAAAATCTCTTGTATCTATAGTACATTTGCCTCTTGAAGTATATTTATTTGATATAAAAATTCTGACTTTTCAATGTTTACTGTTTGCATGGTATATACCTTTTTTTAATCCATTCACTATTAATCTATCTATGTGTATATTTAAAGTGCTTATGTAGTAGGAAACTAATAATAGAGCCTTGGTTTATTTTCTACTGTGTTCATTTCTGCCATTTTAATGAGAACTCTTTAGACAATTAACATTTAATATAATTATTGTTTGATTTAGACCTACCATTTTACTGTTTTCTGCTTCTCTCATCTGTATTTTGATTCTTTGTTTCTCTTTGCTTCATTACTCTGGATTGTTTGAATATTCCTTTGCATTCTATTGTTAAGTAATTGTGTTTGGCTATGTATCTTTCTTTATAATTAAAATATATGTATTTTACCCAGTGTTTACATAGTTAATAATCCTACCATCTCCTATATTTATATCTTTATGTTACCTTTGTTATAATTATTACTTTTTATATATACTTACAAAAATATATCTTGCATAGCTATATATATATATATATATATATATATATATATATATATAAACACTATCTAACAATTTTATATTAACTATAGATATATTTTAAAGAACTTAAGATGATAATATATTCTGTTATGGACCCATATATTTATCAGTTATGTTCTTATTTCTTTATTCCTGAAGAAACAAGTTTCCCTCTGGTATTTCCCTTCAGCTTGTACAACATCTCTTAACATATTTACATAGCAGTAAATGTGTTATAAAAATAACATTAATGTAACGCAGCCCATTGTGGAAAATCTGGCTGTGATGTAGGTATCTGATCATTATCTGTTGAAGAAATGAATGATGCCATCGTCTTTACCATCCTCATCATCACTAAAAGAAAATATTTACTATGTGTCATGCACTGTTCTAAACTCTTCATGTGCATTTTCTTTTTTGGATATCAGAAAAAGTCTTGTGTATACATAGCGAATGTCGAAACTGAGGCACAAAACAATTTCATAACTTTCCCAAGTTTATGAAATTGGTAAGTGGTAGAGCCGGAGCAACAACCCAGGCTGCTCTACACATAGCGCTTTTAACCAATATAAACAGAAGAGCATATGTCAGTATTTTTTCACGGAGGAAATACCTATAAATATTGATTTCATTTAGTAACACATCATTAGGTACCATTTGACATTTGTTATCACTTCATTATTTAGTTTTGCAATTTCAACACCCCCATCCCTACCATCTTAGCTACTGTTCCAAAAGTGGAAATAGTATGTATCCAATGATTCAATCTTATTTTCAGGCCCTTCTCACTTAATCATGAATATTTTATTTTTCCTTAAAAAATTTAAGTAAAACACAGAGCTATTTAAAAAATACATCAAACAAATATACAAGTATTTTAGACAGTTTGGAAAAAAAAACTTTATAAAGACAAAATATAATATAATTTTTTTGCCTCTACCAATAGCATTTTTTCATTTCCTTTCTCAGTTTATCCCTAATTTCTCCCTGATGGCCAGCATGAAGCCTAAATCAAGCAAAGCTTTTCCATCAGTAGCTGTAGTCTCTGCCTTTTAAAAATAACGTACTTATAAGTTTTGAATTGGTCCTTCCAGTTATTTCATTCTAAGAAAGTCCATTTTATTCTTTAAACAGATCAAAGGACTCTTTGAGCTTAGAATAATCATGTTCCATTTCTCTTTATAAACATACACACACACACACACACACACACACACGTATACATTGTGTGTCTTACCTTCAAACTGTTCAGTAAAGCCTTGCTTAATGAATCAAGGAAGAAAGCCCCTAGCACAGTGTTCTTACAGGCACTTATAAATTTTAAACTAAAATTAAAAAAGCTAAAAAGCTACCTATAATGTCCTACCCCTATTTTCTCACTCTTCTAAATTACTTTTTACTGACAAAAACACTTCAGTTCTTCTAATTCTAGTCTTCAGTTTCTTCCCTTTCCCCTTATTTTTATTTAACTTAGCTAGATGACAAAATGTTATGCTGAGCCTTTGCTTTCTTCTCTAATTGTCTCCTCCTTTTGGCTTTTCTTTGTCAAATATTTCTTTGAAATGATTTCCTCAAAGAATCACTTTCCTTACCCAAACAACTCTAAATAACTTTAAATATGGCGGTTAAACAGATATTTAAGTTAATGTTATTATACCTTCAGCAAATTTTTCAAAAGCAACACCTTAATACGAAAGCTTAAGCACCAAATAGCTAAGTAATTTCAATTCCAGAAACACAAATTTTGGGAAATGAAAAATACAAATTGTCTATTGTGATGTCTATGGGTGTAAAAATATTAATAAGTAGCATAATGTAAGGATCTATATCTTGCTTAAAATTAAAAAATGATTTCATGAGCACCAAAAGGAGAGAATACAAAGGCTTGGGTTTGGAAAGCTTCCATGTTCATTAAAGCAGAGAAAATGTTACAAGTACAAGTTAAACTATTAGTTGATAATTTGCAAGACTTACCCAAGGTATAGGCTCTATGCTCCTCTCCAGGGAACTTGTTTGGTAACATGTGTGTGAATTGGGGATGGGTGTATTTTAAACGAACCCCTCCCTCTAGGTTCCGTGAAGCAATTTCCACTCAGCTCTACGTTTACTTACTAAACTCCCGTCAGGTTTGTGGGTGTTATGGCGTGAAAGCAGCAAATTCTTGACAAGGTTGTGACCCCCTGTGGTGGGCTTTGTGAGACAATAAAAAGGCCAAGTCCCTAGCTGTGTGCATGTCAACTAGTGAACCTCAAAAGTAGGGTTACTGGCCAGAGAGAAAGCCTTAATTTTGTACAGGCTTAAAAAAAAATAAGGAGCACAAGACGGAGATTGTTGAATCTGGAACAAGATATAGGCTTACAGGTGCAAAGGAGGATGCAAACCAGGGCCTTCCTTGCCTCTTAAACTGAAAAAGGAGAAAGCAATAAGCAACAGAAGATTCTTAATGATCTGAATATGGCCACAGATGCCCAAAGCTGGGCTTATTTCAGGGCAATAATGAGCTTCTGGCCTTATGGAGTCATTTATTTGGGTCGGTAGCCTGGAGCCCAAGGGCGCTGTTCATAGGAGGCAGAGACTTTACCTAAGGGTTATTTGTGTTGGTCTTTCTTGCCAGTATGAACTGTTTATTAGTATCTGAGGAAAAAAGGAACAAAAACAAAACACCTCTCTCTCTAGATAAATGGTTTACCTAAAATATAACTTGTTCATTGGGATTGGGGTGAGCAAAAAGAAGGAAAGGGTGTTGAATAGATTTGATGATAGCTGATTGATTCCAAGTCACTGCAAGACTAACCTGATTTTACCATTAAAATAACATAGTAGCTTGGCCCTATGGTTCGTCCAGTTGTTTGGGTTAACTATATAATTGAATACCACTAATGGAAGCTATCTACCATTAGTCCTGTTGCATAGTCATTGCACCTATCCACTACCATCAATTACCTCAGGATATTTTTTTTTTTCAATATGGAAACACCTAATGGGTGACTAAAGCGGTGGGGGTCCTGGGACTTGGAATCCAAAAGGCTTTGTGAACATATCAGCGTTGTAGGGACTTTTGTCTTATCCTGTGCAATGTTACACTATAGCCGTCTGTTGGCTTTTTACTGGGGCATTCAGACTTAATAGCATTTTAGGAGTAATAATTTTCTTTCTTTTTGTAACATTTTGTTGGTAATGATATGGAAGGACATATCAACACATTTCTTTTTTTTTTTTTAATAGTTTATTTATTATTTTTAGAGAGGGGTAGGGGAAGAGAGGCAGAGAGAGAGAGAGAGACATCAATGTACGTGGTTGCTTTTCACCTGCTTCCAGCTACGGACCTGGCTGGAGACCTGGCTATGTGCCTTGGGCAGGGGAATCAAACTAGTCAACACATTTCTTTGTCTCTCCTTTTAGTGAAATTCTCCAGAAAGTAATTGGGAGGGTTAAAAATATGCATATCCTGGAGATTATAATAAAGTAATTAAAAAAAAATAAAATGAAACTAAATAAACCAAAAATAAGCTTTCTTCCCAGATGGAGGTTTTCAAAGCTGAGGACAAAGAACACAGAAATAGTTTACATAACGGATTAGTGACAAGAAGGCTCAGAAACATGCCCTGAGTGACATGAAGTTTGCTCCCATTTCTGATGAAATGGGCGATTCAAATATGACTAATATTCTGGTAAAGGGTTCAGGCCATTGACTGATGCAAATCAGAACCCACTTTGTTCTGGAGGTTTCTTTTAATTGAGGTTAACTGTTATGTTGCCTTAATTACTGCAAATTTCCCTAGTACTTCTGGCAAATACGCCATTGGCCTTAGCTCTGGCAATATCAATTGAAATGCTGTAAAATTACTCATGATTGAAAGGGAGCAACACATTAAGAAAGCCCCTTAACGGTTGGATTAGTTCTTGGGTGGGCCCATGGCTAATGATTTCTTGTAAGTTGTGCTATCGTGGTTTAAGCAGAACACATCTTTTTCACAATATATTTGGATATGGAGATATGCATATGCTTTCACAGCCCAAAATGGCAAATTAACAACCCAGATTTTTAGGTGCCTTTTGTTTCTTGGCCCCCGTTAGTTATTATCCCTTCCCCTTTTAGCTAGAAAAGCTCTCTTACAACAAGTCTGCCTGGACCAAAATCTCAAACCCTTTCAATTATTTCTATTGTTAATGGTATTTGGAATTACTAAGCAGTAAGGAATGCCAATATGAAAATTTATCAGAACCATGGACATATTTTTTCAGGAGCATCTTCTCCTCTTGGTTTTGCTGTTAACGTATTTCCAGCACCTTCCTTTGAGTAAAATTGTCATTTCTCTCTGCCCTAGGTCCATATAAGTTTTTTCCAATGAACAGTACAGCAATTATAACTTGTGGAAAGGGTGAAAGCTTGTAAGTATACCACACTCCACTATTTGTTGTCAATTTAGCTGCACCCTGTCTGATTTACTTGGCTTAAAGGAAACTAAACTATCAGCGTCAAGTTTAATAATTGCAACTGACCATCTAAGGAATTAGATTTTAAAAATGAGAAAGTGATATGCTTTGTCTCCAAAGCAAATATTTGCCATTTTTGTCCACAATTTCCAATGGCTTGTAATTAAATAAAATAGTCAGCTATCATTTAGCACAATTTGCTTTATTATTTAACCTTGCAACTATTTTAAATGTCATATTTCCAAGACTGTGTTACTCCTTCCTGATATTGGTAATTTATAAATCTCATTTGAGAATTCCATTATTAAAGACAATATTTAGGTCATTGGAAGGTGTTACAGACTGAAGAGTCAAATTGATTTCTTTTCACCAGAGACATTCTCTTGGCACACTAATTTCTCAGCTTCTTCATGTAGTCTCTGGGTAATTTACCATTCATTGATTTCATATCCAGTTTTCAAAAACTGAAAGTTTAGTTATGAATTAATAAGAAATCTCCATAAGAAATGCACGATTGAGCTAATTACTCTTTATTCACTTGCATCACTTCAATATTTACCAGTGTAAGAGAATGAAAGGAAAAAATGACATTTATTTATGTTTGAACAATTTTGTAAATGTGGTCAAGTACCAAAAATTGTGAAAATGAATCATATGGATACCCTTTTTTTCTCTTCCTTGAGCCATTTCAAATAAGATATAAATTATGTGTTCCTTGAACATTAGGTAAGACTTGCCAATGAAATAGTCTGAAACTGACATTTTATTGTAATGTGTATGTGTAGAAAAAACAATATGCAATATGGGAGGTGGTAATTTACTATAAGTTCAATGATTATATAATACATTATAGCTAATTATGACTTCCTATAAAATTGTACATTTGTCTTAGTTTGCAAGTTTATTGACTTTATTTTCATAAACTCATCTTAAGGATCTAAATATCTACTGTTTATTCATTCTCCTAATGTTTTATTTGAATCAATATATTTTAAATTTGAGAATCTCTATTTGGTTACTTAAAAACTTTCCCTGTCTCTGTTATATAGAGTTCTTTATGTATTATTTATATTTCTCCCTTTCTTGCTTTTAACCTTTCAAATACAAATTATTTTGAAATTTTTTTAAGATACTCCTATGGTTTGAATTTATTAGAGTTTTAATTTCCCTGTTGTGTCTTCTATCTTAAGTGTCCTTTCTCTTTTTTTATTGCTTCCTGTGCCTTCTGACTTGTAGGAATCTCTGTCCCTTCCTCCTTTGGACTCAAAGCTTGAGACCTGGCTTCTCATCCCATACCAGTACCAGAATTCTATTTGTTTAGGCTTCTACCTAGTGTCACTGTGACTACAGGCATGCCTTCATAGTTTTTGAAAGGTTATTACTTAAATATTACTATTCTTAGATGTAAGAGGTGATAAGTAAAATAGTTGAAAAGAGAGGATTTGGGAAAATTTCCATTGTAGGTTAACTCACCATATTAATCTCAAACTAAAGTACTGATTTATAATATTTAAAATTAAGAATATATTAAAAATAAGAAAACAATAATATATTGTTAGACTCATTGATTAAAAATTTGAGATGTGCACTGAAAAATATCTTCTATTGTAATTGTGAGAAAGGACGTTTACCAGGAAAAACATAGTAATAGACTTTAAATTATTTAAATGTATAGTATACATTTAAAGATCTCTTTAGTACTTATATTTGGCATTTTTCTGTTAACTATAAATGGCATCCTGATGAATGAGGTGTGAGATCCATCTTTTGCATTCCTGGATTTCATTTCCATAATTTTTTCAGGGAAAACTTTGTTTTTCCTATTGGTGTTCAATGGTCCCTTCCCTCTTCCTTCTTAAAATCTGACATCAAGGGAGGCTTCTTTTTCTTGTTTCTTTAAACCTTTGATAAGGTTTAAAGCAATGAATTTGCCCTAGAGGTATTTAGTTTAGATGCAACAAAGGAAGGTGGAATAAAAGACTGGATCTGGAGTGGTAGGAACCCTAGACCAACAAGACAATAGGGCATTTAAGGCATCAGGCTTATTTGAATAACTCCCCTGAAATCATGTCATATCCATGACTGACTTCAAGCAAAGGCCAACTCTTCCACTAATCAAAATCAAACTTAGTACATGTGTCTGTAGAACATGTTACTGGTGAAGTTAGGGACTATCATTCAAATGTATAATTAGCATATTTAAATCATTAAATATTTTGGAATCTCATATTTCAGTTTGTTACATCTGCTTTAATTTGTGAGCTTTATATCACAAGCTTAAAACAGACTAAAAATGTTAGTAAATTTTATTAAAACGTCATTACATATCAGCTAAGTAATCAAGTATGTAATCAAGATACATGAATACTGAATTAAAGGATGCAGAGAGTCTTAAATTTTATTTTGTTCAGTTTTTAACTGCTTTGGAAACTGATAAAAGATGTCAGTCATTTTCCCAGGAAAAATTTGCATAATTTTTAAAGATATAGTAACTCTAAATCCCAAATCAGCACTTAGGTCATAATCTCTGATTTTAGAACAGCCAGTTGTTTACAGCAAATAGGTAAAAGTGATCCTGAACCATCCTGGAAATAGAACTGTTAAGTTTTATTTTAAGGTGATGGTGCCTTGTTCTTTCCAATGTTGACATGTTCTCTGAAATCAGATGTGTGAGGTCAGTGATTTTAGTTAAAATTCTGGGCCCCAAAGGGAACCCTGATGCACTGTTGGTGGGAATGCAGGCTGGTGCAGCCACTATGAAAAACAGTATGGAGTTTCCTCAAAAAACTAAAAATGGAACCACCTTTTGATCCAGCGATTCCACTACTAGGACTATACCCAAAGAATCCTGAAACACTAATTCATAAGAACCTATGTACCCCTATGTTCATAGCAGCACTATTTACAATAGCCAAGTGCTGGGAACAGCCTAAGTGCCCATCAGTGGATGATTGGATCAAAAAAAAAAAAAAAAAAAAAAAAAAAAAACCTTGGTACATTTACACAATGGAATACTACACAGCAGAAAGAAAGAAGGAACTCCTACCCTTTGCAACAACATGGATGGAACTGGAGAGTATTATGCTTAGTGAAATAAGCCAGTCAATGAAGGGCAAATATCATATGATCTCACCCATTACAGGACAATAATGAACAAAACTAACAACAGGCAAAACAGAACCCGATATATGAATACAGCGAATAGGCCTTCAGTTGACATGGGGAAGGGGGTTGGGGGGAGAGGGGAGGAAGAGGTAAGGAAGGGGAGCAGTTTAGATAAGAACCTAGTATGAAGGAACCATGGACATGGACAACAGGTGGGATTGATTGACTTTGTGGGGGAGTGGGTGGGTGGGGAAGAGGACAGAGGGGAGCAAAAAGGGGATGGATATAATACAACAATAAAATTAAATGAAAAAAAAGAGAAAACTTTAACATGCAATGCTGCCATCTACTATTTAAATGATATGATTTTCACAAATAAAGGTTCAATGGGACAAGAAAGAATGTAAAAAAAAAAAAAAAAAAAATCTGGGCCACTAAGCAAACCAGACTGACTAAACAGATAAAAACAACAGATACCTTCTTTATACAAAACAGCAAATTGCTTATTTATATTGGAGAGACACTTTTATTTTTATGTTTCCTCACCTAAATATATCTCACATACATACTTTTGCTACCCACTTGGGTCAGATGTCATTTTTCCCAAAGGGTTAAAGTCAACATTCTTAGAAAATTTTTCTCCTAAATCTCCCTTATTAAAAAATTTTTAATATATTTTATTTATTTTGCTATCACAGTTGTCCCAACTTTCCTCCCTTTGCCCCTCTCCACCCAGTACCATATTTCCTCCAGCAATGCTCCCTTTAGTTCATGTCCATGAGTCACACATGTAAGTTCTTTGGCTTCTCCATTTTCTTTATTCTTCTTAACATCCCCCTGCCTATTCTGTAACCGCCAATGGGTACTTTTATTTTTTCCTTTTTTCCCCTTAAATCCATTTTACACTGTTAGATTTATGCTATTTTAGCATAAACTAGACCTCATGGATGTAAAGTCTTTTATAAAATTTAAATTCTATTTCTGGTTACTATTCTGAACCACTAACTTAAACATATCTGTTTTCTTCACTTTCTGTCCCTCATACATGCACAAAAAGCCCTATTTTGCATATATTTATTTTTAAAAGTTAATGAAGTGAGGTGTGTATTCGATTTTTTGAAAAGACAGAGTACTTTTGGAAGAATCTCTTGAGAGCTTTTAACATAATTAAGACAACCCATAGGTTTTGAGAATTACTTATTTTCATATGTATATATTCTTATTGAACCAACTCTTCTGGAACATTGTTGTTGTAAATTAATGTCATTTTGCACTCTTCTAATGCTTTTGGAAGTATGGCATTTTACAAAATTAGAATAACTCATCTCTGTAATATATAATTTGTATTATCCATTAAAAAGTATCTATTAGATTAAAAATGATGTTCACTACAATATAAACAAATCACTTGGCTTTTTACAGATGATACTTATAAAAACCTTTATCAGAAAGCACAAAAAATTGAAGTTTCCAAACAAACTTTATTTTACTTAACAAGTAATGGAACATTAACATTATTATTTATGAGTCTTATTCTTGAAGGATAGTCTCATTAAAAGATATACTAGACACCATGAATTTCAATTTAGCAAGGACAAGCTCTACTTTCCATATAAATATCTTGTTACTCATTAGAAATAATCATTGAAATAATTTCCTAAATTGAAGGATTGTGTTATAGCTAACAAAGCTTATCTTCAACAGTGCATCACTAAGAAAAATCACATTTTGTCACATAAAATTTTCTAGGTTGCTAAAAGATGTAGCATTGATCATCCTGCTGTGAATGTGTGGTAAAAAGTAGATGGAGCCTGGCCTACTCTATGGCCAATTTGTAAGTGGAGAATTTATATAAATTATGTTAGTGCAGATTCTAGAAGACTGTGGACACTTATTTTGGAGGGTCTCAGTAAATTGAGATTGAGCTCAGTTTTTGGATTAGGTAAAGTGACCAGCCTATAATCCATTCTTTTATACACATAATATATACCTTAATTCTGCTACAGAGCACTTAAATTTTTTGCATTGTCTATGAAATGTGAGTGTGCATGTGTGTGCGTGCAAGTGCATGTATGTGTGTGTGTGTCATCTTTCATGATCTTTTTTGCACTCATGACTAATCTTCTCTGCTGAAGAATGAAAGACCCTTTGCTGTAGTAAGGTTCACAGTCTCCCTAGTAATTAAATCCCTGGGTCCAGAAAGCAGTTTTTCTGCTTATACCCCTGTGATCTTGGACAGAGTCCCCACCTCCCCTAAGTCTTAGTTACCTCACATTACAAAGGGCGGGGTGACCAGCAAGCCCAGTTTTCCTGGGACAGAGGGGTTCCTTAGAGGCAGATGGTTCCATACTAAGGTCAAGAAAGCCCCTGGCACACTGAGAAGAATTGGTTGCCACCTCCTGCTAGCTCTGAGAGGTGATGGTTACAGTCAGAAATTTTGTGGGGCAATCACGATATTTACAAATCTTGTAAGCTGTTGGTAGCTTGTTTCCATCCCAATGATCAGCAAATGCTACAAATCAGGGCTTTTTTTTTTTTTTTCTCCCCAGAGGGTCAGTTAAGTAGCATGCCACACTGCCTACCAAACAAGGTTGATGCAATTACTAATTGAATGATACAAAGTAAGTGCTAATTCAGTGTCACTAATTAGTTATTTATAATTATCATTATTAATTTTGCATGGGCTATCAATAAATATATGTTAAGTGTAACTGAACTCTGACACAAGTCACTTTCTATTAATTATTTCCATGGATTTTTAAATAAATGTGTGCAGTAGAATAAGTACATCTTCTAGGTCTCAAAATTGCCAAACCGGTAGTTTTCTCATTCTCCCCTTCTTATAAATTCCCTTTCTGTGAACCTAGAAAAATATATTCTTTCCCCTGCTCTACTATGGCCAGTCTTCAGACCCCGAGCATCTGTCTGGGGCAGTGATTTTGGCTCCATGAGGAAATACGCAAAGGTGCTGTGCTTGGAGCACAGTACGTTGAATTATGCTAATTAAGTCTATTTGGAGAAGATGCAAAGAACAGGGCTCCCTGTGTTGTGTCTGAGGCCACCACCATGTGGCTTACCCTACCCACTACCCAAATCTTCCCTGTATTCCTCTGAACTCTATCTAGCACAGCTAGAAATTCCTACTTTAAGTTTTTGCTATAGCATTTTAGACACCTCTTTAAACACAAATCCATTACTTAGAAAAGGTAACACATGTAGTTATCAACATAGTGCTAATTAGTTTATCGAGTTGGCTCTAGCAAGAATCCTTGCTGTAGGAAAGTGAACTTGGATGGTTGTCAGAGGGAAGTTCTGAAGTTTGGAAAATTAACAGGAGAGAGGGTCAAAGTGGGTCGGGGAGGCTAAAGGCAGCACAGGGGACTGTTCCTTGAATGAGAGAGTGAACATTAAAGGAAGGAGAGGGGAATGAATATGGGGAAAAGGAAAAGAAAGGCAAATGCAGAGCTCTGAGTTTTGCTTCCTTAGAACTAAGAGGGGTTACCCTCACAATCCTCTGAAACCAGATTTTTGAAAGACACTGAGGTCAATAAGGTTAAATGATTGTAAATCCATCACAGTTTGGTTGCAGCCAGCTTAGATCTTCATGCATAAAATGGCATGCCTTAGAGTAAAGATGTCTAAGCAATGCCATCTCTAGTTCATTAGGAAGTCTAAGGTACAATATAATGAAGACACTCTGCCTGGACCAATGCAAGCTTGAAAGCATCCTAATTCCAATGTATCAGTTTATCCATCATCAAAGGGTTCTGTCCTCTCTCTGGCTCATTTCTCAAAAGCAACAGGCACTCCCTCCTCAAGGGGAACAGGTCAATCTCTTAGGTTGGGGATGGAATTCACGCTGAAGAGCCCGACTGGTTTCCTGGCTGACATTCTAAGGGGCAGTGTGTGAGTGATTTCTGCTTGCTTTCAATAATGTAACATTTGGAAAAGGAAGTTTGTGTAGCAGCTTACTTGCGAAGAAGGACTGCCCCTGGTCCTGAGCATCTCCTGATGTGAGTACCAGGTTCGGTGTTCTGTGCAGAGAGAAAAGGAAGGGCTGACTGATGGGTTCAGGGGAGCTTCTGTACAGATCTCAGCCTTCAGAAGCACTGGAGTAGAAAGCAGAAGCCATGGGGAACAGCATTCCCAACCCACAGCCAGGCATTAGATACCCCATCTCTCAGTTTTGTTTTGTTTTTTTCCAAGATTCAATCTCTGTATTGAACCACTTGTTCTTTCATGTATTTGCTTTTTCTCTCTCCCTTTCTCTTCAGTGATCCCTTGGCTTTTAAAACTATTGACTGAAAGCTTTTTCCTCCCTCAAGTCAATTCACTTTAGAAAGCATCTGCTGGTATGTACCCAGTGGCACACTCCATCTATACCATGGAGCAAACAGGAGACCTGAAACCTGCTCTGCGTACTCTGACTTATGTGAGAGGCAAGGACAAAGGGTTCCTTTTCTAAAACAAATGTGAATCATTCAATAATGATACAATGTCCTATGTGACTTCAAGAAAGAAAGAGGTCATTGGGGGTAAGCAAAGGAAGCCAGATACTCAAAAGCACCAAGTTGGGGGTAAACAGCACATTGTGTTTGCATGAGTTTGGTTCTTTTGCACAACAAATATTTACAGAGCCTCCAACACTGTGCCCAGTCCAGGTCCAGGGAGCTGGGGATTCATCTTTGAAAAGGAAGTAATCGCTCTCCTGCGAATTGATCTTCTAGCGGAGCCAATAAGCAAATGAATGATTAAACAGCATTGTTTGAATTAGAGATCATGAGGATTAAAAAAATATCAAAGAAGAAAAAGCTCTTGGAGGAAAGATGGCCATAGACAGTCCTCCGTGGGAAGGTGACAATTGTTGTCTGCAGGATGAAAAAGAGCAAAGCTTGTGAAGCACAAGGAAGAACTTCCCAGACAGCAGGGCCGAGCAATGCCTGATAACAGGAAACACTTTGGCAGATGCAAGTCAGCCCTAACAGCTCATTAGAATTACCTGGGGAGCTTTTGAAAAAGTATCGATATTTGGGCCTCACCCTCAGAGAACTGTATTTAGTGGGTTTGGGGTAGTGCCAGGACATTAATATTTAAAAAAAAAAAAAAATCTCCTCAGGTAATTGAAATGTCAGCCAAGGCCAAGGGCAAGTGGATTAGAGAGCAGTGTTTCCCAGACTTCAGCAGGCACCACAGTCACCTGGAGGCTTTTAAACCCACATGGCTGAGCCCATCTCGAGTTTCTGATTCAGACGCCTGTGGTAGGGCACAACAGCTGGCATTTCTGACAAGTTTTCAAGCTGGTGGACACTGATGCTGCTGGTCCGAGAGCAGAACTTGACAACCACTGGTTCTCAGAGCAAAAGCAGAAGCTGGTATTGAATGAAGGGGAGAGTGATGGGAAGGAAGGTAGGAGAAAGACGTTGCCACTTTGGTCCAGGAAAGGAGGAAATGCGGATCAGAGCCATAGAAACAAGAATGACAAGGGCAGGTGCGAAACTGGGAGGAAGGTTCTAGGTAACCAAGAAGAGGTGCAGAGCAGAAGTCCAGCCACAGATTGCAGGGCAGGTGAGAAACCTGGATGAGTAGAGATGGTATGGCAAACAGATAAAGATCCGGAAGACTGTTCAGGGTGAGCTGTTCAAGACCTGGGTGAGGGGGTGCAGGCATATGAGAAGGTGGACTGACCAAAACATGCCCAAGGAAAGAGGAGCAACCAGGAGGACTCTTCTGGAGTCTGAGTGGCCAGGAGTAGAGTCATCCATCAGTACATAGATGATGTTTCAGCCATGGTGCTGGATGAAAATTTAGGGAAAGAGTGAAGCTAGAAGCAGAGACTTGTATTGAGAATAATAAGAATGTTGATGAGGTAGAGGAAAATGAGATGAAAGCCTCTGAAACCACCATAAGTCTGGTTACACGTTCAGGAAGCAGACAGGAAGTGAGTATCAGTGAAGAGAGTCAGTTGTGGGAGTCTGAATCAAACATGTTGTGTCTAAATAAGAGAGACTCAAGTCCATTCAGAATCACATCTTTCCTTTCTGTCCTAGGTGCCAATGTATGTAGCCCCTAGAAATGGGCTTTAATTTTTAAACATCATGCATGTCAAATGTGTGCACATTGAATCTTAACTGTGTTTGTGGGCTACTTTGTAACCTCTAAACCACTTAGGATCTATGATGCTTTGTGTCTCTAAATCTTCATCATATGAGTCAAAAAAATAGCTGTCAGCCAGAAGCATCAGTGCTACAAAATGAAGAAGGAAGGTTAGAACTTCCATGTGAGTTGACTTAGGTAAGCACAAGGGAATCAAAATTAATCACTACCAGACTGTCTTACTCAAAGCATATGAGGAAAGTGATAGTTCAGATCACATTTACAAGGCTACACTCTGTTTGAGACATTTAATGCCATAAATGATAAGAATACACCAGAAGGTGTTCAGGGAAGGAAGTTGAGGCTCTTTATTGCCTGTCTACAGAGAATGAGTGAAAAACTAAGAAATTCTTTGCATGAGAAGGTGACTCCTCAGTCAGTGTAACTGTCTACAGATTTTTAAAGAATGTCATTAGGAAGAGAAACATTATTTATTCTAATTGCCACAAATGGGTGGAAATTTTGCAGTAGAATTTCCTCTCAATTAGGAAACCTTTTTCTGTAGTTGGAATCCCATGGACAGAGAGGACTGTCTCAAGTAGTAATGAGCATCTGATTCTTGGGGGTTACCGCACACAAAATATACAACCACTGGGTAGAAATGCAAATGTTTTTTGGTGAAATCTTGGTTTTCATTAACTTTGTAAATGAACAAACATTTACAAATTGCCTACCTTGAGAGTCCTGTGGATCTAATGTGTAACTACCACCTCCTTGGAAATCTCAGGAAGTTACACATGTTGAGTGGCTACAATTGTGGGTCATGTTTAATCTGAACACACTCCAAAATTCTATAACCCATTGAAGCATCAAAAAAGAGAAAGTGAGAGAGAAAAGTTAGATAGTAACATTTGAATAAGTTAAAATCCTTTTACTATTTCTAATATGAGCATTTATTGAGTCCTCATCAGAAACCAATTTCCATGCCAAACTTTTTTTTTATATTTCATTTGGTTGTTTTAACAACTCCATGGGGTGTACACTTGGAATACCTGTTTACTATTTGAGCAAAGCTAAGGCTCCAAATCACAGCCAGCAGATGAAATTTGGAAGAGTCATTTAGTCCCTCTGAAAATCAATTTTGTGTTTACAAAATGAAGATTCTATTTGTATCTTGAAAGTTTGTTGTGAGACACATCAAATAAGCATCTCCATGTGACCTGCTCGGTAAATTATTCAATGCAGATATCAGTGTAAAAACATGTGAGTCCATGAAATAGACTCTCAGTGTATTTCTCTCTGGTTGCTTGGCAGATAGGAGAAGGTATCTTGTGATTATGGACTCTGAGTTGAGAATGATTTAAAATCTTTCATAGTTCTTTGGCATGCCCTAGAAATAATGAAAAGATGACACACTGCTATGCAGGCAGATTTTAATATTTAAAAATAAAGCCTATAATGGGATGATCAATTGTCTCTATGTGAGATCTTGTTATTTACATGTTAAAAGTATGAAAGCAGAAAATAATAACATTTATATTGTAAAGCAGTAGTTAACCAAATGGTTCTTTATCTTTAAAATATCAGATTAATCTGAATTTGAAATCTAAAACTACAAGTTATAGCTAATTTTTTAAAACTAGAGTGGTTATGTACTAGTGTTAACTTATAAATTTTTTTTAATTAAAATCAACCAACTATTCACCAAACTCTTTATTGAGTTTGTATGTTTCAATAAATAAAATCACATTTCTTTTTTCAGATATACACAGACTTTCACGGAGCTCCTTGGAAAATGAGTTTCCATTTTATTGTATAAACATATAAACTAGGACAGTTATTCAAAGAAGTGTTTGAGCCCTTACTGGTGTGGCTCAATTGTTTGGGCATCACCCCACAAAGCAAAAGGTCACTGGTTCGATTCCAGGTCAGTGTGTATGCCAAGTTGCAGGTTAAGTTTCTGGTCAGGGTGCAGAGAAGCAACTGATCAGTGTTTTTCTTTTCCATCCATGCTTCTCTATGTTTCCCTCCCTTCTTCCTCTTTAAAATAAATAAATAAATAATAAATAAGCATTTAAAAAAATAAAGAACTGTTTGTGAGTTCACATATCTAGCTGGAAATATAAACAAAATTAGTAGTTTTCTCTTAATGTTCTTATGTTTTGAAACTATATATTAACATATTTTAGGATACTCAAACTAGCAGGGTATATTTATTAAATATGTTCTTTTGATATATGTTTATTGTTCCTTTTTCTGCCCCTTTATTTATGTTATTTTGCTCCATCTTAAAGTTTTACCTTTTTCAAACCAATCCATGGGTTAGTTTAAGTGCTGTCAGGTTGGTCGGAGCCCATGAAGTCTGCATCAAACACTGGAGGTTGCTTCTGTTCCTGTTTCTATAATATTTACTGCTAATACTGCCTACTAAGACACTGGGACAGAGTGGAACTTAGTTGTATTTCCCATTAGCAGTTATTGAAAGAGAAGCCTTCCATGGATGCTAATATGTGAAACAGAGGTGAGTTTAGAAGCCTTTCTGTTAGAATTCATCAGGCCTGACTTGACTGCTCTTATCTGACCTACCAAGACCCTCACCATAACGCCTGAGTTTCCATATAGCATAATTAGAAAACCACTAGGGAAGAAGTTGCAGACACTGATTTCCATAGGGGTAAAGCAGGTGACATCAAAGAAGGAAATGGACAGGTGGGAGCTGGACTTCACCGAGGGACATGCTTAGTCTATAGGAATAGCTACAACTCTCTCTAAATTATTGATATTAGGTGGAACTAAAAGCTTGGTTTTTCCAGATCTATAGTTCTTTAAGAGAAGTCAAACTGCAATATTATCTTTAATATAATTTTCTCAACATTTTAATGTTGGAAAAAAATATATATATTTATACAATAATGAACAAGCCATATAAGGCATATCTGCTGGCCAAATCTTGGTGGCGAACTGCCAGTAATAACCTCTGACTCCTTAAATGTGGAGCCCAAAAAGAAGAAGGTTTTGCTTGTTATACTTATTATTTTATCTTCAATATCAAAGCAGGTGTCCAATTTGTTGAATAAAAGAATAAGTGATGATAAGTCAATAGATTAAACAGACTACTATCATAATGTCTCGAATAGATTTAGTTTCCTGAATTAAATAAAGACAATGCAGTATGATAGGAAGAGTGCCTGTTTGAAAGGGAGATTGGGCTATAGGTCTAAATCTGCCTACTACCATATATGGGTTCTTAGGCAATTGACATTACTTATGAGTCTCAGTTTCCTTATCTGAAATTGCTGACCTTGTATTTCAATGTTGGAGTATAGAGTTTTTCAAACAATGTTTCAAGGAACCTTTATGATTTGGGGGGAATGTGATTTAAGAAGAGCCTGAAGAAGTGCAGTTTTCAGGATTTAGAAATTAAGAATAAGATTACATTGCCTTTTTGACACATCATGGCAGAGTAAACATAATTTTATTCTTTTGCTTCTTCCCAGTACTCCAACATGATAAAAAAGATATTTTTTGAAGATACAAAAACATGCAGACCAAGAGAATGAAGAGCAATACAAGAACAAAAAGAAATTAGATACTGGGGACTTAGCAAATTAAAGAATGCTTACTTCTAATTCAGCTTTCTATTTTTATCCTAAGCATTGTAGGGCTATTTGACTTTTTAGACTATGTCCATATACACCCTTTAAAGTGTATTTTAAAAGCAGACATTTTAACAAAAATCCTAGTTTAAAAATATTGTAAACTCTTTGACTAGATGAAAGCCCACCTGGTGCTACTGTTCCATGATTATTCTCTAAAGAGCGGGCTGTATGATGCAGAGTTGTGGGTATTGTATGTTTCCTCAAGCTGTAACAAAATATGTTAGGTAGGCACACAGCAGCAAATCCATAAATGTTTCCTGCCAAGATCATATTTTTCTGGTTTCTTTACTCACCACAGTCAAAGTGGAATCTGAGGAAAGAAACAGCTCTCTCTGGTCACAAGTACCATGAAATTCCATGCTCATCAAGTTCATTATCAAGTCTTTTGTTTATAAAATATTTGTAAGAATAGGAGACCCACATCATTTGTTATAGAATTCATTAATTGGGATTTCAGAGCCAAAACAATGAGTTCAACCAGAGAATCATTTCTGATGAGATCAGCAATGGAAAAATGGAAGCAATCTCATTTCAGAAAAATTATGAATGCAGCTCAGTCATCAATGTGTTTCAGATTTCTTCATATCTTCAAATCTAATGGGCAGAGCAGAGTTTTTCCTTGAGATAGCATTTTAATGAAACAGTTTTTAATTCATTTTACACAGCTCTTATTAGATTTGTAAGGAGATAAGCATTATAGAAGCACTCTATGGCCACTTGAGAGGAGAGTAGTTACCTGACTCATTTAACAGGCAATTACCTGTTTAAAAAAGAGACAAATATCCTGTGTTTGACATAGGCCTGGATGACATGAACCAAATGTTTGAGGCTGTTAAAAAATATACCATACTGATGTTGATTCTGAGCCCCTTTACAGAATTCATTCATCTTAGACTAGTAGTTAAAAATAAAAGCTCAATGGAATTGTTTCAAATCATGACATCTTGACTGTGATGGTAGTTACACAAATCAACATATACGATAAAAATGCATTAAACTAAACATAATACACACACCAGTGAATGTAAAACTGGGGAAACATGAATAAAGTGGATGGATTGCATCAATGTCAATATCCAGGTTGTGATACCATACTATAGATTTTAAAGATGTTACCATTGGAGAAAACTGGGTAAAGGGTACACGATATGTCTATAGTGCTTTTTGCAGCTGCACGTGAACCTACAGTTATCTCAACATAACAAGTTAGAAAGTAAAGTGGTCCCTAATTGCATGTATTGATTTGGCGAATATTGCCAACTCAGCTTATTGTCACCTTCCAGTTGTATGTAATGTGAGAGAAGTATGTGGCTCTGAGAGCATCCTTGTGGTAGATTGTATTGATGGTCTTTTTCATGCCTCTTTTAAGTAACTTTGTAGACCTCCCTGTGTGTTTGCTTTGGACAATAGATTGTTAGCAGATCTAGGTAAAGAGAAGCTTAAAAAGTACTTACATGTTTGAGCTTGCTCTCTTGCACTTTAGGCCATTATAAGGACAAGGAGATGCTGAGACTAGCCCACCAATTCTAGGAAAATGAGAGAAATATGGATCAGAGCTGCTCAATTAAACTACTTGGGCCAATGATATCCTGAAGCAGAGTCCCCAGCTCACCTGTAAACTCTCAAGTAAGCCCAGTCTAAAGCAACTGCCCCATGGGTACATACATTCTAATAATGATTATTGATTGAAGTCATGGGTTTTTAGGTGATTTTATGTGCAGCAGGAGTTGGTAACCACTAGAATTGTGATGGTTGACTTTTTGGGTTTCAGTTAGATCCCTGGTTTCTGGAAGATTGGAATAGAGAAGCAGTGGGAAGGAGAGATGCTAATTCTCTGCCCTTGTACAAATTAGAATATAAAATAGCAACTTGGCTACAGAAAATGGACAGGTGTCAATGATTAAAGATGAGGACATAAAGTCTGCTGAGGTCATGTTTAGAAGACCTGTTTGAGGTCATGAATCAACCTGATCTCCTAAGCTCCTGAATGAAATTCTTTTGACTAAAAACTAGGTGAGACTAAGGTAGCAGAAGGTGATTAAGTGGCCTAAAAACAAGGTCTCTGGAGAAAAGTGTAAAGTGGTAGTCATATCTTCCAGCTAGATTAGGAGGCAACATCTTTTCCTGCAAAGCAATATATATATATATATATATATATATATATATATATATATATACACATATACATATACATATATATATGTGTGTGTGTGTGTGTGTGTGTGTGTGTGTAAATCTTTATGGACCAGGCCCTCAATTTCTATCACAAATATTTAATTTGTCTGTTGGAGCACAAAAGTAGCCATAGGCAACATGTAAACAAATAAATGTGATTGTGTTCCAATAACATTTTACTTACAAAATCAGAATTGTTGGACTTAGCCCTCAGGATATATATATATTCAGTTGTACATTATAATTGAACATTGGTGTACACTACATAGTGATCACCCTATTACCAAACAAAAAGCAGAGGTTTGTCTGCGTACACCATCAAATGTCAAATTCGAGAGGCAATGGTGATGAAGAAAAAAGTGGTTTTCTTCAGATGCTGTGTGATCTGAGAGAATGGCAGACTCTGTCTTAAAGCTCATCTCCTCCATAAAACCCAGACAAAGTCCAACTATTCTCAGCAAGACCAATCCAAAAGCAAGTGCCCAGAGTTCCTGTTCCATTTTCAACTACTGTCTTTGGATCCCACAGGCAACTGCTCAGTTGTCATCCAAGGAGCTTAGCTTGTTTCCAGCTGTTGCACATTTCAGGCTTCTTCCAGGAGCCTATGGCCATGTGGCTGCTAAAGCTCCAAGGTCATGTGCTCCTGGAAGACAGTGCACGAATGGTCCAGCAAATGCTTCACCAGATTGGGAGGGGGTGGGGAGAGAGAGAGAGAGAGAGAGAGAGAGAGAGAGAGAGAGAGAGAGAGAGATAAAGAGGAAGAGAGAGTGGAAGAGACTCCTTCCTGGATGTCATGGGCTATGTGGCTGCTAAGGCCACAGGGTCCATAGAGAGGACAGGTGAAAACACCATATGAGTGCAGGTCTTGAGCCAGAATTCCAAGCAAGGACATGTTCCTTTGTTCCATGTCCTTTGAGCATGGGATGGACCAGATGCTTTCTCAAAACAATCTTTCAACCTCCCAAACTGTTGTAGGCTTCGGGTGGATCTGCCTCCCATCCAATCCCTTGTCTTCTCAGGCTAGACTGACAGGCCTCTTTGGTCCAGCACCTCCCCTGTGCCATTTTGACTCCAGTGGCATATGGGCCTGCTTTCCTCTGCTTCAACCTGGTCAGGAGGAGTGGGGAGAAGGGCTTTCATAGGCTCAGTGTAAGGGCCTTCCTCTGCCACCATCTTCACCAATGTGGGGGAGACTCCTCAGGTTCCACCTTTAACAGAGTTTGAATAGTAACTCCAAAGCCTGGTTACTATCATCATCATACAATTGACTCTCTTCATGCCTTTAGCCCGCACACTCACAATCTCTTCCATTCTGGTTAACCATCAATGTCATCTCTGTATCTCTTACTTTGTTTCTTGTTCTATCTATCTATCTATCTATAGATTCTATATATGAGTTAAATAATGTGGTATGCATCCTTATGTATGATGAGGAAAATCATCGTCAAAATAAAAAGGCAGTCACCCTGGCTGGTGTGGCTCAGTGGATTGAGTGCCATCCTGAAAACCAAAATGTTGCTGGTTCGATTCCTGGTCAGGACACATGCCTGGGTTGTGGGCAAGGTCTCCAGTGGGTGTATGAGAGGCAATCAATCAATGTTTCTCTCAGCCATCAATATTTCTCTTCTCTTTCTTCCTCCCTCCCCACTCTGTTAAAAAATAAACAAATAAAGTATTTAATGAAGAAATAAAAAGACAGTCTACTAAATGAGAGAAGATATTTGTGAATCATATACCTGATAAGAGGTTAATATCCAAAATATATAAAAAAACTTATACAACTCAATAACCAGAATAAGCATCCTGATTAAAGAACAAGCCAGAATCTGAATAGATATTCTTCCAAAGAAGACATACAAGCACATGCAAAGATGTTTAACATCACCAATTATTAGGGAACTACAAATAAAAACCACAATGAGATACCACTTTACACTTGTTAGAATGGCTATTATAAAAACAAACAAATGAACGAACAACAACAACAACAAAAAAAATAAAACAAATAAGTGTTGAAGAGAATGTGGAGAAAAAGAAGAAACCTCACAAACTGTTGATGGGAATGTAAATTGGTGTGCCCACTATAGAAAACAGTATAAAGATTCCTAAAAAATGTAAGGCTAGAATTTCTATACAATTCATACACAAAATCAACTCAAAATAGATTAGAGCCCTGACGGGTAGCACAGTGGATAAGGTGCCAGCCTGTGAACCCAAAGGTCACTGGTTTGATTCCCAGCCAAAACACATAACCAGGTTGCAAGCCAGGTCTCCAACCAGGTCCATGGCCAGAGGCAGGTGAAAGGCAACCATACATTGAGGTTTCTCTCCCTCTCTACCTATCTCCCTTCCTCTCCCTCTGGAAATAATAAATAAAATCTTAAAAAAAATAGATTAGAGACTCGAATGTTGAACCTAAAACCATAAAATTTCCAGAAGAAACTGTAGGCAGCAAGCTCCTTGGCACTGGTCTTAGTGATGTTTCTGTGGATCTAATTCCAAAAGCAAGGGAAACAAAAGGAAAATAAACAAGTGGTGCTACACCAAACTAAAACGCTTCTGTGCCAGCAGTCAGGCTTGATGGTGTGATCATCCTTCGTAATGGATCCTGAGCAAATTGAGCCCTGCAGGGGATTCTCAACCAACCTCTCCCTCTCTGCAAGCCCTCCAGTAAAGAAAGCCGGTCTGGAAGCTTGCAATTAATCACCTGATTTGAGCAGTCCGCACTAAGGGCTGGGGAATTCCGGTACTGACACTGGAGAAGTAGTGGTAGTTATAGATAGAATCTAGCAGGTGGTTAAGACATCAGTCCTGCAGAGTCCTTTAATGGAACAGACTTGGAAATACTGAGAAAAAGTGTGGGGAAGATTTGGGGAGGGGTGAAATAATTAAATATGTAAAGCTATTTTTGGAAAAGAGTCTCCCTAAATGGTATGAAAGAAGTGCAAATTTAGGACTAGGATTTTTGAATGAATCCATGAAACTTTTGAATGCCCGTCACAATAGCAAAGGTTTAAAAGCAAGTTGGGTGAGGTTCCTTTTGTAGGGAAATAATTCTGATGCCTGAGTTTGTTTAGGTAGGAAAGTCCTGACTTGATCTGCATCTCCCCAAGCCATGGCTAATGGAAAGACAGATATTTGGGAAGAAATTATGCCCATTGCCTTGAGCAAGAATTACCTGGCATTCCTTCTCCCACCACCCATGACCCTGATGCATTGCTTTGAGCAGGAGGATAACAAAAAGCAAAAGGACCTCCTGTTTCTTGTCTTTCTGTTTCAAAATATGGTCATCCTGTCCAAATGGCTGGTCAGACCACTCACAGGTGAAGTTGCACCTACAGTTGCCTGTAAATTACTATTGTCTTGTCTACTCAAACTTAAGCAGAAAATATCTATCCAAAGTACAGATATCTCCAATATGTTAAAACTTAAACTTTCCAGGCAGAATTCGGAGAGTCTCCTGGATGAGTACTTTGTTGACTCAATTTTCCAGCTCATTTCTTTGTAACATTCTTCTTCCTGCACTGAATCTCCTGAGAGAAGGGCAAAACAAGGAGAGGAAATTTCAGGGCTATGGAAACAAGAGTTAGAAGGAGAATTAAAAAAGAAGGTGGAAAGCCATAGATTTACAAGACAAAAACTGGATTTTAAACATCATAGTAGTTTTTAAACATCATTTTGGTAATGATGTTTCACATATGTCAGGCACCTTTAGTCTAGCCAGCTAACAGAGGTAAAATATGCAAGATATTACTATTAATTGAGTTTCTATTCTATACGTTTCATTTTCTTTGTAGACTGGAAGCTCAAAAATTTCCCTGTTTTTTATTTTTTATTAGGAAGATGATAATAAGAAACAAGGTAAAGATGTGAAATTCACTGAGTCTGAATGAAATGCAAGACATTATTATTGTGAAATAGTCTACTTGAGAAATAATATTGCTAAAAGAGATTGCAGTGACTAGTTGACAGCTGACTTGATATAACCTGTATACAAAACAATAAAGCTTCTCTAGGGAAAGCTATTTTAAAGTTTCTTAATGCTATTTTTCTCAGTCTGCACCCCCGCTGGTAGATTATTTATTTTCAGTGATATAATTCAGCCATTATACACTGAATAATCTATATTATGGTCCTTCTGTGTTAATGTGAGAGTGACACACATCATAGCTCCATCTGAGATATCATGTGATGCTGGTATGATTGACTAGATGAGACAACCAATTTCTTTAAAGTGAACTTTATTGCATGAGAATATAGAGGGAAACTATTCTGTACATTTTATGCAAAATATCGACATCAAAATGAACAATCATCTGCTCTTTAGCTCTCAAAAATCTGGGAACTGTGTATTAGAACATAGCTGTAAGCACAGTGTGCAATCCAGCTTTGTGTTTTTGCCCTCCTTGCCTATTTCCACAATGAAATACACGATTACCCACAGAAAGTTTGCTGCATTGATACGTTTAGTGAATAGTTTAATACTTTGTCACTCTGAAGCTAACATTCTAACAACTGCCTATTGGAAATACATTTTAACTGAATTAAATATAAATGTACTCGTTGCCCAGAACACACAAGACTGAAAGAAGCAAGACAGTGTTTGCTGCTCACTAAGAATAGATAATGGCTCTGGACTGCACCACTACAATTCTGGACCCCCAAACTCCAAACCCCTTGTGTTGATAAAATCTTTTGGATGGTTAAAATATGTTCTTGGAGAGCTTTTACCATTCTCTACTTTGCCCTTGGAAAGCAACCTGTCTGCTACAACTTACTATTTTTCTAGTGCTTCTTCTCTACCTTTCCAGCTTCCTGAATGTTGGTATTTGTGGCCTTGTTGTCATCCTACCAGTACTAACACATGGAGAGCTGCTGTCCTGAGAGGAAAAAGAATCTCTTTACACCCTTGATAAAACTATTCTGATGGCTCTGAGCCTAGGGCAGGTTTTTACCCATTTGCTCATTCATCCAGCAAATGGTAATGAGCACTTACAATGACTTTGGACCCGTTCAAGTGGTAGGAATACAATGGTACACTGGTGGCCATGCAGACATGGTCTCCCTTATGCAGCTTACAGTCTTGTGATTGTGTTTTATTAATTTGCATTGGTGCAGTTGTGTTTTGCATCTCACATTTTATTTCATTATTTTTTCTTTTAGTTTTGTGTTACCTCACTTACCCACCTCCCCCAGACATGGTGAACTTCTCTGGAAATAACTGTATCCAATCAATAGTCCCAGGACAACACAGTACACTTTCTCCCCAACCAACTAAAAGCTTTCCTTACCCAACATACTTATTAAAAGGTTAAACATGTCTCTAGCACTTCTTTTCAGTTTCATTTTTGAAAGTGTCAATGCATCATGTCCCTCTGCTCTCTTGCTTGGTAGCTAAAACTTTGTGCCTCTGGAGACACACAAAATAACACTGTTTTGGAACACCATTACTCATATAATTTTTGCACCTAAAAATGTATGCGAGGTACCTCATTTTGAATATAAATAGTGTGGACACATGTTTTTCATAGGTTAACATACATGCTTTTTGCTATAGAAATAAAATAGTTGTTCATACTCAGGACTCCTGAGGCTAGAGATAGTATCCCAGCACTACCATCTATTACTGGAAGCATTGAAGTTACATGCTGTTTGTTCAGTGAGGAGGAAGAAGGAGGTAAGGAGGATGATGAGGTGAGAAATCAACCATTGAAAACCCTATGGAGGAAGGCATTCTGTGGGCTTAAACTAGGGCAACTCTCACCTATGAATGTTGGAAGGGTAAATCAAGGGAGGGCTTGGAAAAATTCTTTTACTCAATTAGTTCTCCTTAACATTATATATAATTTCCTAGGGGCATGAGAGAAGCCCAAATTCCTGCTCTCCTTCAAAGAGCTCTTTATCCCTTTATGTGTTTACTCAATACACCCCATTATACTAGCTATTACAGAGATACAAAGTCCTTTTGGGGTGAGTCGGATGGGGCTTGACTTTTAGGTTTTTTCTTTCTTTCTTTTTCTTTCTTTCCTTTTTTTAAATGAGCTGATGACTTCTTAATTTCAGTTTCTTCAACAGTGAAGAGTAGCAAAATATGCCAATCCAAAATATAACCGTAGGAGGTCAAGACTAAATATCCACTTTGGCATATTGATTATTTTGAGTTGTAGGCACATGAAATACAGCAAACAAAGGAGAAAATTTCTTGGAATTTCCCTTATCTGTCTAAAGACAAATCCTCCAAAAGTAATTCAACTATTATAATCCCCCCGACCCAAGGAGTTTCATTATCCAGGAAGTTTGATTTTTGTCACAAGAGAGACTTGAAGTTGACCCCACACCTGACAAACTTTGTCAAAAACTATCATTTTTTCCCATTTGTTCTTCTAAGGGTCCACTTATCTTTCCTAAAAACCATTCACTCTCTCCTAAGAGGCTTATACCCCTGCACCCCTTCCCTATTGAGATGGTGGGTAGTTAAGTCTAAATTCTAAGCCATCTTGGGGAGCTATTCACAGTCTCCTGGCTGTCTCCTATATATGTATGAGATATACATGCTAATAAACTGTTTCTTTTTCTCTGGTTAATCTGCCTTTTATTGCTGGAGTCTCAAGAAGTTAGAAGGGAAGAGGAACATTAGTTTTCCTTCTTTACAACAATTGCAACAGATAAAATCATGACCTTTCAGGTTATTGAGAACATATTTAAAAGTGCCTTCCACATTGTCCTAAAATCTAAGTAATCAGTTAATATATGTTGATTCCTTTCTTCTTGGTTTTTTTTCTGCATTCTCTTTTCTTCCTTCTTTCCTACAAACCTTTATTTTTCTCTCCAATTATTAAGGGGCTAAAGTCAAAATATATTTTAATGTTAAGCATATTTAATGTCCTAATGTCAAAATAAAACAAATTGTTTTCACAAAATAACCTAACTTCTTGGAATCCAGTAAATTAAGGTGATATTCAGAATAAAAAGAAAACAATGTTTATGATAATAACAATAAAAACTAGTATTATAGGGTTTATGCATTTACAATTCCTCTGATTTTCACTACAATCTTGTGAAACAGGTTTTAAAGTCACTTTCATAAAGACTCAAAAAAATTAAGGTAGTTTCCAGTATAAAGTAGCTACAAAGTGAAAGAAGTAGGATTTAAACTTACCTCTTCTGATTCTAAATCTTAGGTTCTTTCTTTTATACTTTACTGCTCATGTTCGAAAATAATCAGATAAACAAGTTTTACCTTATAGAAGCTACAGAAGTTTATACCAAAGTTTATGGGAAAAAAACATGTATTTTCTTCCCTGTCCTTCCCCACTCACATTACATCTAAAAACACATTTGCACATATATTTCTTGTAGCCAATCAAAGCCTTCACACCCTGTGTTACAGTTATATGTTGTTAGATCTTTTTATACCTATACTTATTGATCCTTTATAATGTCCTATGACATTCCTATTTTAGTCTATCAGGCTTTTCTAAATGATGACTTCTGAAAGAATATACTATATATTTTTAAATGATTTTAAACTTTCATTTTGAAGAAATGATTTAATCATGGACAGCATTTATTTGACATTTATTAAATAATCATTCTTGGAATTTTATGGCATTAGCCACATGCATTAGTCCCTTTGGCTTTTAGCTTATTTTTACAAACCCTTAAGAATGCAACCATTAATTGCGTAGCATCTCAAACCGCCTCTGTCAGCAAGGACACTCTGCCATTAACTACAGTAACAAATGGCAACATGGGTGGGTATAATGAGGGCTGTGGCAAAACAAATGCATTCTGGAATCAACTATGGGTCTTGAATAGGGCCTCACCATCAGCAGATTAAAAAATATTACCATGTTGTGTACTGGTTGTGAGTCAAAAGAGACTCCATGAAGCAGTTGAAAATCCCAGTTTAACAGGAAATTTATCTAAGTTCATGGCAAGAAATAGGCTGTGGCTGTGATGTGGGGATCCCTGTGCTGGTAGCTTCAGAAACATCTCGTCTTGACTAGGACTCTGCCATTGCATGGGTGAGAATGGATCTCAAAGTGGAGCTGGAGCTCTAAAGGTTACAGGGCAGGAGGCTTCAAGATCAAGACTAACTTTACTGCGAGCCACATGTGTTCTGTTACTGGAAGGATTAAACACTAATTACAGTAGTTTTCCTTTATCTGTGATATGAATGTTGCAAGATCCCCAGTGAATCCCTCAAACCATAGGGAATACTAAACCTCATATATCCTACTTTTTAAAGACATACATAACTATTGGGTTGGCCAAAAAGAATGTTTAGTTTAGTTTAGTTTTGGTTTTTTTCTGCACTGTGACTCCAGCAGTGCTTAGTTGTCTTCAACAACTTCATTTGAAACAGCTGTGTTAGATTGTATTGTGACAGCTGCCGTATCAGCATGCATTTATTAAAAGAAAACATCAAAATTGGTCAAACTTTGTGCAGCCATTTTCATATTGAAGATGGAAGAAAATACTCAACATTTTCAGCATATTCTGCTTTATTATTTCAAGAAAGGTAAAAACACAGCTGAAATGTAAAAAAGGATTTCTGCTATGTATGGAGAATGTGTTGTGACTGATGGAATGTGTCAAAAGTGGTTTGCAAAATTTCTCAATATTATGGACATTATGACCAAATACTTCTTTGCTTATGCATTGGAAGATGTTTAGGAGTACCCATGGCCTCTACCCACTAGAAGCCAATAACAGAAGATAGCCAACATACTCAAAAATATCCAAATCAATAGTTACTGGTGAAAATGAAATATGTGTCTTTCATTTTACGGAAGAAATAAACAGACTTTTTGGCCAACCCAATATGATAAGGTTTAATTAAAAAGTGAGGCACAGCAAAAGATTAACAACAAGTAAGAAAATAAAGTAATTATAACAATATGCCATCATGTGTTATGTAAATATGGCCTCGCCTTCAAAATATCTCAGTGTACGCTTCTTGCCCTCCTTGTGATGATCTGAGATGAGATACAGTGAGACGAATGACAGGCATTGAGACTCTAGGCTAAACACTAGACCTTCTGACAATATGATGACTAATGACCAATGGGTGGGTAGAGTATACAGCATGGAGATGCTGGACTCATGTTCCAGGTGGGGCTGCATGGAGCAGTACCTGATTTCATCATGTACTCAGAACTGCATGTGATTTACAACTTATAAATTGTTTATTTCTGGAATTTTTCCTGTCGTATTTTCAGATCATAGTTAACCATAAGGAACGGCAACAGCAGAAAGCAAACCCATGAAAAATGACATCGCGGTTAAGTGGAACTCCTGTGGTTACATTGTAGTGGGTGACATTTAGTTAGATTGTGTATCCTCCCAAACTACACAATCCTGTGAAAATGCAGATGAGAATGAAAACCAGACTTTATTTTAGACTCATTCTGTAGGTTCAAAGGCATCTCTCTTGAACTGTGATACGAATAAAAGTATAACACATATATTAAAAGAATATTCTTCAGATTGTGAAAATGAGTTCAATTTACATGAAATGATAGAAAATGAAGCCGTCCAAATATCAGTATTCTTCTTCTTCTCTGAGGCATAAAATGCCACAGCTTAATAGTAAAGTTACAAATGAGTTACAAAGGAGAATAGAAGAAAATCTTCAGGCCTACAGAGCAGGCTTTTTTCTTTATTGTTCCCCTGATATAATTATAATCTATCAAGAAAAATTATCATTATCATAAATTCTGATCATCCATTTTACAACCAGCAATGAGAAAGTAATGGCTAAGGACAAAGTTAAAAGATTTTCCTCAAATCGTTAACCCTACTATTGTATTTTTATATACAAATACAAAAATAACAAATTGCTTGACAATTGTTTATAAATTCTAAATTGCACCAAATAGTACATAGTCTAAACTACAAAGACAAAGCATAAAGGAATTCTATTAGTTAGTGAATGTCTCTATCTCCATGTCAGCCTATATCTGTTCTTGCCTGTTATGTTGTAATGTAGCTAGATTATTTCCATGGTAACTTCTAGACATATCTATCTATATAACTGAATGTTTTCCATTTGTCTCAGTGTTATTTTATTTGATGCATGGACTTTGTCACATGATTTCATTTATGTGAAAATTATATGTACACTCACATGTGTACACATACATATAAGCTAAAATTTCCAAAGAATTTCAAATAATTTGGGAAGAATGAATACAGTTAATACAGGATAATTAAAGAAAAAAATATATATATATCTTATATTTTTAAGATTTTATTTGTTATTTTTAGAGAGAGGGGAAAGGAGAGAGGTAGAGAGGGAGAGAGACATCAATGTATGGTTGCCTTTCACCTGACTCCAGCTACAGAGCTGGCTGGAGATCAGGCTCGCAACCTGGTTATGTGCCCTGGCTGGGAATCCAACCAGCAACCTTTGGGTTTCCAGGCCAACACCTTATCCACTGTGCCACCAGCCAGAGCTATTAAAGAAAAGATATATTATTGAAAGTATTAGACAGGGAAAGATAATTGCACAAGAAAGAGGAAATATGATATTTTACATATTCTGATAATCCAGCAGACTGAGTAGAAATATAAATGTCATCATTTTATAGTTCTCATTTGATTAAAAAAAAAAAAAAGAAGAAGTCAAAAGCAAATTATTCTCATCCTTAATTGACGCAGGTATCCACTGAGTTGTATCTTTTATAAATATATAGATATTGTAATTTAAAAGAATTCTACCATTTTGAAAAGAAAAAGAGGTCTAAAGATACAGTATACAGAAACATATATCCATTTCTTTTATAGTCTTTGGTAAAACCCAAGGGACTTATCTGGTGACATATAAATACTGAATAACTTCATGGAGGTCACATATTAGAAACTGCTCTCAGAGGTCAGGTGAACAGGACCTAGTTATCTGGTCAATTAGGTAAAATCCTTCTCTTTCTATATTCTTTCATGTAAGTTTTCTCTCCTGCCACCCAGTCATATTATCCTGCTTTCTATAGTGGGAAATCTGTTCCCAAGGGAGTATATATGACAATTCCATGCGTCCATATTTCAGAATTCTAGGGTATTTGCATTTTAAGATTTGCCTCCAAGGCTCTGGCTGGTGGCACAGTGAATAAGGCACCAGCCTGGTACCCAAAGGTCTCTGGTTCGATTCCCCAGCCAGGGCACATAACCAGGTTGCAAGCCAGGTCTCCAGCCAGGCAGGTGAAAGGCAACCATACGTAGATGTACCTCTCCCATCCCCAATCTCTAAAAATAATAAAAATATTCAAAAAAGACTTGCCTCCAAGATGAAAGGAGAGGATTTGGCTTTTGTTGTTCGGAGAGGTGTTCCTTTGGGGTGGGAGTGAAAGGCCTCGCTGAGGGCTTCCCATGTCTCCAATTACCCCTCTATCCCAAGGCAATGAACTCAGTAATGTCAAGTCGGAGGTATGTGACATGAAGCCAAGCAAGTGAGACATTTGCTTCATCACCACTGATTAAATACTTTCCCCAGAAACCTTTAAACAGTATACTTACTAAAGACAGCTAAGTACTATAATTTCTATGCCATGTTTTGGGGATGCTGCACAAGTGATCAAAGTTGGAATGAAATCAAAATCATGAACCATTTCTAGTGGATTTCATCAGTGGAAGACATTTGACTTCATGTCTGTAGATACAGCATGAATCACAATTTCTGCATCAACCATCATTTTAGTGCTGGCAGATGGACCACAGTGTGGTTAAAAAAAAATAGACATCAGAGCAGATGGCCCCAACTCATGTCCGTGTGGTGTTATTTATGGCCTCTGTGGTCATGGGCAAGTTAACTTATCCCTAAGCCTTGATTTCTTCAGCTGTGAGCTACAACAAAGGTTTACCTTCCTTATGAGATTGTTGTGAGCACAACAATCAGGTAATGAACACAAATGATTAGTACTGTGCCTTAAGTAGTAATTGCTCCAAAAAATATGAGTTCCTGTCACCACAACCCTACTAACATGACAATAGTTATTATTTCATGCACTTGCTCAAAAATACATAGAATGTAAGCATGGAAATCTTAGTATGTGCAGTAGAATAGATAAAAATGAGCATAATATGTCCTTTCTTGTGAGTTTCGCACAGAAACCACCTGCTAATGAATGTGGGGAAAATGAATAAAAGATTTATATTGCATTGAGGTTATTTTCATGTTCTTTGACAGTTAAAAACAACGAGGTCACTTAAATGTTAGTTGGAAAATTTCATTCAATAAAAATGTGTTGAAATATTTTTTAATGCTAACGTAGAGATTTAAAAACAAAACAAAACAAAATTTGAAACATATCAGATGGAAGACCAAAAGAAAACTGGGCATAGTCTTTAGAAAAAATATTTTATATTCTATCCTTCCTTTTCATTTATTTTTGTGTAAGTTCCCATGGAGTTCTATCCTTGTGAGGTAATTGGACTATGCTGCTATCTAAGAAATGATAAAATAGTCTTTAAAAATGAAGCCTGAAAATGAACGTAATTGTCTCTGATAAAGCATTCAAATGAATCAGTTTTTCAAGTTGATTTTCAAGAATAGTCTGAATAGCCCTAGCTGGTGTTGCTCAGTAGATTGAATGCCAGCCAACAAACCAAAGGGTCACTGGTTCAGTTCCTAGTCAGGGCACATGCCTGGGTTGTGGGCAAGGTCTCCAGCCAGGTCCCCAGCTGGAGGCACACAAAAGGCAGCCACACATGAATGTTCCTCTCTTTCTCCCTCCCTTCCCCACTCTCTAAAAATAATAAATAAAGACCCTGGCTGGTGGCTCAGTGGATAAGGCACCAGCCTGCAAACCCAAAGGTCACTGGTTTGATTCCCAACCAGGGCACATAACCAGATTGCAAGCCAGGTCTCCAGCCAGGTCTGTAGCTGGAGGCAGGTGAAAGGCAACCATATATTGATGTCTTTCTCCCTCTCTGCCTCTCTCCCTTCCTGTCTTTCTAAATATAATAAATAAAATCTTTATTAAAAAGCATGATCTTTAAAATAATAATAATAAATACAAATTTTTTAAAAAAGAAAAAAGAGTCTGAATAATCACCTGGAAACTTGTTAAAATGCAGATTATTAAATCCCTAAAAAGGTCACACTAAACCAGAATAGTGTCCTAGTAATCTGCATTTTTATTAGTCTTCTTAAATTGTTTAAAAACCATTGTGGCAAGTATTGAATAAATAAATGTCCACCCTGGCTGGTGGCTCAATGGATAGGCAACAGCCTGTGAACCCAAAGGTAGCTGATTCAATTCCCAGCCAGGGCACATGGCCAGGTTGCAACCATACATTGATGTTTCTCTCCCTCTCTGCCTTTCTCCCTCTCCCCTTTCTCTGAAAATAATAAGTAAAATCTTAAATAAGTAAATAAATGGCTCATTTGGCTATTTCAGAAAGTACTTTGGCTGCTATTACTCTTAGGTATAAGATCATTATGGCCAAGTTGTTTTATCATTCTTCATTCTTAGCTTTTTCCACACTGGTGAATATGGTCCTCATACCTAATAATGCCAAAGCAATAGAAGTGAGTCATCACAGCTCTAAACACTGAGCACAATGAACTACATACAGGCACATGGAGGAGCAGGATTCTTCTGCCGGGTCTCTGTGGTTAGGTGCCTGTCCATTGTGTGTTTCTGTACAGCTTCTGGACATTTTGACTTAATTGAAATTGATGTAACTCAGTCTATGAATACCTAAAAGCAGGACTGTGTATATATGGAAATCTTGGATAATAGGCAGAATGAGACAGGGGAGCACTGTCTCCCTCTATGCATACATTTTTAAATGAATTATTAAATGATACATTAAAACTAGTCTTCAAAGGGAGGAATTTTTTTTCATGCTCCTCATGGCTGTATCTCTTTTGACATAGAACTATTCATGCAAATTGAAAAACATATTCTGTGAAATTTGTGAATAGCATTTTCAAATGTGCTGTTAGAAGAATCATTGAAAGAGAGACTAGATTTCAGAAAGATAACAAGTATATAGGCACTAAAAATGGCCCTAATATAATTTAAATTTCTAGAACATGATTTCACACATTTTCATCTAAGCATAAATTTAATAGATCACCACTTGAGATATAATTGGAGTTTCTGCCAAATCTTTTAAACTTTTTGGCAGTAGTAATCATAAAAGCAGAGGAGAGAGAGAGAGAGAGAGAGAGAGAGAGAGAGAGAGAGAGAGAGAGAGAGAGAGAGAGAATGGACGTGTAAAGCAGTTGAATATTATAAACTCTCTTTGAGGTAACTTAAGTCTACTTGAAATTTTCTGATATGATAATAAAAAATCAGAACTGAAAAAGGGCTTGAAAATGAATTTAAAAATTGTTTGGAATCCTGAGTGGTGGCTCAGTGGATTGGCACCAGCCTGCGAACCCAAGGGTTGCTAGTTCCGTTCCCAGTCAGGGAACATAACCAGGTTGCAAGCCAGGTCCCCAGCTTGGAGGCACATGAATAGCAACCATACATTGATATCACTCTCTTTTTCTTCCTCCCTCTCCCTTCTCTCTAAAAATAATGAATAAGGTTTATTTTAAGAAAAGAATTGCTAGGAAATTTATGCCTTTATTTTTGAGTTGTGCCATTACAAAAGGACTCAAACACCCTTTTAAAAAATCAATAGCATAACAAAAAGAAACAAAACTACCCACCCCCCCTTCCAACACACACTCTTCTTTAAGAAATATATACTTTTGAAATAAAAGTCAAGAGTTTCAGGAGATGGAAACAGCTTTTTCTCATTGAAATCTCATGATACGCTTTTCTGACTCAATGCTAAGAGTTGCTGAATATTCCTTGATGTTTCTCCTTCCTAATACTGATTTCCAGCCTTTACACAAGCATTGAGGTGATAGCCAACCTGCACTTTATAAATAAGGAAGCTTAAAAAATGCTAAAAATTGATTGCCATCAGCACAAAATTCCCTATCCTTGTCACAAGCACAGTGGGATTACATTCATTGCACACCCCAACCTTGATTATAGACCCCAGAGCTGGATTTGGGGTTTTTCTGCTAAATCCAAATCCATGCCCACAACTTGATTGTTATGACCTTTGTTTTCAATGCAGCAGATTAAGATATGAGTGATCAATAATTACCATTTTCTGATTTGCATCCCCCCATCTTCGGGCCCCTTTGGTTAATGTCTATTTTGTCTGGGTTCAGTTGGGAAATCCTGACTTCTTCCTTAATCTATTGTGGCTTCTGGTCACTCCTCCAAAGTGACCTAGATGATGACTTTCATCAAGTCAACGCATGGCCTTGTTTTATTGCAGAGACTGTCCCAGGCTTTCTAATCCTCTCTGTGCCACTGCTTTATGGCAGACTCCATTTTGAGGTCAATATCCCATTTCCTTTCTAGATCTTACTACTCCTTGGCAATCAGTCCTAAGATATCTTCCATCATCTCTGAGATAAGTGGCCTGGATGATGTTTTATCCTTCATGGTCAAGTGAGGATCTTCCTTTCTTCTAAGCCATCTCCTTGGCTGAGTTTGACACTGTCCCACTCATCATCACCTTGCAGACCTGGAATTAGTAAGCTGTCCTGTTCTTTTCTTATGGTAGGTGCCGAGGCATTCACCTGTCTGGCTTCTATCTCTTGTACAATATTCCAGACCATCAGGTTATTTTCACACACAGATAAGTCTTTGGAAGCACACACCACCTCTAACTCCTTTCCACCCTTCCTCAGAGTCACCTTTAACTCTCTGAGTCATGTGAGGGTCTGCTATAAGTATTCTCTAGGATGCCATGGGTGTGAAAATGGGAGCATTCCTCAGGAGACAGATCACTTCTCATGCAAAAGAAAACCAAACATAAGAGTTTTTAGGTGGGAGGCATACATTATGATTTTTCATTAACAAAATGTCCACGTTCTCTGGCACACGGGATTCATGGGGTTTCCTGTTAGCACCTCCACCACTATGACATTTTCAAAGGTTTTCCCAGCCTTCCCTCGTGTTCATTTTATCTCACAACCACTCTTCAGCTCTGGCATTTACTGGGGTGGGGCTTTTCCTAAAGTGGGATTACACTTAAAATCAGCCCAATTGGGCAAGAATCATGCAGAGTCAAAATTGCACTCAAAAAATCTCTTTGCCAGTTCATGAAATGTAGCAGAAGTTATTTGGTTTACATCACCTTACTCATCAGATTTTTCCTCTCTTGTACATTGGGAAAAAAAATAAAAATCACCATTGCTTTGGTTGAGCATCAGATGAAGTATTTTATATTCTTTTGAGACCTACTTGCAGGACAACTATTATTTTTATTATTTGCTCGATATGTGGAGTTGAATTTCCACAAGTCATATGACATAATGTCACTAAAGTCGAAAGCTGATTCATTACTTCAGCTAATGGGGATTGATGGCTTACTCATGTTTCCCTGGTTTCCTGTGTCAAGTAGGGTTCAGAAGCTGAGTCCAGGCTCTGCAAGAAAGACCACTGCAATCATGGGCCTGCCATGGGAAGGGTAAACAAAGGTGACATGTTGCCTCATATTAAGAATCGAGAATAGTTCTTTTCTTCCTTGACCTCTCTGTACAATCCCATGAGGATTTTAAATCCAATAATCAATCACATATTTTCCGTACAGTTTCTGTTAAGTGGGGCATCGTTTTTCCTCAATATAGTTCAGGGCATACAGGAGTGCGGCTCATCCTCCTTGATGCTTTGGGGAAAACACTTACTGCTTAAAGGCTTTTCATGTGACCCATTTTACTAAAAATGGTGTCAGCAAGAGGGGTAGGATGAAGCAAGGACACTTTCTGATACTTCAGAATTGGAGACAACTTTGCCTTGAATAATAGACATTAAACCTCTCAAAATGTTCCTTGGTTTTTCTGATCACTCTTCTCTTCACTCAATTTGCCCACTCAGTGGTCACTGCCTTGTCGATGACCCTCCCTTCCTTGGCTCAGACAGGTCACGAGCAGTTCTCCTGGTGTAGTCCACAGAGGTTCTCACCCCACACTCCTCGGTTGCCATCTGGAACTCCCAAATTTCAAAATTCATTACAGACAAATTTAACTCTGAATCCCCATCTTGAATCAGGCTCTGTCCTCATTTTGCATATCCACATTACACATGAAAAGCTTTTCTATTCCAAAGCACCTGCCTTTGAATTGCACATATCCCTTGGATATGGAGCTGTGGCAAGATTTTGTTTGTTATAATAACATTTGTTTCCCTTCCTGAGAGAGAAAGAAAGAGAGGTATAGACAGAGAGAAACTGGGAGAAAATTAACATGCAGTGAGTAGCCAATAAATGTTGGAAATGATACTGGGAGCATTTAAATAGTTACACCATTTAAGTGATAAGCTACTTAACCTTTTTTTGTAGCTGGTTCTCCACTGTGCAGTATGTGGGCCCTGAGTTCAGATGGACCAGGTCCAAGGTCTAGCCTCAACTCTTCTGTGAGATTTTAGTCAACTTATTTAATATTTCAGTTTGTTATCTCTAATGTTGAAATGGTAAAAGCCCTTGAAACAAAGTTTCCTTTATGGAAAAGATTGAAGTCCAATTAGTTTAATATGCAACATTTTTATTTTGCATCTATTGTATGCCAGTTTTTGTGCCTAGTGCTAGAATAAAAAAACAAAAACAAAAAACCTAAAACTAAAACATTAAGTATTTTCCTTGCTTTAAAAAAAATTCACAATGCACTCCAGTACCTATAAAGTGGAAATGATGCAGAATTTATAGAGTTAAGCCAGAGGAGAAAAGCACTGTAGTTTGAACAAATTCAATTATCCAGAAAAGCAAATCCATTTTGTTTTTGTTAATAGCACTGAAATTTGCATGCCACTCTTTTAATTAAAGTAGCTGAGAACACATGTTGTTCACTTCATATCTGTACATTTCCTCTGGGAACAAGTCACACTTTATGATAAAGCATAATGAAAATAATTTATATGTAAAACAATAAGCCCAATTCTCTAACCTAAAATTTTTCAATGAGGTATTTTCCGATCACCTGTCTCAGGGTCTGCCTGGGAAATAGTATCGTATTAGCCGAATAGTTGTTGACAAAGACTCGCCTCAAACCTACAAATATAATCTTCTAGGGAGTGGCCAGGGAATTTTGAATAAACCACTCAGGTGATAGTCACATACACTAACTTCAGAAACCAGTTCTCCTACAGCAAAGGTCAGTGCATGATATACAACCCTGGGAAATTTCTGAGATTCACTTGTTTTTTAATTTTATCATCTTTCTCTTAGCTTCATTTCAATGACTACTAAGGTAGTGCTACCCTAGTCAAGATGAAGAAAGGCTAACCCATGGAAAAATACTGCCCCAAATCTCAATGACATAGCAAAGGTTTTATTTTCTCATGTCACAATCTGCACAGGGATATAGGTGTAGCCTGACTCCATTTCCAAGTTTCCATCATTATCAAGGCAGGAAAAGGGAACAAGAAGAAACATGTACTATGCTTTCAAGTGGCTACCCAAAAGTGAAACGTGTTTTATTGGCCAAAATGTCACATGGCCACACCTAACTTACTGATGGCAGGGGAATACAATAAAGTTATTTTCCAAAGGAAGAAAATGAGAGATATTCGGTAACTGGCACTAATGACTACGCCAAGTCCCAAGTTTAACCTCCTTCTATACCAAGAAACTGGAGTCTAATTTGAAATGCTTTTGTTTGCCTTTTTCTGTTTTAATTTTTCATATGTCATGAGCCATGGATAGGCCTCTAGTCAATTTTTATTAAGGTATACTCAAACATCTTACTCTTCCTATTTTGTTCATCTTTTTAGGGCTATGTATGTCAACATCTCCTACTACCATTGTGCTTTCGTTAAATATTTCTTATATATATTTTTCATGTTTGTACCATATGTGTGTTTTTATAGTCAAGTCTCTTCTCAAGTTGTTTATCATGTAATAATTCATAGTTATTGCAGCTTTGACTGTGAATTGAGCCCTCATTGTAAATAGAGAATTAATTCTGTGAAGACAGGTGAAGGGGTGCATCACAGACCAAGTGAAAAATCTAGTCAAGCACATTGACTAGGAAGCTAGATAGGAGCTGGGTCATGGTGTATCTTTCATGTGTTTCTTATTCCTGAGATGATTATGATGAAGAAAAAGAAAATTAAATGCAACAACTCTCAACAAAAATGTTTTGAAAATGATGTGATGATTAAAGCCATCTTGAGTTGGGAGAAAAGAAAGAGCATATTTAATCAAAACAACTTTAATTTCAGGTATGGAGTCAGTGATATTGCAAAAACTGGAATTTGCATGGGGTTATGTTACCCTAGAAGTATTGAGCACTGTGTTCTGGTGGAAAGAATGCAACTGGGAACATGAAAATGCTTGCCCTATACCTGCCTTTTGTGACTAAGGTAGTTCTATAGCTTTAGATAGCTCAGATAACCTTTGCATTTGAGTTTCTTCAAAAATAAGATTGATATTTTTATAGTTTTCTTATTTAATGCATGATGCTGTGACATTATGGGTGTATAAAGGTCCCATAAAAATACAATTAAAATTAGCATAAATAATCAAGATATTCTTGATCTCCATAATAACAATTCATATGACATGTCATCAATATTCAAACTAATAAAAATCTGACATTTAGTTTTGGCCTTTAGTACTGGTGAAATATTCTATTAAAATTTTAAAAAATAAAGCCCATCAAGACTAGAATTACTTCGTTAATTAAAAATGTAATACTTAAATATCAAGCCTCTTAAAATTTTAAATAAACAGAATTTTAAACATATATGTACATATGGTTTACAAAAGTATCTCATCATTACTGGTTGCTTAAGCTTTCATTTAAAATCTCTTCAAAATAATTAGAATGATCACTTTTGATTCTGGAATATGCCCTTTTGTAAACTATTGTAATTTTCTATTAATTATAAATGTTGACCCTTTAACCAATCAGAGCATTTCTATCAGTTTAATTATTCTTCAGGAATCCCAATTACTTTGTCAATAATCAAAATAAATGCCATTAGTCACGAACTTTTCTGTGCCATTTAATAAAGGGTATGTTAATTTGAAAGTGAAATCACTCCTACATGTCCCTTTTGAAGTTAATCCTCATGATGCCCAATAGCATGTCTAGACCTACAAGAGTCCTTCAGGACCAAAAGTACAAAGAAGTGTGGAGTCATGTAAACAAACCCTAAAAACATGAAATCATTAAATCTCCCTGTAGATTCTAATGTACTGATAAATAGTAGGCCAGCCTTCTTTCTTTGAACAAAATACTTCATTCAACATGTGTTTATTGGGTACCTAATATATACCAAGTACTAGACACACTTTTGGACTTTCAGAGAAGTAATGTAGACAGTGTGTCTGACCATAAACAAATATCATCAAAAATAATCTCCATCATTTCACAAAGTTTTCACTTGCCTCCTTCTAATCAACCTCCATCTCTCATGGCCAACCACTGTTCTGATTTATAATTACATAGATAACTTAGACTGTCTTAGAATTTCAATGAAATGGACTCATACAATCTATATTCTTTGTGTTTAGCACCTTTCACCTTCACTTAGTATAATGTTTTCATGATCCATTCATGTATTTTATGCACCAGTAGTTTAATCTTGTTTATTACTCAGAGAGTATTTTGTTGGATGAGTGTGTCACTGTGGTATTTATTTTGGAATCTTTGAGTTATTTCCTGTTCTGGCTATCATTGATAATGGTGCTATAAACATTCTATAAAAACATTTTGTGGCTGCACGTTTTGGGGGGTAGCAGGCGGATACCTAGGAGAAAATGGATGACTGTGTAAGAGGAGTATGCTTCACTTTATAGGAAATTGCTAAATAGTTTTCCAACATGCTTGCAACATTTTACACTTCAACAAGTTGATTTGTATCCTCAGCAACGTTTGTGCTGTAAGTGAAGTGGCATCTCCTTGTGTTGTGGTTTTACATTACATTTGTTTCTCTTGTCATGTGCTTATTAGCCATGCCCATATCTACATTTGTAAAACATATGTTCAAGTCTTATTTGCAACTTTTAAAGTTCAGTAGTTGTGTTCTCCCTGAGTTTTAGTTTATAAAAATAAATCCTGACTATAAGTACTTTGTTAAATTTGGGTATTGAAAATATTTCTATGGCTTGAAGCTTATTTTTTATATTTTTGCAATACTATTTTGTCATGAAGAGAATTATTTAATTTTATCAAAGTCTAGTTTATAATTTTATTTTCCTATCTTCCTCTAAAATTCTTTTCTCACTGTAAGATTGTGAAGATAATCTCATATTTCAAACACTTTATAATATTGGCTTTTACATTTACACTTTAAATAAATTTTATATTTCATGTGAGGTCAATGCGCACATTTTTTTTTATTCATTCATCTAGTCATTCCAGTACACTCGTTGAAAATAATAACTATCATGTGAGACTGCTTTGAAGCCTTGTGAAAAATCAATTGACTTTATATTACTGAATCTATCTCTGAATTCTCTTTCTTTCCATTGATCTATTGGTCTGTCTATATACCAATGACACCTACCATTGTAACTTTATAGTAAGCCTTGAAATCAGATGGTATTAAATCTTCAGTTTTTCCTCTTTCTTTTTCCACATTGTTTTGGCTTTTCTAGGTCATTTGTATTTCCATAAAGATCTTAGAATTAGCTTGACAATTTCAATAAAAATGTCTTTTGGGTTTTTAATTGGGGTTGAAATGAACCTACAGATAAATTTGGTGAGAATTGGTACCTTAACTTTTAACAACATTGAGTCTTCCTCTCTATCACAGATTGGGCCAGACCTTTGCCACCTTCTAGTCTTACACAAACTCGTTTCTTAGGTAAGCAGTGAGTTCTGTCATCAGAACACTCTGCTTGGCCCTATGGATTATCCCCCTGCATTGGAACAGCCCAACCCTCAGCCAAGAACTCACTAGAAACTCCCACCCAGACCCTGGTTCATATCTTTTCCTTAGCTCTTCTCTTGAGCATTTCCATCTGCTTCAGCAAAACCATATCCAACCCCAGACTCTTCAGCTCACCAAGACCACCTAGCTCTGCTTGGAACCTACCCTTGTATGCACCAGTTTGGAATGTACTCCCAAGAAGAAAGCCAGGGCAAATAAACATGGCACAAACCTTGTATTTTCCTATTTCCCAAAGATTAAAATCCTCTGTGTCCCCTTGGCTAATGTATGGAAACAATTGCTTCAAATGTTGTCCAATGGTATGGTTGTTTATAGTGACAAAGCTAGGTTGGCATCAGCTACATTATCATCATGGCAAGTAACAGAAGTATTGCAACTTACAGTTTTAAGGAATCAAACAAATATCGAAAATGTAATTCTGAATTTCAAAAAGAAATATTGTGCGGAGAGGGGGGGGGGGAGAGAGAGGGAGGGAGAGAGAGTGAGAGAGAGAGAGAAAGTGTTTAAGTGTTTCCATAGTTTAGAGGTTCAAGAAAGGCCTCTTGGCACAATTATTTTAAGTATACACCTGCAAGTCAAAGTGGAGTCAAGCAATAAAAAGAATGGGAGAAAGTTAGAATCTTCTTATTTTAATTATGAAGCATGAAGGCTTTAATCAGAGGCTCTTGCCAAGGAATTATTGGATAAGGCTCAAGTATGTGTGAAAACACCATTATATTCCTTGAAATCCTTCTCTCTAGGGGTCCATCGTATTGCTGGTTGCTTGGGAATAAAATACTGGCACTGCTCGGGTCCCAGCAACTAAAATATAAATAGGATTTCTATTGATGAATACTTTCTGTCTCAAACTATGGTATGCCAAATTATCTAGGTAATTCAAAATTCCTTTCTATGATGTTATTTTCCTCAGATAACAGAATTAAAGAATAATTTTAAACTAGAATTCAATAAGTGGCCTATGTTCAAAATTTATCAGAGAACTTCCATATTTAATTTGCTGGAGAAACACAAGAATCCCATAATTGTTACCTCTATTTAAAAAATAGAAAACTTGATATTCATTAATTAAACTGCACACATTAATCATTTATTTAAACATTACAGTATGTTATTATCTAAGTGATGAATGAGCTGGCTTATGATCTCTTCCTTAGATCATCTACCAAAAGCTGGTCTAAGAGTAGCAGAGAAAAGACTTTCTCTATCACCTTGGTTTGGGTTATGCTTTCCAGTAGCTCCCTAAGAATATGAGACTTTGTACGTAATATGCCTGGGGTCTACTTTTTTCTTATGTTTAGCAACACAAAAGATGAGTGCAATTTTTCTGATACATCCACTCATCTATTGAGAATTTCAATCGCATTAGGAATTCCCATTTTCAATTAAGTTTCATTCCATATGGCTTTCAAATACCAAGAGGGAAAGTAGCAGGCAAAAGAAAAAGTTATTAGGCCAGAATGTAATCTCAATGTGTCTTATTAGTTTCTACTGTCTTTCCCCTCTTCTGTGCCTTAGAGACTGTAGTCAAACTACATTTATACTTGCAATCTTAGGGTCTATTTTAGATTTGTAGTTAGACCAGCTTTTTACATATTTTGTTCATTCTGTAGTCATATATCTTTAGAGAGCTCTGGGGAATAGCTCCCACTTAAGGTATTAAATGTATATGTAGAATCCAGTTATTCCATGTTGTATGTGCAAACATACTTAGTCATCTTGGTTTGTGTTTGAACATGTCCTCTTTGGTTGAAATGTCAGCAAGCCTTTTTAAAAGATGAAAAATAGGATTGATTCTTTCCCTATATATGCCCATATACACATTCATGATAAATTTTAATCCAACTTCCAGGGGTGGAAATTTGATAAGAAGCAAGGTTAGTTATTTAAACAATTCTTAACTATACTTGGCCAAATTGATTTCTATAAGTTAGCACTGGCTCATACTTTCATCTTTATCATATAAAAATAACAATGGCAATGGCTACTTATTAGTATTGATGACTATTTAAGAATCTTTGCTAATACGGTTAGGAAAAAATAGTACATACACTGGACTTTTAAAATGCTGAATGTTTGTCATATATTTTTAATTACTTATACAGTGTATATATGCTTTTATAAATTATCTATGCTGTGGGTTTTTGGTATTTTTTATTATTTGCTTATCAGTAACTTGGTAATGAACTCTTTCTAAATTTAAAGATCTTAACATTTATTGTTTGCATTTTAAATATTTATGACTTTTTGTAATTTTTAAATATCAAATTTATTCTCTTAAGTTATAACATATTTTACTTCTATACATCTATATTTATCAAATACTTTATCAAGATGAAATAAATACATGCATAAATACCTGTGAGAATTTTAGGGTCTAATTATTTTTCATTTAACAAGAATTATTTTTAGAGGATGGTGTTAGAATTCTTAACATTCTAACCTAATTTTTAAAAGCATCTATTAAATAGCCAATTTTTTACCAATTCTTAGTATTTTGCTATTATACTATATTTACCAAATTTAAATACCTTTTTATTTAAATCCCTTATATGCTTACAACTTTATTATACATATTTGCATATACACATATGAAATATATTTATACCCATATGTATGCCTATATAAATTATAACTATAAATATTCCTATACATATGATATAATAGCAATGTATGTAATATGTAGCTAATGCATAATAATATGTGTTTGCTGTACTAATGCATATCTGTGCATGTGCATGTGTGTGTTTTCTGAGTTATCCATTCTATTTTCATCTGCTGGTTTATTTTTCTATATTAATAGATTGTTTTAATTATTACAATTTGAAAATACCTGGTGAGAAAAGCCTTACTTTATTGTTCTTTCCCAATATTTTAGCAATGGCCTTTCTCTATATAAAAATAGACTTTGAGGTTAATTTTATTATGATATCTCTGCTACTTACTTGCTATCTATCACCAGTGTCCCATCGAGTCACCTGAAATTCCATGCTTTTTATACTTTATTTTGAACAAACTGCAATGCTCATTATACTCACTTTTGTCTTTGAGAATATGACCCTTGCCTCCAATTCTTCATGTCTTCTTAATAGGCACTTTTTAACTTTTTATAGTTCAGATAGGTCTAATCTAATTTGAGGCTGTTAACAGATTTTTTCCTAATTTTATTTTAAAATTGGCTATTTATGACATATAAACAATTACTTGTATACTTATATACAATCCAATTTCAGGATTTTTTATTAATGCAAAGCTTCTGCAGTTGATTTTTATTTATTATGAAAAGTTATAAACCTATAAAATTTTTTATGTAATGTATATGGTAATAAATATCTGCAAGGAACAAAGATACATACACACACACACACACACACACACACATATATATATATATATATCTTCCAAAACTACTGTTGTTTTATTTGTTTAATGGTGTGTGTTAAAACCTTCTTGAACATCTAGTAGAAAAATAGATATATTAAGATAAAAGAAGCCCTGGCTGGTAGCACAGTGGATAAGGCACCTTCCTGCAAACCCAAAGGTTGCTAGTTCGATTCCCCAGCCAGAGCACATAACCAGGTTGCAAGCCAGGTCTCCAGCCAGCTCTGTAGCTGGAGGCAGGTGAAAGGCAACCATGCATTGATGTCTCTCTCCCTCTCTGTCTCTTTTCCTTCTCCTCTCTCTAAAAATAATAAATAAGATCTTTTAAAAAAAGATAAAAGAAGAGGATAAATATTAATTATACTTTTACATTGTGAAGTTACTGCAACATTTTTTCTATGTTGTATACATTGTTTAAATACATGTGTATAACATTTTACATATTTGAGCACCATTTAAAACTGTTAAACTTCAGTTTCTTTCTTTCTTTCTTTCTTTCTTTCTTTCTTTCTTTCTTTCTTTCTTTCTTTCTTTCTTTCTTTCTTTCTTTTTTTTTTTTTCCTTTTTAAAGGGAGAGAGGCAGAAAGGGAGAGAGAGCCAGCAATGTATGGTTGTTTTTCACCTGCCTCCATCCACAGACTAGCTGGAGACCTGGCTTGCAACCTGATTATGTGCCCTGGCTGGGAATTGAACCAGTGACCCTTGGGTTCACAGGCCAGCTCCTTATCCACTGTGTTCAGTTTCTTTTTAACAGCAGACTTATTTTCAGTTATTTTGAATAACATTGTAGTTCTTATGTGAACTGCAATTTCTTCTATTTTTGTTGTTGTTTTTTTTTAACTTGGCTCACGCGTACATGTTCTACTGGACTTTGTAACCATAAAAGAAACATCTTTCCTAAACACATTCCATTGCCAGTACTGTAGGAAATGCAAATGCACTATATAGCATCTGTTTTGCAATTAATTGGTAATAAAACGAAACTAAGCTTTACTATTTTTTCTCCAATAGCTATTCCCTAAGAAAAGACATGACTTTTCACTTAGCATTGTGAGAATAACTCTCCATTGAGCACCCTGCCAGTAGAACTAAAGACAACATTTAAATTTCCCGTCTCTCTCCATTGAAGGAGAACTGATACCATTACATCACCCATAGTCCATCATTTCTATAGGCTATGAACCAGTCCACACAGTGAAATATTATGGAATGACATCTGGTAATACTGTGACACAGCATTAATCCTTACAAGGATATATTATCTAGGCATTATTATTACAAAGGGGACCAAACACACACTAACTATTGTGCCAGCTTCCTTCGGGGGGTAACTTGTGTTCATAAACACTAAGGTGAATTCAGATTTAACTGTAAGATTACTTGAGTTGTTTTCAATTGATGAAAACTGAAAAATGTTGAATCAAAAGATTTACTTTATGAGCTGGTTCATCAGGATGGTCTTGTACCATATGATCTTCATGTGGCAAAAACTAACAACAACAACAAACAAACAAACAAAAATCCCTAGTTGCACTGAAAATATGTTCTGTGGGATGAATGAATGAAAGTGAAGAGGGTCAAGTCTTTAACCTCTTTGTACTTTGTAAATACAAAGTGTCTGTGTTCACACATAACTTTGCTTTTTACTGAATAAAGACTATGTTTTTGGCAACAAATTCAGTGTCATAACTTTATTTTTCTGCGTGTAAACTCAACTAAGATATTCTAAATGCATGTTTTAACCTATTATGTTTAATATTACAATGAATACAATTAAAAATGCAAACAAGAAGAGTGCTACTTTGTTTTTTCTTATAGTTTTATTTATTTTGGTTGGTGAATAGCCTAGTCTTGCTCTTTAATATGGCATTTTTTTGTCATTTCATCACATTCAATAACTGCATTGACTCAAGAAGAGAAATTTAAAGAGCTTTCTACAAGTTATTAATGGAAACAGAATGTCAAAAACCACTAACGGAAGAACATGTTTTAAGTGTTTTATTCCAATTTGTCATACCTCTACTTTTTCACAGGTTTCTATTTTGTGTTAAAAAAAAATTATTCTATGGTCTGAAACTTGACATTCAGGTTACTAGGCTGTAAGAATTTTTGAGACAACAGTTTAAACAGTCTGTTAGCTAATATTAGTTTTATTCTTTAGTCATATGCCATTGGTATATTTAGAATGATTTATTTCCCTTCAGCACTATAGAAATTGAAGGTTATATGCTCTGGCAGCCACATTCTGTGATAAATCTGAGTAAATTTACATAACATTTCATAACTTTGTAATGGAGGAAGGGAGTTTACAAAGGAATTAAAGGTTCTTAGAAAAAAGGTGCTACACAGTGCAAATGATCACATAAATTAGGTTTTTGGAATAATCACATTTGGGGAGGATTTAATTGAACTCTGTAGAAGGGAGTTAGTTCAGAGAAATGGAGGGACTGTGGAATTTAGTACTTCATTTGTATTCATCTCAGAATTAAAATTTAAACTACAAAGAAACTAAGACATGATGGCTGTTTTTATATTCCCTGTTCTTTATGATATTTAGAACATATAAATATCCAATTTACTAGAAAACAGTGAACATTTTTAGTAAACAGTCTACATAACTGAAACTCAGGGTTAGTACTAGCAGCACCTCTATCAAACATTCAGTCATGAAATTATGGTGACTCATGATAGAGCAGGACATTAGGACATGGATCTTCTGGAACTGCAGGTGTTCTGGGATCCTTCCTACCAGATCTGCATTTGACCCCTGACCTCAACTACATTCCTGAGCTTGGCCTCAAGCCTGAACCTCACCCCTCACACTGAATCCTGACTCCTACCTTTTCTTCCCTCTCCTTTATTTTCACCCTTTCCTTTATTCTTACCCACCCTGAAATGGACTTCTTCCCTGCCCTTCATCCTAGAGTTAAGAAAAGCAGCTGTTGAGGATAGATGCCTGGCTCAGTGACAGGGTAAATGGTATATTGTACTTGATTAAACCATAATTACATGAAAGGGCAATGGTTACTTTTTTAAACCTTATATGGACCAGCTATAAGAACATAAATGCCCTTCCTATTAAAAGATCTGGTATCAAAATGCCATCCATCCTTCTTAGACATATTGTCTGGGCCAATGGGTTGGCCTTGGGAACTGAGTAATAAATGTACCATGAATTCTGATTGGTTGTAGCCAAATGGATCTTATCCAATATCCAAGGAGTCACTGGGGCTTTATGAAATTGCCACTGTTAGTTTGACTCTAAAGAGACCCAGCTGTAAATGTATCAGGTAATATCTGCTCAACTGTGGTGCATTTAGAATTTGTCTCTATGACTTACACAAAGCCAACATTATTCTAAGACTGAGTAGACAATCTTTTCATAAAAGGCCATATCCTTTATTTAACAGTTTGATGTTAATACTGTAAGATTATAGATTGCATACGCTGAAAAAATTCAAGGTGATCATTTGACTTATTATTTTTCACTTTTTGAGCTGCTATGCTGAGGTTGAACGGCATACATAAGGCATGCACAAAAGACTTCTGATATTATTTAGTGCTTCTTGTCACCATTTACCCTTCTCATTTATTAGGCAGATGCCTAATGGCTAATGGATTTGTCAAAGCCAAGATTGTTGAGACATTGTAGCCAGACCAAAGAATTATGACAAAGTGACAACAAAAAGCTAATTTCTGGGCCCATAATCTCCCCTTTGTTTTCTGTGAAAGTGTGGTCATTTTATTAATTTCTTAGATTGCCTTCTTTATTGTGGGCTTTGAAATACTATCCCAAATAACGTAAGTTATAAGAAAAAAAATACCTGATAAATCTCTAAGTGATCTGTCTGAATTAGATGCTAAAGAGATGAGTGGAGAGTAGAGAAGGAGTGAGGAAGAGAGGCAGAGAAATGCACCTGTACTTGGCAGTGGTACAAGTACAGCTAAGCTCTCCCCCATTTTCCTTTACACTTTTTCCTGGCCTGGAAATGTTTAGCATAAGCTACTTGCAAAAGACTCTATATCTTTAATCATGTTGTTTAATTCTTCAGCCCTGCTGTGGAGAATTGGAACTGCCCTTTGAATGCAGCTCAGTCTCCACACGTAGCATGTCATCAGACATAACAAGGGTTCAGGGTAGCTCTTGAGAGAGGCAGGGTATGGTCTATATGGTAGCAACCCAACATGCTCCCCAACCTTCCTGCTCTAAGGGACCCAATCAAGCTGTGCTGTTCAGTAGTAAGGTGCACTAAGTGCACTTTTGACTTGCTCTCACAATATTTTCAATTTATGATATGCTTATTAGGATTAAACTGATACACACACACACACACTTCTTGCTATTAATGATCGTTAATTCTGGGTGCAGTAATGCACAAAAATATTGTTTGCTTTCAGAGTTAAACAAAAAGATATGAAGTATAAAGTAAATCTGTCCACTTGTTTTCCCCTATCTCTCTAACTCAGTTAAACTGAATAATCCGACCCTGTTCAGTGTCTCAGTGACCAATGAGAGGCTACAATGGGGAAAAGGAATAGAATAAAGCTAATGTTTAGCTCAGCTTGGTTTCAGAGACAGTGGCATCTCTTTAATGACACTTTGATTGGCATCTAAAATCACCCTGTTCTGGTGCCTTTAGTGCTGTTTTGCTGGCACCTTCCCTACTCTGACACCTCCACACATGCTTCGAATATTTTGTGCAACAACAACAAACAAACAAACAAACAAACATTTTTCACAATGCTCAATTTTCACCTTTAAAAAAAATCACTGGCTGGTAGCACAGTGGATAAAGTGCCGGCCTGCAAAATTCAAAATTCAATCCCCAGCCAGGGCGCATAACCAGGTTGCGAGCCAGGCCTCCAGCCAGGTCCGTAGCTGGAGGCAGGTGAAAGGCAACCATACATGGATGCTTCTCTCCCTTTCTTTCTCTCTCCTTGCCTTTCTCCCTGAAAATGATGAATAAAAAAAAAATCTTTGAAATAATTTTTAAAGTCTATGTACAATATGAGTCTTAGAACATGGCTTTGAATAAATGTTTTAATCAGAAGTAAAACAACTTCAGTTCATCCTTCAGGACTAGGTACTTCCTGGTTGGTACTCGCTTTCTGAAAATAAGCATGGGAAGGAAGAGAAAACAGGGAGAGAAAGCAGAGAAGAACAAGGAAGAAAGATGCAGTTATCCCTCATTCTAAGTAACTGTGGTTTTTGCAGGAAACAAAATTACCTTATATATTTTAACATTTTAAAGGAAATTTTCAGACTGGATTAGATAAATGTCCCTACCGGTTTTATTCTACATCAAACGGCTTAACCGCACCTAATGTGTCATGTAAGAGAAAGAGCTGGAAAACAAGTATTAAGAGGGTACACTTGCAAAAATAGAGTAATCATAAAAGTAAAAAACTGCCTTTAAGCCTAAAAGCTATAGTTTGTATAAAAAGTGAAGTTTAACAGTTAGTTAAACCAGTATAAAATTTTCGAGAGAGAGCATTTTTCTTAGTTTACATTTAAACTTCCAGAAGAAAAATAATTTTAAAATAGTCCCAAACATTTAGAGTACTTCTGAATTAGGGTTCTTTGAAGCATGAAGACAAATTGATTCCAGGACGATTCCACAAAGGCACCCAAGTCATAATGCTGCTGAGTGCCTACAACCGGCAAATGTTTAGTCTATGAACTCAACACATTTTCTAGGCCCAGGATGATGGGGACTTTATTGCAAATGGGCAAGAAGGTTTAAGTTAGGGTAAGGCTGTCATTTTGATATACTCGCAAGGCTTAACGTTTCTAATCTTTGAAAAATCCTTAAAATGCAAATGTCAAACATGCCTACTTGGTTTTGAAGTTTTAGCTCATTGTAAAAGGTTTACAAAGAGTAAATGTTTCTTACCTAGTATGCTGTATTAACTATGTGAGTCAATTGTATGTAAATGTATGTTAAGCTTTTTAAATTATTTATTTTTAAAGATTTTTATTTATTACTTTTAGAGAGAGGGGAAGGGAGCGAGTCAGAGAGGGAGAAAGACATCAATGAATGGTTGCTTTTCACCTGCCTCCAGCCACAAACCTGACTGGAGACCTGGCTTACAACCTGATTATGTGCACTGGCTGGGGAATCGAACCAGCGACCTTTGGGTTCCCAGGCTGGCACCTTATCCACTGCGCCACCAGCCAGGGTAAATTTTTCAGTATAATACAGTTTTATTAAACAACTTAAAAAATCAAAGCATAATGTATTGTCTTACATAGCAATTCATTGACATACATTTTCAGGCATTATTATTATTATTTTTAAAGAATTTGGTTTTGGATAAAAGAAAGAGAACTGTACAATGAATTATTAATGGATACCCAGAATCAGTACTTCAGATAGTTTTGTCACAATGTTATTTTAGAGTCCCATTTTATTGAGATAGTGATTATTCCTATAATCTGTATCCATAAATTTAAAATGAAATGAACTTGGTACTCATCCATGTAGAATCTTCGTCCATGCATGAGTTCCAAAGGGGCTGTTCATATTTAATTGCATTCTGGGACCACACATGTGTTCCTCTTTATTTACAGGCCCTCTCTTTCCATCTCCCCTGGTTTTTTATCAGTTTTGCATTTATCTTTTTAATCATCTCAGGGCTCAGCACCCTCTCCCTGTAGAGAAAACAGAACAGCTTATGTACTTCCCACAATTCTTTACAAGGTTTCATTTCTTGATGGTTGCGTAGTAGCTTAGTAGGCTGTTCTCAGGAAAGGGTATGAGATGCTGAAGAAGAAGTGAGGAGGTGTCACTGACAAAGAAAGTAAATATCCATGGGTCCCACAAGCATATGTATCTCTAATCATCAGCTCTGTTAGATAGAAAGGGGAAGAAGCCTGCCTTTTTCATGTTAGCTTGATTCTTTCTGTTTTGGAAGAACAAGTTTTATAACTCTGCTTTGATGCAGTAAAAAAATAAGAGCTCAGAGCTAGGTAGATCTGAACTGTGATTCAAATCTTATCATTGTCTCGTTCAGTCATTATGGCATTGGATGAGTTGCTTGAATCCTCTATGCTACATTTTTTTTAAACTATAAAATGGAAATACAAGTTCCTAACATAAAATTATAGAGATTAGAGAACACTATAAATAATTTTAATTGAATATTTCATAGTTTAAATTCAATAAATGATAGCAATTGCCATTTATTATTATTATTCTACTTAACGGTTTGGAAAACAGCCTGACTACCCATTTGCACTCATACCTACCATTGTGTAATCCCAACATCAAGAATAGCCTCAGTTACCTTTCAGGAATGACCTAATTTTATTGGCTCAAGTCCTGAATGTGAGAATACACCTCTTCAATAATCTGATCTCAATCTGATCTTACGTCTTTTTGTGCAGAAGTGCGTGTCACCTTGTTATCAAAATCAGTTTTACAGAAATAAAACACCCAACAAGCACAATCCAAAGAACAAGCACAGAACTGAAATTCCCTTAGGTATTCTTATTTTTAATTAAAAAAATTGTATAATATTTTATGCATTGCCATTTAACGCTCTTATACCCTCCTCCTTCTGAAATGACCACACTGTTGTCCATGTCCATGAGTCCTTTTTCCTTTTCGCTCAGTCCATACACTCTCTAAATCCCACCCCCCATAGTTATCTACCTGCTCTCTATCTTTGAGTCTGTCTCTATTTTACTTGTTAATTCAATTTGTTCATTGGATTCCACATATAAGTGAAATCATATAGTATTTGTCTTTCTCTAACTGGTTTATTTCACTTAGTGCAATGTTCCCCAGGTCCATGCATGCTGTTGCAAGAGGTAATTTCTTTTTCTTTTTTACATCCAAGTAGTATTCCATTGTGTAAATGTCCCATAGTTGTTTCATCCACTCATCTACTGATGGACACTCAGGCTGCATCCACATTTTGTCAATTGTAAATAATGCTGCAATAAACATAAGGGTGCTTACGTTCTTTTGAATTAGTGTTTTTGGTTTCCTTTGGATATATTCCCAGAAGTGAGATCACTGGGTCAAAAGGCAGATCCATTTTTAATTTACTGAGGGAGTTAGTTCTGGCTTTCCACAGTGGCTGTACCAGTCCGCATTCCCACCAACAGTGAAAAAGGGTTGACTTTCCTCCACATTGTCACCAGCACTTGTTTGTTTATTTATTAATGATGGCCATTCTGACAGGTGTGAGGTGATATCTCATTGTGGTTTCAATTTGCATCACTCTGATGATTATTGATGTTGAGCATCTTTCCATATGTCTATTGTACACGTGTATGTCCTTTTTGGAGAAGTGTCTATTGCCCATTTTTAAATTAAATTGTTCGTTTTTTTAGAATTAAGTTTTGTAAGTTCGTTATAAGTTTTGGGTATTAAACCCTTCTCAGATATATTGGTGAATATGGTCTCCTATTCCATAGGTTGTCTTTTTATTTTGTTGATGGTCTTCTTTGCTGGGCAAAAATTTTTTTAGTTTGATGTTGTCCCATTCATTTATGTTTTCTTTTGTTTCCCTTGCCTAGGGATCTGTCAGATAAAATATTGCTGAGAAATGTCTGAGATTTTACTGCCTATATTTTCTTCTAGAATTTTTATGGTTTCAGGTCTAATATTAAAGGCTTTAATCCATTTTGAATTTATTCTTGGGTGTGGTAAAAGAAGGTGGTCTAGTTTCATTTATCTATGGCTATATCACCCTGAATATACCACATCTTATCTCATTTTTAATTTTTGTTTTCAAAATATCCATATGTACTCAGAGAACCCAATATTCACTCTGTTTGCTGGTGCCATATTACCATATGCTTCTCACTTGTCCTTGTTTCTTTTTGCTTCTGCCTTTAATACAGAAACCATGCCTTCTCTAAAAAGATAAATTAGTTCATGTTGTTTAAGGTGTTCACTTAAAATTAATGCTCAAATGGGCTTTCTCCATATATGGCCTGAAAACAAGTATACATAAAAAAAAAGAAGCAGAGAAATTGAACTGAGACTTGAGTATTTGGCATCCACAACAAATATTTTAGAATTAGTCCATATTCATCAAGCTCTAAAACTTTTCTCCCAATATCACCCATACTCATCCACCTGCTATGGGCTATGACCCCACTATGAGCATTCTCCAGTGCAACTTAAAGTTTGTGGGTAAAGGCTCTATGTCCACTGATTCTTCTGTCCTGATAGTTGATGCTGCCTCCTACCTTTCATTCTTCAGAGAAATTCATCAACTCAACAATAAGTCAGGTATTTGGAAATTAGTTAGATTTTGGATTTTAAAGCTACTATTCCAGAATTCCTTATATCCTTCTGTCTCTTGACAGAAAATTATTCTTGGTTATTTCTTTATGCTTCAAACTCAATTCCTTAGGCAAGCCTTCAGGTTATGGGAGATGAGAAAAGTAGAGGAATTGTAGTGATTCTTAATTGTATCACCTTGGAAAGAATCGAATGGTCAAAACTTGTTACCCATTAGGCCATCTTTGTGGCCCAAACCTAACCACAAAGAAAGGGAAAATATTGAGGAGTACATGAATATTCAGTGAGCATTAACTCTTTGCCAGAATATTTATGCATACACTTAAATATGTATACACAGATATGTGAGTGTTCATTTATGTATTATGTATAAGCATAAAAATGTATTAAACTACTCTGAAAGTTTTACAACCAACAACCTATCATTCATCAGTAACCATGGGGAAGTAAGTGGAATTGGGTTGTTGGTGAATGGGGATTTTAAGATTTATTTTATGCATATCTGTATTGTAATTTGTCAGCATATTTCAGGTATTTTCAAGCATATTTCACATATTATTTTTAATTTTTGAAGAGTAGTACTCATTAACTTTTTTCAGTCCATCCTCCATTCACTTACTAACATACTGAAAATTTAACTTCTGTCCCACCACACCATGAAACAACATTCTCAAATCTCATCAATGACCTGTTAATTGTTAAATTCAGCAACACCACTTGACTTTTGATTGTACTTGACCTCCTGTAGCATTTGGCACTATGAAACATACGGCCTCTCTTTGAGATTCTTGCCTTACTTATATGGCATTACACTCTCTTGCTTTACTTCCTACTTCTGATTATTCTTTATTCTCTTTAATTACATCTTCTTCCTTGTTGTTTTATAACTTGAAAGCATCCACACAAATTCCCTTAAGCCATACTCCCCTCCTGAAAAATGTTAATGCTCTTCAGAGATTTAATGCATACACTTTTAGGCAAAAGACTCAGAAATCTGCATTCTAGTCTAAAACTTTTCTGCATAGAATTTATAAGTTTATTCCAGAGAGCTTCATATCAATGCACAATGGGTAACTCAAACCACTATATATAAAATACTGATCACAAAACTGCCATCCTTACAACTTTTTCAACATCATAAATTTTATGGCTCACTTATATCATCTCCTGGGGTGAACTCACATGATCTTCAGTAAAAGGGGTTGTGAAGTAATTCCCCCAACTTACCCACTATATCTTTGACAAATTATTGAAACTCTCAAAATTTAGGTTCATTATCTAAAAGGGAAATACGTTAGTAATAATAATGTCTTCAAATGTTTGTTGTGGGGAAATATACATATGTATAGAAAACAGTCAAGAAACTAGTATAAATGACCCATGGACATGGACAACAGGGTGGGAATTGATTGTTGGAGAGGAGATGTGGTGGGAGGGACAAGGAAGAGCAATGGGGGAGGGGGGAATGGGACAACTCTAACAGAACAACAATACATTTTTTAAATTTTTTTTTAAAGATTTTTATTTATTTTTAGAAAGAGGGGAAGAGAGAGAAAGGCAGAGAGGGAGAGAGACACATTTTTTAAATATAATAAAAATAAAGAAAACTCAGCAAGGTGAAAACAATAGTTTTACTATAATCATACTAAACACTGAGACAAGAAATGTTGTGCAAGAATATACATCTTTCTCTTCTCATGATTTCTCTCCCTACAATACTCAACTAAAACATTATCAGGACCTATCAATGTGTTAAATTGTCTTCTTACATTACTTTCTTCTCTCCAGGAGCTCTTTTTTTCTAAGTTGGATAAGACAATATCCCTATTGGTCTCCATGTTCCGTTTCTCAGGAGCACTGTTGGCTCTCATTGCCAACAGAATACTTTCCAAATCCATGAACACTTCTGTCAAGGACTTCTACAATCAAAACCCAACCTTTTCTTCCAGTTTGGTTCCTCACCAACTCTATGCTCTAATCATTTTAAATAACATGCTTCTTTCATATCTCCTATACCTTTACCCATATCTGTCCCTTTGTCTAAACACCTCTTTCTTCCTCCTTCTTTATATAATAAAACCCTTTTGGAAAGTTCATCTTATAAGCATCCCCACCATTAGACATGTTCTTGGGACGTTCCATTCCATAAAGAATTTATTACCTCCTTATTTTGACTTTCACCATCATTGAGTTTTATATCTTTGTTTTCCTTATACCACTCCTACTTATATTCATTCACTTATGTGTTCAACCACTCATTTCAGAGTGAATACTCTGTTGGGTGCTGTGAAGTATTATGATGACAAAGAGATGATCAACCTGTGTACCAATCCCTTTCTCACCCCATTTAATTTTCTTGAAGTCCCTTCTGATTTTTTTACCTGTCCCTCTTCCTACAGTCCAGCTCATTCTTTGCATTGAATAGCTCATTATCCAATGCTCATTGATCAAACAAGACCATTTACAACTCTTTCTGCATAGAAATAAAATGTTGACTGAAATATACCTTCTTCAGAAGGCTAGCTTGTCTATTTGTCATCTAATCCTCTTTGAATGGCAAAAAAAAAAAAAAAAAAAAAAGTAATCTTTTTTTCTCAGAGAGTCCTAACCCTGCTTCCCCCACTTTGATTCCATTTCTGCCATACCTATGATAACACATTGGTTGGAAGGATGCCTATAATTAAGCATCTTCATGAATTTATATCTTACCAGACCTAGACTTTTCAAGGTATTCTAACAAATATTGTCCTAGATATATATGCTCACTGAGGCTCTGAGGAAAAACTTAAAAAACCACTTGAAACCTATAGGCAAGGTAACAGTCCCATAAACCCAGAACTAGATGAAGTTAGCCCTGACTTTTGAAACTTGAATGGCTATAGTCTTGCTTTAACTTTTTTCAAGGAGTGTGAGTAAAGGAAAGGAGGGAGTGTAAGGGAGTAATGTTAGGAAAGTCAGAGAGTGAGTGTGTAGAGGAGACGGGGGCCAAGTGGAGAGCTTAGGATCCTTGTTCTAACTCAGCAGAGCCCAAAAAGGAAGGAGGTTTAGTGGCAATTTGTGCTTCACAGCCTGTAAATCATGTCTGCACTCCACCAGGTCAAGATGTTTTTCAAGATTTCTTTCAGTATCATATTGCACTTCACACTCACCTTTCCCATGCAAAATGTTAGAAGTATGTTATTTTTTCTTGTTTGTACACATTTACATATGTAAAAGTTCTCCAAATTATTTTTGAAAGTATCCTATGCAGAAATTTAAAAATTGTTTTATACTCAAATGTTGTTCTGCTTCTTTCAAATATGTAATTTTCTATGCTATAATAATTCATAATCTTGTAACTTTCTAAGAAAAAAATGAGCACATGCTTTTAAAAATAATGATAACCTTTCTTTTGCAAAGTTAAGTGCTGATATTTTTTAAAGGGGCAGATGAAATTATTTAACTAACTGAATTTTGGGGTCTATGATCCTATTAATTGGTTATGTGTATTTTTATACTTGCTATTCATATGCACATACACATATATGATATAAATAAAAGGGCTTATTTTTAAATTAACAGAAAAATAACTAAGAATGTGTAATCTCCAGAAGAAGGGAACAATTATATAACTGCAATAGCAAAGACACACTTGTCAAAGTATTTCTAGGGGAATAAAGTTTTAAACTTGGAACAAGATTATCAGAGTTTCCAAATCTGAAGATGGATACTAGCTTTTACCTTCATAGGAAAAAAAAAAAAAAAAAAAAAACAGCTTTAAAAGTAAGATTTAATAATAACTAAAAGTCAAATTAATTTTTGGCAGTTGCATGTAGTTATTTTAGAATTTAGCATTTGCAAAATTACTTCAAAGCTATTAAAATGAACAGATTAACATTATCTGTAAAAAAATTTGATGGGTTTGTGACGATATCTTGTCTAGATAAGCTAAAACAAAGGACCAGCTTACAAAGTAGGGAGGGAAGAAGGAAGAGAGGGAGAGAGAGAAAAGAAGATGAAGAGAAGAAGAAGAAAATAAAGAAAAAGAAGAAAGAGGAGGAGGAGGGGGAGGTGGGAAGGGGAGGAGGAGGGGGAGAAAAGGTGGAGAAGGGGAAGAAGAAAAAGAGGAGAATACCATCAAGAAATAGAGGAGTAATGAGGGGAATCTTGTAAAAATGTTGCTAGGGCTCCTGGGGCAATACATTTTACTGAATATAGGTTTATGGTTTGACCTATAAATTACAGGGTATTTGAACTAAGTAATATCAAGTGCAGAAAATGCTACTTGCTTCTTAAAATATTTATAAAAAATGAAAGCAGTTAACATTTATTAAACACTTATCATATGTCAAACATTGTTTTTAGTTATGAGCATTTAAATAAATAACCTAGGTACTCTCTCAGGTGAGCATTATTTTTATCCCCATTTCATAGATGAGAAAAACCAAGGCTCTGAGAAATGAGGCAGCCTGCACAGATTCTTATGGTTAGGAAATGGTAGCCATTGTTTAAACCAGGTGTCTGATTCTTAAACCCACATCTTAACCACTGCTTCTGTGCACATGGAAAAGCAGTTTTTATTCAGACACAGCCATTGCTAACTTTTAGTTTTGGAGGACCTTCTACAGTGATGATTCACAAGAAGTCTGGAATAGGCACAGCCATATTCCCAAACACTGTGTTATTTTCCCCCGCACTTCCTCTAAAATCTTCTAATCACCATCTTAGGAAACTCCATCTCAGCAGATGACCTGGCAAAGAGTTGTTAAGGTACAATTGCGGACAAAAGATTTGTGTTTAGGAAAATGAAGTGTTTCTATTCCGCTGTTAACTTTTCCCTCTGCCACCCCTACCAGATACACTCCGAAGTTTGGCTGCATCCCCACCAATGTGTTCGTTCCAGTGTTGAGCACATAAGCATTTACTCCGGGAAAGGAAAATATCGGGGAATGAAAAGAGCTGTGTTGTAAAAGCTTCCTTGGTGCTCCTTTCTGGTCTAAGTGAAATTACTTTGGCTTCTGAAAGTGACTGAGCTCAGCACAAAGTGGCACACGGATCCAAATGTTCTTTTAATATTTTTGCTGTGGAAAAACGCCTCTTAGCCAGGCTTCCTTTATGCTCACTCTTAATCCTGGGAACGTTTTGCAGATTTTATGAAAGTCCCCACTGAGAAAAATAAACTGCTGCCTTAAGAGGGCCCCCATTTTAATGATTGAATAGGTACTCAGCACATTGTAGTTGCTCAATAAAGGCTCACTGAAAGGAATTAAGTTTTATCAATGGCTGAATTCCAAGGGAAACATCTGTTAGGATGATGCAAGTTCAAAGTCAGGTGCTCCTTGGGTAGCATATTTAGGCCAGGTGTTGAGTAAAAGGACTTAAAAGGAAGAAACAGGAGTACATTGAAAGTTAACTCAGAGGGATACCTTATTATTGTTTTATCATAATTGCCAATTTTCTATCACCCTGTGAGGTGGGCAGAAAATACTGCCTCCCTTCTGCAGGTGAGACAGTTGAGACTTTCGACAGTTAAGAGTGACACTTGTTAAGATAAACCAGTTAGCACACGATCCAGCCTAGACAAGTGTGGGGGAGTCTGACTCCAGGCGACCACCCTGCACCACCACTCAGAAGAGAACTCCCTGTAACCAGAAAACACGGTTTCTGTGTCAGGCGTCCTTAACTCCACTGGGCTCTTCTCCCCACAAGTCTTAATCACTAGCACAGCTCACAGTCACGAGTCATGTGTGCACACTCATTAAGAAGGAAATACAACACTAAAATGCCTCCGAAGTGTTGCTGTTCCCTCCGTGGGTGAAGTGACTCCCACAGACAAGGGGGCCAGGGTGGACTTAAGTGAGCGGAGGAGACAACTGCCCAGCAGGAGTCTCCGTGGCTGGGGTGGATGTTGACATGAGCATCATTCTTTACTAGTAAACGACAGGAACTCCTCTCTCCCGGATATTCCCATGGACCAGTCAGCTTACTGTACTGCTAACTTCTTTCATAGGCTCTTGGGGTCCTGAGTGCCTCTGAAGCTTAGATAGATTCCAGTCTTGCATAATTCTTATGATGCAGGTGAAATCTAACTTGAGTATTGGAGCTGAATACTTTCATTGCTGCATGGTGGGCAAACTGGGGTTAAGAACACTGAGCGTGACATTGTACCGAGGTCATGCCGGGGCTTTGAGGAGTGTGAATAAATAACCAGCTTACTATATCTGACTCAGCAAAGGAATCATTCCTTATTCCGACCCTCTCTATGCATAAAACTGAATTTTTTTTTTCTCTGATTTGTTAGGCCTCCAGTTTAGGAGTGGAGGAAGTGAAGTAGGAGCCTTAAAATCCAAGACTTTGGCTGTATTCATGGCTAAGGAACATTGAAAATGAAGTTGAGCATCTTTTAAAAATATAAAATATGCCTTGGGTACCTAAACAAACATGGCAAATATGATATATTTATTTGTAGAACTCTGGAAACCTTCAGATCTAACATATGTAAATTGTTACATCATCTTATTATAAACCTCTACTGGGAAAAGGACATCTAAGACCTCACTGTCATAGGAACAGACCCGTTCCAGGAACTAGAACCGATATTCCAGGACCCCAACACATGACACCAGCTTTATATAGCCAAGTTGATTCTAGAAACACTTTAGTGATTGATTCTTCTTTGGCTTTTTTCCATGTTCTTGCAACAGCACTCTTTCCTAGGGCACTCTTTCCTGTTAAAAATTTGTTAAGTAATATTTCAAAGATTTTATTTATGATTTTTAGAGAGAGGGAAAGGGAGAGAGGCAGAGAGAGAGAGACATCAGTATATGGTTGCCTTTAACCTGCCTCCAGCTACAGATCTGGCTGGAGACCTGGCTTGCAACCTGGTTATGTGCCCTGGCTGGGAATCGAATCAGTGACCTTTGGGTTCGCAGGCTAGTGCCTTATCCATTGTGCCACCAGCCAGGGCTTCAAAAATATTTTTTTGTAATTGAAATAACTATGCGCTGAAAACATGGATATCAGAACTGTGTATCTCAGCTCTGAGTGAGTGGAATATTGTGAAATATGAAAAGATAGTCAATGGTTGGGGCGAAACTGGAGCCCTACGTTGAGATAGCTTTGTCTATTTTGTCAAAGAGTAAGTGTCAGGAGTGCTGTTTACCCACCAGTGAAGTCAGCCTGGATCATTCCAGCCATGGCTAGTGAGGAAGGAAATTTCCCCCTATAGGAGTTAGTTAGGGAAAAGTGGCCTGGCTAGTCTGGGTGAAATAGGACTTCTGCATTTTTCTTCAGTGGAAAATATATATTTACCATCTAACAGGGTGCAGGAGTAGTCACTTCAGCTTCAATGGATGTTCTACCCTTTCTGGATAAATGGCAGGAAGTAATGCATTTTATACAAGTGTGCTATGTCCACTCAAAAGAATCTACAATCACTCCTAATATGATGATCACAATAAGGTTTTTAATCCAGAATTTAACAAATGAGGGACATGTGGAGGTGAAGGCCATTCCAGATCAAAGAAATACTATACTGGGGGACAGAGGGCAGCAAAAACGGGGATGGATGTAATACAACAACAATAAAATAAAATAAAAAAGAAATACTATACTAATAAATCTATTATATTATAAACAAGTAATATTAACAAAGGTACAACACTACAAAAGTATAAATTTAGCATATGAAAACACCTCCCTGGCTAAAGAGATGTAGTAAGGAATAAAGTTGAAATTTTTGGCAAGTCAGTTTGTTTAGAATTCTTCCTTTAGGTGATGAGTGAAAGTGCTATATACCTATTTATCAAACAGGGAAGCTATACAAGGACTGTATTTAGAAATAATATGGCAGTGGAGGGTATGGTGCATTGCCGAGGAGATCATTGCTGTAATTTTAATTAGCATTAATAGGGCAAAGACTTGCTTCATGATCCTGGGCGAATGAAAGAAACCATGACAGTAAGCATTCAGGCAAGTTCCCAGAGAAACTGGTGGCATCATTAACAGAATTGGGAAATCAGAAAAAAGCAAGCTTTGTAAGAGAAAAGGAGTGAGTTCAGCCTCAGAGAATGCCTTCGAGATCACAATGCTGATAATCTAACTCCAACAGGAGTTAGAAATCCAATCTTGAAACCCAGAAGAGACTGAGATGGTAAATATAGATTCAAGAGTCATCTGCCGCCTTGATGCAATCACTGAAGCTGACAGATTAGATGAGAGTGTTAAGGGAGTGATTGCAAAGGGAAAAAAGGGCAAGTCAAGGACAAGGACCTGAATGTCTTTCTTTTGGGAGTGAAGATGTTGGATTTCTAAATAGTCTCTGCTTCAGCAGCTGGGTTTTTTTTTTTTTTTTTTTTTTTCCTTCTTTTTTTTCTTTTACTTGCAAAATGTATCAGGACTGTTGGCAGCATGCTTAAGACAGAAGTTCTCAATATGTTGCTTAGCAATAGTTAACATTTTATTTTTCTAGAGATTGGAGCTTTTAGCATTGCCCCAGGGCACACTATATGACACTGATAATAGCATTGATGGAGGTAGTTATGCGTGTGTGTGTGTTCTGGCAGGATGGTAATAGCCAAATTTTCCTTATTAGAAAAGCATTAGATAGAGTATACAACCATTTCTACCATCACGCTATAGTATTACTAAAGGCATTAATAGTAAGTGCTATGCATCAGCATTAACCCTGACAACAATTCTTTTCAGTGGGAATGAGTACCATCTATGCTTGATGTACGAAGTCATGAGTCTTAGCATAGTTAAGTGTCACTCCCAATATCACAAATTGTAGTTAAGCAGAAGAATAAGAGTCTAATGACTGACTATAAAACAGATCTTAATCAATATATTTTCCTGTCTTGAGGTTGTTTCTGAATCAAGGGTCTGCTTATTTATCTTAATAGTATTATTTGTTCACTTGATTAATTTCATTTTAAAATAAATACACAGTAAAACTGACTATTTTGGTGGCCAGTTCTATGAATTTTAATGCATGTATAAGCTCATGTGACACTCATCATAATCAGGGCAAAGAACAGCTCCGTCACCCCAAAGCTTCGTGGTGCTTGCCCTCTGTAGTCAAACATTCCCCCACTCTTGGCAAGCACTAATCAATTTTCCATCCCTATGGTTTGCTTATTTTGAGAGTATCTAATCTAAATGGAACCCTAAAGTATGTAAGCCTTGGAGATTGGCTTCTATCCCTCAGCATACTGCTTTTGAGATTCATCCAAGTTATTGAATATATCACTAGTTCTTTGAGTTTTTCATTACGTGGTATCAAGTTAGCACATCTGCTCACCAGTAGAAGGACATTTTCCCCCAATTTTTCACAATTTGAATGGAACTGCTAAAGACATTCACATACATATTATTATGCAACCATAAGTTTTTATATCTTTCAGATGAATAACCAGGAGTTGGTTTTCTGAGTCATGTGGTCAACATACATATGTTATATGAATGTTATATTTTTTCTCTTTTCTTTTAAATTTAATTTTATTGTTGTTGTACTACATCCATCCCCTTTTTCCTCCCCTCTGCCCCCTTCCCCACCCACCCATTCCCTGCCCTGAAGTCAATCCCACTTGTTGTCCATGTCCATGGTTCTTCCATGCTAGTTCCCTGACTAAACTGTTCCCCTTCTTTGCCTCCTTCTCCCACCTCCCCCCTCCCCTCTCTGCTCTGCCCACTGAAGGTCTACTCATTGTATTCATGTATCTGGTTCTGTTTTACTTGTTTGTTTGTTTTGTTCATTATTGTTATTTTTTTAACTGAGTTAAGAGTAACCAGTTATAACAGTGAGAGCAAACCATCTTGGTTATCTGTGAAGAAAATATGCTGCATGTGAAGGAATACAACTTCTATGGCAGGTAAAATTCAGTGAAGTCAGTTGAATCTTCAGGAGTTTACAGAAATCATCTAGACCATTCTCCACCATCTACTGGGAAAGAAACTAAGGCCCCATCCAAAGTAATTTATCATATTTTGAGTTTTCACATGACTGAGGCCAAAATGAGGCTCCTTAACCCCCAGGCCCCAGGGAAGAACGATTCTAGAAAGAAAAATAAGACTCTTCTCTCAGGGGAAGCCACAAGCTTCACTAGTGTAAAGCTAACAATTGCACTTAGAATGGCTTAAAGATGAAGATGTATATGCTGTCCTTGGGATGGTAAGTTTTCCAATGGCATGCATGAGTATGTTCACTGAAAATATCTCTGTTGCAATGTTCTGAAGTTATAAACACTAATTTAAAAGTCTATAAATATTTAAATATGAGTGATATTCTTTTGTAAACATAACAGCATTTAAAGAAGTTGTAAAGTGTTGGTTCCATTTTGGGCATTTTGAGGTCATTCTATGTAGAACAAATGTTTAATGTTAACCAAATATCCCACTCTGTTAATAATGGTGCTTTGAGTTACACTAAACAATGAGCTATGAGAGCTTAGGAAGTCTGTATATTTAAGAGCAACGTCCATTTGTTATACATCTAGTAATTATTGTAATGTATTTGCTGCATTGGCTCATTAGTTAGTTGATGTCATAAAATGCTTTGTTTTAAGATCTTAAGCTTTTGGTATGTTCAAAAATTCTAATATTTTCCCACTGAAGAAAAGAAACATAAATGCCATGGTTTATAAAGGTATATTTAAAGATCAAGTTCATTTTTACCTCAGATATCATTTCAAAGAAGAAAATGCTTAACAGAAGAAAGGATAACCAAAAAAAGTTAAAAAAGAATAAAAATGATGAGACTATTGTCCAGTTGACTTGAAAAGGGTTGATGTAATTACAGAGAAAGCAAGTGCAGCCTTCCTGTCTCAGTTTCTGCCTGCAAAGAGTGTGGGTGTCGCCACTCTGTCCCAACAACAGGTAAACACTGAACAAACAAGCATCAACACCTGTTGTTTGAACCAAGAGAGGTGGGAAGACATAGGGGATCTGTTGCCTCCAAGACTGGAAGGATAAGGAAGGACACAGGAGCCACAGCTTCCTGGAGCAGCAACTCCCGAGAAGTGGACACAGCTCTAGCAACCCAAATGGAAGGAAAATCTGTAACTGAGGAATTTCTGGAGGCTCAGTGAGGACAACTCAGAGTTTTAAATCTTCTTTAATCTAACATAGTTAAAAATTCAGATCCAATCACAGCTAGCCTAGCCTTCTGCCTTACAATGACTCCAGAAAACAACAGCAGCTAAGGAGACCACTATAGATTTATGATCTCTGAGAATCTCCTGTGCTTTTTAGCAAATGGACCAATATCTGGCTCTGGCTAGCTAGTGAGAGTGAAGAAGACAGCCCAACTCTGCAGTAGACAGATGATCTTCTGCATAGTTTATTGCTTTTACAATAGATAAAAATAATTAGTTTTCAAAAAGTGAGGAGAACAATGAAGGTACTAGAGAGAAAAACAGGCAAGTGATCTAGGATGAAAAGTAGAGAGAGACCCTCAGGAATAGGAGAGAAAGGGGTGGTGCCTGGCCCTGGGAAAAGCCAGGTTTCCATCACCTCTCTGGTGACAACTGGTATTCTTGATGTTTCTTGAGCAACAAGTTCTTTGTGGATATTTTAAAGAGATTTTATGCATTATTTTTAGAAAAAAAGGGTAGAGAGGGAGGAAGAAAGGGAGAGGAACATCAAGGTATGGTTGCCTTTCACCTGCCTCCAGCCATGGACCTGGTTGGAGACCTGGCTAACAACCCAGTTATTGGAATCGAACCAGTGATCTTTAGGTTTGCAGGCTGGCACCTATCTACTGAGCCACTAGCCAGAGCCTCTTTGTAGATTTTTTGATAGTCATGTGCAATCCATTAATTTAATGGTTAATCCTATTTTGTTGCCCAAAAAATGCATATTTTTAATGCTTTGAGTAACTCCTGCATGATCTTATGTCTACTCTCTAAATTCCAGTGCCTTATGCTGGTCCTGGGAAACTATTCCACTTAAGACAATGGTTAGGTCATCTGATCACCTGCGACCTATCTTTCTGGTGACCTGTGTCTATAGCTTACTTGGTCAGGCAGATGTGAAACTCTTTTCACATCTTTTCATTACACAGCAATGTGATGATAACAAAGGATAATACAGAAGGAAAAAATAATTTAAAGCAAGGCAATGTAGAGAAAGCAAACTAAGAGTCAGAGTAGGTAATGCAGGGGCTGGAGATGAAGTGCTAAAGTTCTGAGTTCACATTCTGCCATTTATAAACTGGTTACTTTCCCAATATCATCACCTGTGGTGGTACTGCTATTGAAAATTCTCACTCGGTTTCTAGTAGAGGCCAAGGCAGTGCCATGAAGCTGATGATCAAAATAAGGGGCCTTAGTTAAAATAAAAGAGAGTAAAAAGCAATCGACTCAGCTGAGAGTGGAAGTTTGATGGAGTGTTGAAAGTAGGAGTAACCTGAAGGGTTACCAATCTAAAGGCATCAGAGTAAAAATCAAATTTATGGTACCAGAGTATGTGCTTCTTACCTGAGCACTAACAGTATTAATATTGCTTTTGATAATAATAAACTTTGGCAGTGATTGTTTTCCATCTGCCCCAATTATAAGAATATTTTTAAGGCAGATGTTTTAGGAATGGATGCCTGGTTTTAATGAACAGAGGATTAGTATCTGTTAACACTGTCAGAGAAAATTCTGTATATGGTCTAGGAGAGCAGAGAGTAGCAAATTGTTATGGAATGTAGCATTTTCTACACTCTGGAAACACTGAGGCATAAGATCTAAGGGGTCAGTATGAAAGAATAGGCTCTTTCTCATTACTATGCATTTATACCAGACATGCTAACAGGATAGCTATTTGCCATGTACCGCTCATTCTTCTAAAGGGTCTTCTTTCTGATTGTTGGAAAGATTTTACTGGCCTTAGAGATATACTACCTTATACCCAATGGAACAACTAAAATATAACATATACACAATTGACTGTCCATTTATTTGACATATGCTTACCAGTATGAGTAGGGTAAGTACAGCTGTACTTAGAACCAGATGTAACCTTTATGAATGCTGTTTTACAATAGATAATTATGTTGTTCATCTTTGACACTGAGCTGAATAAGGAGAGTTTTTAATCTATTGTCCCTGTCAATATACCCAAATATACTCTTTAAACTCCCACATTTCTGGAAGCTACCTTTTAATTTTTCTAAGGGAAACCATGCTGCAGTGATCAGATTAAAGAAGATTCTGGCATGAAAACCTAAGCATTTCTAAATCTTATTTTTTCAAAATATTTTATTGTCCAAGTAAATATATATTTTCACAATCATAACCATCATATATTCTGTTTCTTCTCTGTATTACTGCTTTCTGCATAGTTTTCAGATTTATAAATTCAATAACTAGTAATAAATGGTTTAAAACTTAATGTCTCCTACTTGATGTAAAATAAAGAGTATGTGGTAGTTACATATATACAGAAGATAAATATATCTATTATAAAGCTATAGATGTCTATTGTTTAGGCCATGTTAAAATAATAGAGATTCTTAGCTATATCACTTATAACCAAGGTGAAGTCCTTGATTTGGCAGCTAAAGTAATTAAAAATTGATTTTGTTTTTATGGTTTTGGATATTGAATTTAGTCATAAGTTTCTACTAGATAGTAACAATGTTAGATATATCTAAAATAATATGAAAATCCATCATAAGCAACCATTCCATGTTGTTAAATATGAGAAGAAAAACATATCTAAATGTGTTTGTGTTTCACATATCCCTATTCTGCTTAGCATGGAGTGGCAAGACTCCTCGAGTGACCCAAGAAATGTTTGAAGAATCAGTAGGTCTTTGTACTTCATTCTCCAGCTAACTCTTTGGGTCGATGACGGCTGCTCTAGCAATTAGCCCTTCCCCTGACCTCATGGCCAACCACAATAGCCTTGGAGGTTTAGGGAAGGAAAACTATTACTTTTAAGGTATCTGGGCAAGACCTGCATGTGTGCAAATTAATAGCGGAACTGTTCTGTATTTTATTCTTCTTTTTCTTTCTTGGTTACAAATTGTCCCCATCCATATGTGACAGGCACATCTGGTTACATACTCTAATGGGTGAAGAAATGGATCTAACAGGAAAGAAAAGCCATATAATACTTCTCAGGAATGTGTAAAAGAGGCTTCCTTAGCCTTTCTTCAGAAACAGGAGGCTAACGGGGACATGACTAGCTGAAGAAGAATTTGTTTGCTCAGCTTACCTCTCTTAGATCAGAAGGAAGACAGATATAGAACAAGATGATGTTTCCTAGGATGGCTCAGGATTCTAATAATACAATACAAGAAACAGTTTTTAACAGACTGGAATGATAGCTTTGTAATGAGCTGACTTCCTTTCCTCTCCTTCTTATCCTCGATCTCCCAGTCTCATGGAGGGGTTACAGACTGTGAATACCCACTCTCTTGAAGTCTCTGCCTTCTTAGTCCAGAAGGCAGACAGTGGCTCAGAATGTGGTGTGGAGTCATTTTGGAAGTGGTAAACAATCCCCATCTCGCTCTGTTCTTCATTATGCTTTTTAATTTCAGTCAGGTAGAGTTGTCTACAAGCTGTGAGAAATGAGTTCAGTTAGAGAAGGTCAATCATTCAACGATGCATAAGTCTGATGCCTAAGAAAGCTGAAAGTGACGAGCAGGGTTGGAACAGAAGAAAATCATGGCTGAGGAAGGAGGTGTGAAGAACACAGCTGATGGAGATGTGGAGCCAGGTGCTGTGGGAGAGACAGAAGAAACTGCAAGAGGAGCTTCAGGGCAAGGGAGTGGGGAGCTCCTGGAAGAGCTGACCTGGCCAGCAATGATGGTCGAAGCTTTGATGCACTGGATTGGAATATCACAGGAAAGCATTTTTCGAAGCCCCTTTCATGGCAAATATGCCTGGACAGGACAAGGGGAATAGGAGTGACAGAACCAAATGAAAGTCTCAAAGTAAATGAACAAATTAATTCTCATGATTTTCCTAAAGGCCTGTGAAAACAGCATCCCCCAAGTGCTGCTCAGTCTTTGTGGTCATACTCCCAGGATCGTTCCTTAAAAAGATAGATACACGAATATCTTTGTCAATAATAGTTTGCATATTATAAAAAGCCTGCCTTAATTATTTTCTAGAAAAAAATATTGAAATAAAAATAATAAATAGCAGGGGAAGTCAAATGGATAAAATAGGGAACTCTGTAACTACTACCAGCCAAATAACCCAATAATTTGTTATAGTCAAATGATTGTGGCAAAAATATCCTTTGGAATGATTGCTTTAATATACTCCTACCAGTCATAGTTGGGTGTGACAATTCCTGAAAATGTACAAAATGCTTTTCATCTTTATCCTTTGAGATCCTTTAGTTCCGAAGACATATACAGACACTCATGACATGAAGAATGTAGCTTCATTTTATTAACTAAGTATTTATATGACAATGTACTTAGTGACAAATGGAGCTACCATTCTACACAAAAAGCAGTTCATAAAAGGGGAGGCAGCAACAGCTGCCAAATAAATGAAAAATCTAAAGTGAGTTCTAAAGGAAAACCGTCTTCCTCTAGAAAGTAACAAGAAGACCCAGGCATGGACGAGGAATAAGTCATTAGTGACAGTGGTCATTCCGGGAATTCTCGATGAAGTGAGCATTTCAACATATTTCCAGTAGAATTAAAATTTAAATCTTTCTGTGCAATATTATTTGGCAATGGGCTGAGTGGCCTTTACACATGGAGGTCAGAGAGCAGTTTCCAGGAGACACTATGAATAATAATCTTTTTAACCTCAAATCTCTTGCATGCTGCCAAGCCTTTAACACCCATTTCTAGGCTGCATTGGAGTAGTTCCTGACAGGTTTTGGATTAGCTGAAGTTGCTGCTTTAAGCATGTTAATGATATTAAACCAATAAGTACACGGATTATTCAAATGGGTATCTTTGAATAAGCTCAAGACCTTATAGCAAGTAATTGCTAAGCGCCAAGAAATTTGACTTCATTGATGCTAATGGAATTGATTTTTAGTAAGCACTTTTCTGTAAAACAGTTCATCGTGAGTTTCTTTAACATAGACCTGTATCATGTACGTGGTGGTTCTCACCAGGAGTCAATTTTGCCCCCTGACCTCTATGGGACATGTAGTAATGTCTGGAGATGCATTTGGCTGTCACAGGTGGAGATGAGAGTACTATTGGCATCTACTAACAGAGGCTAGAGATGGTACTAGACATCCTATAATGCACGGACCAACTCACTTCCAAACAATAAAGTGGGTCCAACGTGATTTTAGTGCCACTATTGAGGAACCACGGTGTACAACCATGCAGATCAATCATCCTGCCATTTGAGAAGCACACAAACAACTAAGGCCACTTTGAAATTTAGATTTATGGTTTTACATTTTCTGACATAATACATTTTTCTTATGCTTAAATTACTCTCTAATAATGAATTAGGCTTCCTTGACACTGCATTACTGTTTAAAACCACTAGGGAGCTATTCCGTATGTTACTACTTTGGTGTATTACACACAGCCTTAGGGTATGTAAAAAAAGTTAACGGAACTTTCGAAAGTACTTAATTTACAACTGCGCCTTAAGAGAACCAACACATGTGAAAAAGACATAAATGCACTCAAAAGAAACGCATAAACAAGCTTAAGTGTTCAGAGGACATAAAGTGCTCCCAGTCTGGTGTGTGAACGTGCGTTGAGGGGAGGGGGTCATTAGTTAAGAATGGCCAGAGGTGAGTTTTGATCTGAGTTTAAAGCAAAAGAAAACCATAGATAGTTAGAAGGACATTCTAGTAATTTAGTAGCCCTTGTTAATGTAAAACAGAAAGTGGTTAATTGCTAATTCAATTTCCTGAGGTTTTCAACAAATAAGAGTTGAAGAAAGTGATTAGTATCTACTTAGTGAAAACTGTTTAAAACAAATTCATTTTCTGATAACTTTTAAATAAATTTTTATGACAATGTTTAAGTATTATGGGTACCTAGAATATGGTTGATTATTGGAAATTGTTGAAAAGCATGCACAAGTTTTAAAGATAGTCCTTTAGATACGGGTTTTCAATAGCATGACATAATTTTTATATTTGCTTCTCACACATGTTTCTGGGTAAAAGAAGAAATTTAAGCTCCGATTGTTAGATTCTTTCCCTCTCTCAAATATCCAGTTGAGTACTTTCTGCACATTGCAGAGAGGGATGGGGACAGAGGCAGACAATCTTGTGAGAATCAGATGCACCATTGACAAAATAACATTGTGAAGAGCAAATATTTCATTTTATTTTCTAAGTAATGCTTTCTTTATACAGTAACCTTGGGAGGTATAATATTTCATCTTTTGGGAGAACCTGAGGAGTGAAAATAATTTCATGACTGAGTGATAATTAGGGCAAATTAAAAATTGTGAAGCATTACCACCTCCCCTGCCAGGGCCTTGCTATCTTTGGCTCTCTAGAAACCCAAGGAGAACATAATGACTATCACAGCTACCAACACACCTATTGCTGGTCAATTTTACGTGTCATCTTGGCAAGGCCACAGTACTCAAATATTTGGCCAAATATTATTGTAGATATCTGGGCATATTTTAAAGATGAGAGTAACATTAGAATCTGTAGGCTTTGAGTAAAACGTATGATCCTCCCTAATGTGGGTGAATGCCATCCAATCAGTTGAACACATTAATAGAAAAAAAAGACTGACGTTTCTGAAAGAAAATGAAACTACCAGCAGATGGCCTTACCAACCTCCACAGTCATGTGCACCAGTTCCTAAAAATAGATCTCTCTGGTTATATAAATATATCTATATAGAGACATATGTATTTATATACACATGCTAGAGTAATTATATGTCATGCATATTTATATATCATATACATATATTTATAAATCTATACATATACAGGCACACGTACACACATCCTACTACATCCTATTGGTTCTGTTTTTCTGGAGAATCCTAATACAAAATCACAAATCTGGACTGCAGGGAATCCTTCACACTCTCCTTCTATCAGGAATATTTTGTATATTTGTCTGTGAATTGTGTACTACAATATGACTGCAGGTGGGATGTCAAACCAAAGCAGGCTTCATTCTTGTTGTTTAGTGCTATAGTATCTATACTAGACTCACTAAAAGTAGATTTTTAGCCCTGGCTGGTGGCACAGTGGATAAGGTGCTGGCCTGCGAACGCAAAAGTCGCTGGTTCGATTCCCAGCCAGGGCAACATAACCAGGTTGCAAACCAGGTCTCCAGCCAACTCTGTAGCTGGAGGCAGGTGAAAGGCAACTATACATTGATATCTCTTTCCTCTCTGCCTCTCTCCCTCCCTGTCTCTCTGAAAAATAATAAATAAATAAAAATCTTTAAAAAAAAAAAAAGTAGATTTTTAAAGGCAAGAATAATAATAAAAATAAGAAGGTATATTTCATAATTAGTAGAAATCAAAAGGGACATTTGAAACAAATCATAAGCCTAATTTGAATATATCTACTGCCTAACCTTATAAATGGAGATTACAGAGCCAAAAAATAGGTAGATGAGTCTACAAAAATGGTGAAAAGCTTTAACATAATTTTTACTAACTGACAGAACAAACAGATATAAAATGAGTAAGGATATATGAGATCTGAATAATTAATAATGATCAGAAAATCAACAAAGTTGATCTAATTCTTATATATATGATTGAAATTGTCTTTCTTTCATGAGCATGTGAAACATTTACAAAAAATAACCCTAAGGTTGGCCCTAAATAAACCTTGTAGACTTTTCTTAAAATTTGAGATATTTCTGGAAAGTTAGGGATTAAGCTCTAACTAAATAATTAGAAATCTCTGATGGTCAGAACATTAACTGAAACATTAAACAAGAAATTTTATGTTAACACATGAGTTAATGTTAAAATAAAAATAAGAAAATATTTGAAAATAAGTGGTATATCCTGTGAAAAGTGCAACTAAAGCAATGCTTAGGAAATATCTTTACCTGACATGTACATATTAGATACAAAGACTGAAATAAAATTTCAGCTTCCATCTCAGGACATGACAACAAAAATAGTAAATAAATTTTAAGTAAACAGAAGGAAGTAAATTACAAAGAATAAAAAGAGAATGTAATTTTAAAAAATTTAGATGCAGCATACAAACTTCAACACAGCCAACTGTTTTACAAAAGAAAATAACACTGACAACATTGTAATATTAAAAAAGGTAATTAACATCAGGATTAAAAAGGATCACACTACATATAGTACAAGACACAAAAAAGTTAGTAGTAACATACCATGAGTACCAGTAAATACAGCAATGTGCACTAAAATTTAAAAAAAAAATTATTTAAGAAATGGCTTACCAAAACTATTAAGAAATAAATTAAAATCTGAATAATTTAGGAACTTATAAAGAAATTGAAACTTACTTCCTCACATAAAATATCCAGGCATATTTGGCTTCACTGAGTAATTTCTCCAAGTATACTAGGTAGAATTAACACCTAGAAATGAACAGTTGCTCAAGACATTTACTCTAAAAACTCCAAACATTATTGAAAAAAAAAAAAACAAAAAAACTTAGACTTAGAGGACAGAATATATTAAAAAATGAGAAAACTCAGTAATGTAACATTTTTAATTCTTTCCCAAATAGTGTATGGATTCAATACAATCTTAATAAAAGTGTGTCAAATCTTTCTGAAATAAACATGGCAAGGAAAAGGCTGAGGATAGCCAAAGCAATGTGAAACTACCAAGGTAGGAGACTTACAATAAGACATGTCAAGAGATAATCAAGCTACAATCATTAAGGCAGCTCTTACTGTCTCAAGAGAGAACAAAATGACAAATGGTGGAGAATAGAGTCCAGAAATCAGTCCACGTATAAAAACATCTTGTTTCTACCACAAGGATGCTAGGGCACGGTAGGAAAAAAAACAACAACAATCTTTTCAATAAGCATTGCTGGGTTCATTTGTTACCCATATGATTTTAAAAAGTATTCCTTGGCCCCCGTTTTATATCATAAACAAACGCAATTCCAGATGGATTATGGATCTAAATGTGAAAGGAAAAACAATAAAGCTTTTAGAGGAAAACAGAAGAACATCCTTGTGACCCTGGCATTGGCAACAATTTCATAAACAAGATGCAAAAGAACCCAACTATGCACAAAGACTAATTTGTTTTTAAATTAAGAACTTGAGTTCATCAAATGGCACCATTAAGAAAATAAAAATACAACTCAAAATTGGTAGAAGTTATTTTCCATACATCTATTTGTCAGTGAGTCACTTCCAGAATAGTATATAAACAACTCCAACAAATTCATTAGGAAAAGACAGACTGCCAAGTAGGGAAAAAGGTGGAAGACTTGAACAGAACCTTGAAAAGATAAGGTGCTAAGTGGCTGATTAATATATGAAAAACTGCTTTTATTAAATATTCGTTACAAAAATATCTATTAAAACTACAATATGATAAAACTGCACATAACACTAAAACAGGTCCAATGAAAAAGGCATTCAACATCAAGTGTGACAAGGACATGGAGCACCTGGCACTCTTATCTACTAATTATGTGACTATAAGTGGTTTATGCTCTTCAGAAAACTGTTTGATAGAACCTACTGTAAGTAAGCATGCACAGATCCTATGATATAGCAATTCTCCTAAGTGCATATGCAGAAGAAAGGAGTTCATATGTTTTCCAAGCCCAAATGGAATCTACTCGAATTCCCATCAATGGTAGAATAAATGAGAAAGTTGTCATATATTTACTTAATGAAATTGTGTGATGTGAATAAGTAATATATACCTACATTAAAAATATAAATCAATATCACAAATAAAATATTGAACAATTTTAAAAAGCCAATCCAGGTTGCGAGCCAGGTCTGTAGCTAGAGGCAGGTGAAAGGCAACCATACATTGATGTCTCTCTCCCTCTCTGCCTTTCTTCCTTCCCCTCTCTCTAAAAATAATAAATAAAATATTAAAAAATAAAATAAAAATGTCAATCAATAAAATATACTTTAGAAAAAGAAAGAAAGAAAGAGGGAATGAAAGAAGGAAGGGAGGGTGGAAGGAGAGAAAGAAAGAAAGAAAGAAAGAAAGAAAGAAAGAAAGAAAGAAAGAAAGAAAGAAAGAAAGAAAGAAAAGAAAAGAAAAGAAAGAAAAAAAGAGAAAAAAAGAAAAGAAAAGAAAGGCCTGAGCTTTGAAGGTAAAGTGCTTGCTGTGGTCATGGCTCCCTCACTTAGTAGCTAATTATGCATGGGCAGGTTACTTACCTGAACTAAGTCTATTTCCTCATATTGAAAACAGACATAAAAGAGTGCTTAGTTTCAAAGAACCATTGTGAGGATTAACCGACTGAATGCATTTAGAACACATAAAACACTTCCCAGAACGAAGTTACCACACTCAATTAGTGGTTGCCAAAATATGGCTCATAGACACCTTAAGCTAGAATTCAGCTGAAACTTACTTACATGAAATGGAGCTCAAGCACATGTAGCATGTTTCTCTGAAAGGCACATTCACCGGCAGTTTACGAATTGGAGCATCTGATTTTATTTTGTCTTAGGGTAAGATGTCAGGGAGGTCCATTTTTCCTGAGCAGACTGGAAGAGTCATGGGGGAAGAAAAGGTTAGTTATTTGTGGGCTTTCGAAGAATCTTGTGCTCTTTAGGTGTAAGGGTGGCGTGGCCCTTAGGTAGATGCCTCCCTCCACCTTATGCTAGAGCTGCAGCATCTGTCTCTACCATTGCGATTCTCAAACTTCTGATCCATCTCAGCTTTCAGGGAAGCTAAGCTGAACTGCAGTGTCATGAAATATCTACCCCTCAGATAGTAGAAAGAGGAACATGCTATGAAGAATATCCTATGATCATAAGAAATGCTTTAGAACTTATTTTTGTTTCAAGCTTTCCTATTACCCTAGGCCAAACCAAAAGAATAGTCTCAAGGATGACCTTAGATAACCAGGTGACTTTTTATCACAATTGATTAGTGATTGTTTTACTTTTTCTGGATTGCTTTCCCAGATGAAGCAAGATATTTTATTAATTGCATGAACTTTGCCTTTGATGGGCAATAAATGGTTGAGGGGAAGTCTATCGAGTCTATTGCCTACAACTATGTTAATGGATTAATGTGCTGGTCTGTTCCATTTCTAACAGTGATGTTGTTTCATTTCTTATCTGGTCCCTGTCAGGAATAAATTGCAAATCACATTGTTTGCTTCAAAACTTCTAGCCAAAGTAGAATTTTGTACAAACTAGTGAAATCCAGTGCCTCAGACCCCTTCTAATAAATGAACACAGCTTTACCTTAACCAATATAAGCAGCTTGGAAATTTTAAAGATTTTAAAGAAGCCAGGAGGCCATAGGTAAACCATAGGTCTAATTTTGACATGATGAACACAAGAGGGCATCTGGTTTCACAAGAAGAATAGCACCATGGGTAGGACATGAGAGGGCACAATTATGTTATTTACAGTGACTGTTTGGCACAAATTATTGTCAAGACTTCATTAGTCTTATTACAGAAGACCAATACTCTGGGTGGAGTTAAACTATGTAATCATTTCTACATAGTTCAAGGAGGAAATAAGTTAGCCAAAGGTCCAGTAGATATGTAGATTTGTTGGGGTTAATGATAATTATTCTTCTATCAAACAAAACATGAGATGTAATTAATACTGAGGGACTATGTTAGGCTAATATGTCTGGCTGTAACATTCTTGTGATGACAAATCCAAGAGTTGGAAAGATGGGAAGTTGCTGCAAATTTTGGGAATGGAAAATTAGCGAATCTAAGGGTTTATAGGAAATAACATAGTTGAGAAAAGGGCAAAAAGATCACACTGTCATTTTAATTATGTAGTATATTGAACTAACACACACACACACACACAAAGAACATATAGCATACAACCAAAGAAATAAGAAAAGATAAGGAAGAAAATAAGAACATACTAGACTGCTACTCTAATTACAGGTTTTAATTTAAAAGTCTTAGAAGGAAGTTATCTACAACTGATAAGATGTTCTTGATCCAGCTATACTCAGAAACTGTCAACTTCTGGACTGGAACTATTCTGAGGCATTTTAACACATTTTAGCCTCAGAGGTAGATCTCCAGATGGAATTGATATACAGGTTGTAAAAGCTGTAGCACATTTATATTGGGGATTATGAATCCATGCAAAATATGCTCTGGAGTCAGAAAAACTATCAGAGTAACAAAAATGATCATTTCCAGTGGCTCCAATTTGTCTTTTTCTATATAGCTAATCTCTAGGTTGTATAGCAGGTAAGAAGGTGTTTGCCATTTTAGAATGGCAGCTTATACCTGTTGGGCATAAGGCTATATGTATGTGGCAATCATTTTTTTAATGATACCTAACAGAGTCAGAATAAAACAAGCCTGGTTCTGCTATTGCCCTAAGAAAATAAAAAAGCCAGTTTACCATACATGGCTCTTAAATTCCTCTTCCTATCATTTTCATTTGGTAGCAGGAACTTCTTTTTCCAAAAGCTTGCCTTCAGTATAAATTTTATTTCAGATGACCAAGGTAATGACTTAATAGCTGCTTCACCACCACATAGCATGTTGATCCCAGTTCTTGCCTAACTGGATTTTTAGTGCCTGAACTTCCACCAGACTAGAGAACCAATCCCAGATTCCTTTCATTTTCTTGACTTCTGTTTTGTCACCTATTGTCTGCACCCAGTTCCAACCTCTCTAACAATTAGAGTCCATGACTGCAAACTTGCCTCTTGCATAATCCCAAAAGGAATGTATTGGGTATTTCGTAGAATTAACAGGGAACAGAAATGAGCAGAAAGCAAAGGCAGCCAGGAATGCTGAAAAAACCAATAAATAAAAACAGTTGGTTAATGCCATGGCCACTGCTCCAGGATGACACTGTGACTAATACCATCACTACATCTGCTAGATACCAGCCACTGTGGTTAATACCCCTAATGTTGTACAAAACCAGTGGACACGTTTTTCTGTTCATGTATCTGTGGGCCATTCCATTTACACCCAATCATGGGATGGGAGAATTAGAATAGCCAAGCATAGATTTTGCGTTTGTGTTCTGAATGCCAGGAATCTGGGTATGTTGGAGGAACAAGAGACTTTTCCACAATACCAGAAAAAATTCAGATCCCTGAAGGAGAGAAAATTACATATTTTTACTATACAACTTACAACAAGATTTCCTGCTAGACATTATGCTAAATAAATAGATACATGTAGGCATACACACATCCTCACATACCTGCAAGGGAAGATTTCTTCGGTGTTTCAGGTACACACTCTTCTTTTATTTATCTGGTTTAAATCTTTTATGCTTCTTGTCTCTTTCATATGTTTACCATGACCTACAGTCCTAACAACATGGTAAGGTCCATAAGGACAGAAAATGTGTCTTTCAAATCCAATGTATCTTCTACACTCCAAATGAAAGATGTTGTACAGAATACATCCCTGATAAGTAACTACTGATTTATTGATTCTTTCTATCATTATCTCCTTAGGTACTAATTGATTCATGAGCAAAAAGAAAGGCTGGAATGTCAGAAGTAACTCACAGCTATGAAGATAACTGTGTATCTCAATCTGTGGACAAGTTCAGAGAGTGTGACACTGAATCAGTAAGTATGAAAAGGACCTGTGGATTTTTTCCTTTGAAATCCAAGTAAAACAAATGGGGATGACAATTGTTAAAAGACTTAGAATTGAACCTACATGAGTTTTTTTTTAAGCATACACAATGCAACTACAAAATCTACTTGGCTAAAATACCATATTTAATTATCTTAACATACAGATGAAATTTTATCCCAAGCCAAAACTAGATTCATCTGCAGTTAGACATTTATATCTCTATAATGTAAATCTTGACCTCTGAAGTAACAAAATAAAGTTATAAAGTATCTTGTACCATCCTATATCATGACCTCAATTTTTTGCTGTTTGCAGTAATTATTACTGGCCAACAAAATTATACAGATTACATGGACCCCAAATGATGTCTTACCTACACAACTAGTCTAAAGCAATGACAAGTTAATTCAGGAGTTGGTCCAATTGCATTTTTCAAGTAAATTTTGAGGGGGCAAATTTTCACAAAGAAATATGCTGAACTCTTTCGAAGCCCAAGAACATTTCTTAATTAAAATGTCATTGCTGAAAAATTCAATTATGCTTTAATATTTACTCAGCTGGTATTGACATACAGAGATGTATTTCAACGTGATGGCAGTGTTGAATGGTCTAGAATGTTAATATGCAGAACTTATTAGTGATTATGGAAAATAACTATAAGGCAGATTAGCAAAGGTCTAAGTAACCTTGTTTATGGATTAAAATTTTAAGGGAGAAATGCAAAGATAAAAAATAATAACCTGAGATTCTTGTCTGTCTTTTTAAATCAAAAGAAAAAATAAATACCCTGGTAGTAAGATAAAATAAGCATGCTAATCATTCATACCTATCCAAATAAATTTGTATATGCATGCAAAAATGTTGAAAACCAAACCTGGTGTGTGGAATTGAAGTTGGCATTGGAGAGAAGAGCAAGATTGATAATAGCATGGTAACCACAGCAACCTTGTATCTTTAGGAAGAACATGGCTGGGATTACCCACAAGGGAAGCATGTCATGTTGAATAGACATGAGAGTGCTGTCATGGTCAGTTGTGATGGAGAAAATCAGGATGAGATATTCTGGTGATTCTCCTTATCTCTATATCAGGTCCCTGGGAGATAGATGCACAGAAGAGTCTCTAAGGAAATGGGACAGTATCCATTAGTAGACAACATTTTATGCTAACATCACTAGACACCTCTTAGCCCTGAGAAACTGGAATGAACCCATTTAGCCACAAAAATCTCCTAGTCTCAGTATTGCAAATTCCAGGCATAAGGGAGATTTGTGGTCCTTGTCATAGTTCCTTTTCCCTAAGCCAGCACCTGGATATTGACCCTTTGGATCTCTGCACACTGTGAAAAGAGATATGCAAAGGAAAGTACAGGAAGACTTCAACTCAGACTTGAAGCAGATGAGGCCATCTACACAGATCCTTTCCAATGTACCTTTCTTTGTTTCCACTTAGCTTTCCTAAAATTGGAGAAGCCATATGAGCTAAGAAACTAGCTCTCAAATCAGGCTGTACATTTAAATTACATGAACAGATGTAAAAACTACTGATGCCTGGGCCCCACATCCAGATATTTTGATCCACATTTATTGCCTGGGCATCAGTTTCAAACTCCCCTGCTATTCTAATAGCCAACCAAGTCTGAGGATGACTGATTTAGATTAGGGGTAACAAAATAGCTACAAAGAATGGATTGATCAATCACAACACAGGGATCCTGAAAAGAGTCAAGAGGTAGATAAACAAAAATTACCTGGCAAATGATGGCAAGCTTGTGAAAGAGTTGTCTTATTTCTTGGCTGTATGGCAATCCACTTCCTATAACCTGATTACCTAATCTATTTTTTTAACTCTGATTTGAAGTCAGCAAGAGTCAGATTTCTGAATCCCACCAGAATCAAATTTCTCCAAATGAATGAGGGTTTGCTTCTAGGCCTATTTGCTTTTATTCAAAGATACCAGTTAATACAAACAAAAAGAGGAGACTATCCCTTGGAAAAGTATCTTTAACAATTTCTGTAGGCCATCAAGATTCTTAAAAATAGATTTTTAAACTTTTACTAGACTATTAAACAGGAACTGGATTTTCTGATCAAGAAATAGCTACAAAATTTGAAAACATGATGAGAGGCAGGAGCTATACACACACTAATACACTTGGATGGCAGGGGACACAACTCAAGTCAAATGAGCCTAAACAATAAAGGAGATGTATTAGGTTACATAAAATTTTAAAAATCTACAGGTAAAGGAGGTTGGAGCTGCAATGGGTCAGGATTCCAGCTCTATTTCTCTGCAGTCCTCTAGGGTTTGTCTTCTTCCTTGGAGTGGCCACATCCTTAGACAAGTTTCCCTATAGCAGCAAAATAGCAGCCAGCTGATAGAGGATTCTGTACCCAAATCTATCTTTTTATGGTCCTTTTCATTTGCAACAGGAAGACATCTTAGCTTCTGATTATGTTCTTGTAAGAATTGAGAAGGAAACTATATTTTTACTGCAATTGCCAGCAAACAGTTCCTAGAAGTTATTGTCCCCAATTGGACCATATGTTCATCTCTAAACCCATCAGCATGGCTGGTAAAATGAAATGAACAGATTGGATTGAGAAAGTCAGGGTCACTTCTGAATCAGAGAGTGAGACTAGCCTTTCTAGAATCATATAAGTCCCCAGGTGTCAAAAATAAAAATGGAGGGAAATTATTACACAACAAATAAAATCCTCATTTTGACTTCTTAAAATATACACATGGAAAAGAAAAAGGAGAGAGAGGAACGGGACTAGTTAGCAAACATATGTACAACAGAAGCTTCTAACAGGAAACTCATGAGGGGACCAGTATAGCTAAGTTCCAATTTAATTTCCGCAACTAGATTTCTGTCCTTGCCTGAACAAGTCACTTACATTGTTGAAGTCAGCGTGTTTGACAAAAAAACTACCTGATTTCTAAGATCTTATTCAAACCTAAACCCCTTCCTTAAGATTTTGCCTCTAAAACATTGTACCTAAACTGCTAATTTTCAGTCCTATGTTTTAAGAAACATTTAAAGTCATAGATCTGATTTATGGTCTTGGGAAAAATTGTCAAAGGAAATTAAAGCATGCTCCTACTTTTCTTTGCTAACATAGGTATCTCTATTCTCTTCATCATTCACTGATAGAGCCAACTTCTTGTTTCTCTTCTGTTTCCCTGGGTGACTGATGATAAATCAGGGCAATTGCTCTGACTGGCATAAGAATGGATTTTCCTGTATTTGTTTTAAGACTTCCTAGAATGATTCACTTTGCTACCACAATTCCCTTGAACTGGCAAAATGTTATGTGGCACTGCTAAGGTAAATTTATTGAGGCTTTCAATTTTAATTAGTTTTTTTTCTCATATTTTCTCTGAAAAGTTAATCCTCTTTTAATGAAATTGTAAAATATAAGCAAATCTTACATGACAGTTTTATCACCTGCTCATTTGAGATCAAAAGTCTAACTGTACTGTCTTCTAAAATTATACCAAATTTTAAGTGGGTATTAAAATGGTAATTTTTATCTTAGATCAATGGTTGAGCTTTAATTCATTCAAGCAAAATAAAACAACGCTGATAATGGCTTAGTGCTGTATTTCAACATGTTTTATTGTAATAAGATATTATTATAATGATTTTATCACTATTTGAAATAAGAGTAGGAAGGGAATTCTTAACTCAAAAACTTAATACATAAGTCTAAACTTTCCACCAGAAAAAAATCTACTAAATAACTTCTCTACAATGAGAAGGGAGATGCTTCCATATGGTAAACCAAATTTTATGATGTAAAATAGTACCTGCCATTACATTCTGATGATCGTAAAACTCTGGTACACGTGTGAGTTTACCAGCTTAATATCGTTATTTCTTTCCTTCAGTAATAAGGAAAATATTTGTACTCCAATCTCTCTTCCAAATTTTCCAACCATATCTCTTATAGTTAAGACCTGAAATGACATTTTGGATCCATTAGCACCACTGTTGTATTCTCCATTTAATTGAGGCACCCCAGTTCATATTGTTTTAGCTTTCTTCTTTATTTATGATCAAAGTATAGGCTCACTTTGCAGCGTTATGCTGACAATTTACAATCAGCTCATAAATGCTCCTAGCCTTGTGATTTATGGTGGCCCTCCTACTTTCTGTCTATGACCTCTCTCTCCCGGGTCCCCAGCCATTGCTCATCTCAGGCAACCAGTTGAAATTCATTAGCTCAGGTACCTGTTGAAAAAGGAAAGCCAGTATTTAAACAATGTCTACACTATCTTCAGGCTCCTGATGCCAGAGCATTAAAGGGATGGAAGATAACTATTTGTAATGGTTTGGCCCGGCAACATTACTGAACTTGGTTGACAATTCAATGTAACACTCTCTAGAGGGAAAAATAAAAGGCCAAACAAGTTTTAGTAATGAAATTAATTGAGAAAAACCAGTCTAACTGTCAAAAGAGAAGAACCTTGAGAAGAAAGGCAGCTTCTAAAGGTCAATACACAGCGTGCTGTAATCTTTACCATCTGTGTTCAGGCTGGTAAGATTCTGCAACTGCCATATGCAGTCTTTTCTTTTCTTTTTCTTTTTTCTTTTTTTTTTTTTTTTTTTCTTTTCCTGAAAATAACAGACAAGGGGAAAAAAAGGCTTGTCCAACAGAGAGCCCGGATACACTTAGCTGGATTGAAAACAAAACACTATATGGTATAAAACAAAACACTCCGTGTTATAAACTTGGGATCACCCTTAATTTTCCTTCCCTTTGACCTACATGGATCCACAGATAATTTCAGAAAAGTAGTGCCACAGAGTTTGAAATAATCCCATCACCAACAGAATGGATTGTTATATTTACAAAGTGGAGCCCCAGGCAACTCCAATCATGATGAGCACTCTCTGTTGTCTATGTATTTTGGTGAAGGCTAACAAAGCCTTCTCCTTTTTATCTAATAGAAAATAACTTCTTTTTAAGTAAATGCAAAATGAACTTGGGTTTTCTTTATCTAAAAGGTTTGAAAGATATATTGCAAATTAGGACGTGATTCTTATAGATAGAAATACGAGTTTCTTCTGTTAGAACACTTGTTACCTAGGCTTATAGAAAATATATAACAAATATAATAAATGTCATTGGTACAAAAATGATACTTTCATACATTCCCATTTCTATGAATCTGTGGGACTTTTACACAAATAAGAAATGATTGAAAAATAAATAATATATAATACATTTATGTGCATTAGTGTTTATAGGTGTGTGCATACATACATATGCATATGTGTATTTAAGCACTACATAATTATATGTTGTAATTTGTTAGATAAATTATTATGCATAAATTTTAAGTAACTATTGAAATTTTGTGTATTCTGGTTAACTGAAGTATAAAATGCTCTATCTGCCACTAGTTTATACAAAGTCAAGTGTTTTCAATAATGTTCTAGGAATATCAGTTTTCATATTTTTTTCAAAAATCTAATCTTTTAAAGATTTTTCAGCTCTAATTCTAACCTATTCTGTAATGCTACCTCCATCTATATATTGCCTCACCTGAAGAGATCATTTTTATGCATATTACCTTACTTATTGTCAGAAATCAGGAGAATCAGGGCTACACATGTGATTCTAAAAGATTCGTGATATCCATGTACTGTCATATAAAAAAACATCTTCCTCGTGTTCGTCTGTGCCATTTTAACCATGAGAGGAGTGGTAGGTTTTATAAGTGTGCTGACATCCAAACATCATAGATAAAGCCAAAGCTTATCCAATTTGTTTTTCTCTTCTGTGAGTTCCTTGCTTCATTTTGGAAACACAAAACAGGAGGCTAGGCTCTGCAAAATTTGTCACCATGTCCACAGCCTCTGAGGAAAAGAGGATCCATAAAATCTTAGACATAAAAGATAATCACACTCTCCAAATGCTAGTTAATAAAATGCTCCACCTCTTCAGGAGAAAGAGATATTTTATTTGTATTCATTAGGCTGACCTAACCACTCCCTTGCACACGTTATTATTCCTCTCCTGTGTGATGTAAGAGCATGAACCATTGAAAATAGAGCATGCAAATTGTGTTGTCTTTTCTCTCCACATATTTGAAACACAGGTAGCCTTTGTTTCTCCCTTTCCCCAAACCTTTTTAGATTTTCTCCTCTTCCAGGTCCTCTCCTTCTTTCTTCTCTTCCTACTTCCTCCCTGCTCTGCCCACCAATGACTACCCCTGGAGGTTAGTGGTTAAAGCCCCTGCAAGACTACGTGAGTGGCTTAGGTTTATTTTCTTGTTGTTGCTTTGACATCTTGAGTTACATATTACTCACCTCTACTGGTTTATATTGACCTAAAGATCTTTTCTTTTCTTTTCTTCTCTTTTCTTTCTTATTCTGGAAGAATGCAGGGTTTTATAACTAATAAATAATGAAGAAATAACCTCAGTTAATGAAAATTTAACCACAGAACAAAATTCTGGTTCTAGGAAAAGAGAACTGGAAGAAGAAGGAAGCTGTTTACACATAGGCTAGGCTATAAAATGAATGTTTCTTTCCCTTAATTTTGGAGAAAGGGATCTCACCATTAACAAATGACAGAGTTCTGAGCCCATTAGGTTGAATATTATATGTCACTGCCAATCACTGCAATCCATACAGCACTAATTCTCCATTATAACTGCCAACTCCAGTCAATATATTTGCATCATTTGACTTTAGAGACTTAAGAATGCAAATGAAAATTCTAATAATAATGCTTCTTACTTAATTAGTTCTGCTTGATGGATATTCTCTTTCTTTAGCAAAACCTTAAAAGTAAAAAAACAAAAAAACCTTCCCATTCTAAACCTGATATGGCTACTTGCCATCCTTTGTTAGCATCGCTGACCCGGCTTTGAAGTTGCTGAGCAAGAAGGCAAGAGTCATAACATGAGAAATGAGACCCTTTTTAGGAAAACAGTGCACTCTACAGAAATCTTTTATTCACCGTATTATTTTAAACCCAGAGAAAAATATCAAGGCCTCGTTATATCCTTAACTCATTTAAAAAGACATCTTCGCAAAAATGGAACTGTACTTTCATCAGAGGTCAGAGTTCTCCACTATGAATGTCCTGCTGTGTCACCACACTGGGTGTGTGTACAAGTGGACCAAACATCCCTCATTTTTGGAAAATCTGCTCTCCTTAACTCCATAGTAATCCTGCTTGTAGTTAGATAGGTGACACACACTCTCTAGCTAGAATACTCCATTACCTTAAGCACAGTTAGGGACAGAGGTTGCCCAGCTAGTTGCTTGTAAAACCTTGAAGTTGTTCTGCCCTATGCGAAGGAGACCCTGGCTCCCTGCATTTCTATGCTCTTTCCACAACCTTTACTTCCCTGGAGCATGACCTCAGATCAGGATTTCAAAGAAAGCTTGGCTACTGAGCTGCACTTAGGAATCTAGGTGTAAACCATAAGGACATGTTCACCAATAGTTGGGAGCAATATGTGCCATACAATAGGATTATGAAAAGCCTTTTATTGGACATTCCAACTTACCTTTATCACTGATGCGGCACAGTCTTTAAACTGATGGATTCTTTGGGTTCAGGTCTTGGTGTTTTTTATTTTTTTGTCTTCTTTTATAACCCATTTATAACTGCAAATCTCATATGAATCCAACAATGTATTTTGCAAAGATGTGAAGCTGCTTTGGTAGAGTAAACCAAAATGCTTCTATTTTATTATTTTTATTTTTGCTGTATCTTCACTTTTCCAATCTCTTGTACTCTGACATGAGTCCCAAGATTATTCTATGGACACAGAGGTATCCACAGGAAAAAAAAAAAAAGAAAACTAAAAAATTATAAAATTAAGACATTGACTTATTGAATGTATAAGACACATTCCTTCAGGCTCAGTTATTCCGTGTAAAATATTCCATGGCATTAATACTATAGTGGTTATTTATTTTATTAATAGGGATATATAAAAATAAATGTACGAGAGAGAGGGTGGATAGGTAGCTGAAAGAAGGTAAATATTGATGAAGGAAAGGATGGAAATAGGTCATTGGAGAGTCCTGAGTAGAGTCTATGATAATACTATTGTACAATTAAGGGAACCCTGATATATCAGCAACATTGCAGTGGAGGTTAAAAGGAGGTTGGCTTAAGAGAAAATTAAGAAAAACTGACATAAAGTCAAGAGTGTATTTCATCTACTTTCCAACTTTGCTGAGGGGACAGGTCTAGCACAACCAATTTCTTCCTTGACTTGGTATTATATAGGCACAGCCAATAAGGGTGGACCCATTTTGGGCATTAAGAAACTTCCACCCACACCTGTATGTGCTAATTTCTTTCCTGCCAAAACATGACTTTTGAGTCATGTAAGCTTGTATTAAGGAAAAAGTCAGGCAGCATATTCAATGGGATATAGTGAAATATTCATAAACTCATGGGTCTGTGACTTCCCTCTGGAAGATTTGGTTTCTGCTTTCAAATTAACCTGTCCAGGTATTGCTCTGAAGCTTATAGATTATGGAAAGCAATCCAAAATATTTACAGTATTTTTAGTTAAGTTTCTGAATTTCTGTTAGAGAATTCCTAAATTGTTAGCAAAACAATAGGCAGAAAAGACATCACTGTGCTCAAAACATTTATTGGAGCCAAAGGTCTAGGTACGTTGTTCCAGTGTCAGGGTGAGACAAACAAAACAGAAACAAAACCTGTAGATCACATCTAAGCCCTCAGGGTAAATATGAACAAAGAATAGACTATATTTTTCTAAGGCATCTGGGTGTAAACCTTTTTTCCCTCTTTGCCAGAAACCATAGTGTTTATAGGCATGTTTTACTGGAAATCTGCTGCTTCTCACAATGTTTCCTGCACAACTGTCTTAGTAAAACTACATCTGGAAATGACAAGCACACAGTTGTAAATCTGGAAGTCAGTGTGTTGTTGTAATAGCTTGCAGCTACAGTATGGCCGTCTTGCTGAATGCCAAAGAGAGTTACAAAGACAGAGGCCAGCTGTAGCTACTGAAATGATATTATTTTTCTGAGGGGATAGAAAAGTTTTAATAGGGTTATAATGGTTCTTGTCAAACTGCCAAATGAACCAAGGTAGGGTTGAACTTATTGTCTTTTGGACAAATCAAATATTTCCAGAGACTTTCATAGCCAGATTGGATTGAGCAATCACAATTTGTTGGATGGTATAAAAACAGGTAGAGAGTCACTGAATTGTAGTTTCCTAGAGTTGGGCTACATCATAGGGGCCAGCTAAGTCAAATTTATCCTTGGATCATGAGCCTCCCTTCCCAAGAGCCACAGAAAGCCATCCTCAAGTATCAGCTTGAACATCTCAGCAGTTCTTGGTCCTGGATGACTGACGTAATCCATTTAGGTTCCAAACAAAGCATCTTGTGTGGTAAGGCTGAAACTTGCCCTATAAGTATTTCTTCAAGTCTTTTAAATTAACTAAGGGAATCAAAGAATGATTCATCACTATGGGAGGTTCATCAAATCCCGTTTCGATATAAATGCCACTAGTGAGAATGACATTAATAAGATAAATGAACACTATTTAGTAATTAGTATCTTGCCTCTTCTCTACTTCTACTGTTTCTCCTTTTCTTTTGTCTCAGAGGAAGAACAGATCACCTCTCTTATTTGGGATGAACTCCCTTTTCATATTTCCTCTACTCCACCTTATTATATTTCTACAGGGACTTTTGTCCCATTGAACAACATAACACCTTACAGAAGGGGATAAAAGAGGGGGAAATGACAGATGGAAACTTAATCCATTCAAACACAGTGGTGCCTGGGTTATTCATCATGGCCTACAGCACTTTGTGCAAACCTCTTCTCTCCCAGTGTAACAAGAGTTTGGTGTTGAATTCAGCTATCGTTAGTGTTTTGAAGATTATTTACCAACTTCTTACCTTCACTTTGTACTGATAACCTCATTCTGTATAAGATAACTCTAGCAAATAGCTTTCTCTTTAGCTCATAAAAATATGGTAATGATTTCTCAGAGAAGTTTCCTCTAGATAATACAATACAGTAGAGATTCAAATTGTATGATTTTCTAAGGCTCTCGTACTTCTATTTTATTCTTGAAATAGATGATAGAGTCCCTTTTCCCATAATGTTATTTTTCCTTGTGCCTGTGTCTTCATGGTGATAGTAATGGTCACCATTCCTCATCCCTTATGATATGATGCTTTACACATATTTCCTATGGAATCTTCCTATACTGGTGAATTCTCATAGGTACATTGTCTAATTACACAGTATCAGTGAGGTAAATGTGACTATCAGGGTCTCAGTAATTTGCCCATTTTATAATTTCAAAATAATTATATGTGTATAGAGAGAAGCAGGTTGGGGGGGGGGGTGGACATGAAATGTCCAGAGAGGTATTACTTTAATACTGACTATGTGGCAAGACATCTTGAGCTACCGCTTTCCCCTTGACACTTTGTATGCTTTCTTTTCCAGAAAAGATCCTCCCAGGCTGACATTGGAGAGCTAGGCTTGATCTACACTATAGATTGAGGCCTAATGCATATGAACATTCTTCAGTGAAATAAGTACAGATATTGAGAGAAAGCATTTAGAAATATTTATAACAATTGGGAAGAAATTGTATGACTGTTAAGTATTAGATGATTCTCTATGTTTTAACCTTTACATTTCTAGTATGTGGTCGAACCTCAACTACATATGAGCTGTTTGCACTCTAGCTATCTCTGTAATTTGGGAGTCATTACCTATCTAGACATAATTCGACCTCCTTCTTCCCACTTGGGAAAAGCTGTCTTCTTCTTACCTTCTTTACCTCCTTTTCACTATCTTCCTTTACTAGTTTGTGATGTTGCTTTTCCTAAATATAACATTTGAAAAACTATACAAAATTTTAGTGTAAATAATTACTCATAATGACATCACTCAGAGGTACCCACTATTAACATTTTAATACTTCTACCCAACATTTTTCTTGCTGTGCATTTTTAGAGTTAAAATCATATTGTATATTTTTTTTCTAACTTGATTTACTTTACTCTGAATTTTACTCTAAGTATTTCCCACTTAATGAACAGCAAACGATGAATGCCATTTTAATGGTGGCATAATATTCGACAAATTGACAATAACGCAATTTACCTGATCATTTTCCTAATTGTGGAAATGTAGGCTATTTTCAAGAGTATGAATTGCACGTATTTGGGAACTGAACATACAGAAAGATTTTTTAAAATACTTTTAATTGATTCATTTCCAAGACAGTTGATGATGAATCAACAGATTAGAAATTGTGCTTTCATATCTCTTGGATTTTACCTCATTACAGATTACTGTGACTATTGGTAGTCAATATTTACTTACAGAAATTATTAACTAGAGGTAATGACAAGTAATTGAAGGGCAATGTAAAAGTGGAGAGGAGTAATTTTCCACAAATGTCTACATTGAGGAGATATTTCATCCTTAATTAAATCGTATATAACATAAATTTTAACTCTACATGTCTGACCATAGGGAACATGCCAGTCCTTTCCCTGTTGTTTTAGAAATAGTCTTTAGGGCTCTTCCTGCCCACTTTCTCTTCTCAGGTGAATTTAGACTCACTCTTCCCTTGTTCTGATGCAAACATCTATGTGGTTCAGACAAAGAAGAAGCATTTCTCTTTTCACTTTCTATGACATTTGAGTTGATTCCACCCTGTAGCACAAAACAAGTCATCCCTCTGATTTCTAAATGATTTTGTGCCCTCAATTCTACTCTGGCCTTCATATGGTCCTACCTGCCTAAAGTCTCTCAGCTCATTCGCTCACAAACACTTCAGTGTGATACATATTGGTCCAGGTAAAGGCTCTTATTCAGCCTGGAGTCTGAGAATGACATACAGAGTTGTCCAGTGTCTCCATTCCACAACTTTGCAGTGAAATTCTTTTGCACTGTGTTGAAATGTTACTCACAGCCTGAAAAAATTCCCCATCTTTTCTCTCCTTGTGAAATAGAGCCAAGTTTTTGAGCTGAAGCCCTATCTTGGAGCAGATCTTTCTTTCTGAAGTCAGGACTGCTGAAGCTCAAGAACAGACCAATGTCACAATGTTGACTTCCCCCCTAAGGGGCAGCCTGTTAAACAGAGAACAGGAAGACGCTGTTTAACTTTTGGGTTTTGTGTGTACCTGAGTAGCTGATGGCAGTGAGATGGTCAAGAGCCAAAGAAACTGCTCCTTTTATATTCAAATTGAGAAAAAAACATGACTTTATGGAGTCAATTCTGCATCTAGCTACATTTCTTAGGTAAACTAAGAAATTCCATAATGAGAGCCTCTGCTGTATCTGCTGGTGGAATTCACCAATATTCCTGGTACATGGCAGACTGTTGGAATGTAAAGCATTTGGTTTTTTTTTACAAATGCTTTGACTTGGGTTGGAAGTTGTGATCTATGTTTCAGGTCAAGGGCAAGAACAAGCTTTTCCCTATCTGTTTCCTGTCTCTAAGCGATCAATCATTTATGTCCCAAAGGAATTGTAGTTCTTAGGCATGTGGCCTGTTTTCCATTGGCTTCTATTATCATTTGCTAATTAGATTACAACCTAGTATTTACTTTACTCTGTGGCTTTGAGACCTTCCCCTGCAGTGTTTTTCTGTTAGCTTTACAAATGCTGCAGATCAGGCCTTTTCTTGGCCCATTGTCTAAAACCTGGCAAAGGGGAGAATTTACATTCATCCGTGATTGTTCTTGGGGGAGGGGGAAGAGAAAAAGAAAAACTTAAAATTAAATCAATTCTCCTTTATGTTCAGTCACGAATCACCTTTCAGGGTATGCACTTAGAAATTTTGGACACTTTGCTATCTCTGGCTTACTATAGGTTTTAATATATAACTCTTAGCTTGAATTGATATCTTGCTTAAGCATAATAAAATGTTTTTCTTTGACATGAAATACTCTCATGTCCCATCATCATGATTCATTGGATGTGGCAACCTGGTAGGCTACGGTGCCCTATTGCTTAGTCAAGCATTAATTTAGATATAGCTGTGAAGGCATTTTTTAAATTGTGATTAATATTTAAATGAGTAGCCTTTGAGTAAAGCAGATTATGCTCATAACATAGGCAGGATTTATCTAATCCATTGATGTCTCTTGCAAGAATTCTGCCTCCAGGTTGCAACATAGAAGCTTTACCTGAGTTTCCAGCATTTTCACTCAAACTGCAACTTCAACTTTTGCTGAAGTTCCAGACTTGCCTGCAGATTTTGGATTTGAGAACCCCCATGACACATGAGCCAGTCCCTTAAAGCAAATCTATTTCTCTATGTTGATACGTCCTATGGGTTCTGCTTCTGCAAACAACCTTCACTAATATGTACACTCACTCGGCCCCATTCATCTCTACTCTTCTAAATTGTACCTAAAATTCCATTTATCAAGGACCTTTCTTCCAAAATACTTTATGAATCCAAGGACCAACATACTTTAGTTTCATTCTGACCCCAGAGGTATAGATAACTTTATATTTTGTAAATTAAGAACTCTCAGTGCCCTTTGGAACAAGTAGCATCACAAGAGAATAAAAATAGGCCAGATGCTAAAGGTAAGAGAATTTCTCACAGCCCAGAGAGACATTTATTACAATGGAACCATAGGCTAGAAACTCTCAAAACATATTTTCAAAGTGGATAGAACCTTGTTTCCCCAAAAGCTTTCATATTAGAGTTAACATTTTTTAACTGCTCCCCTCTCCCCCACTATCTTCCACCACTGTTCGACTGTCACTGAGCTCTTAGGAGAAATAGAACAGAAAACAAAGAGTGGGCTTTTTGTCTCAGATAAAATTTTCACTTGAGGCGACAGTCCACATTTATTTTAGAACTTCCAAAAATACTCTGGACTTCACCAACTAAGACTGGATTCAGAGAATCCATTGCAAATTTCTTTCTAGGAGTCATGGCAGGATTGACCATTTCTGTCTAACTCCTCAACCCCCCCCCCCCCCAAATTCTATCACAGCTTATAATGTGGAATGGAAGACTTCAGAAGCAGATATATACAATGTTCTTTATAAGGTTTTTAAAGTTTCTTGGCTCTTATCAAGCATTTTATTGTTAGTGGTGAGGTGGGTGAATGTGTGTACTGTGAAGGTAATGCAGATGGAAGAGCTACACAGTAGGACATTTCATGTGATAAGGACTCTAAGTAACATTAGAAAACAAGAATGTGGTGCACTTCCTACCTTTGCCAAGATGCCAATTTATTTGCAAGCAGAGGATAAGAAATGCTGAAAGGTAATGGTAATACCTCAAGACTGCAGTTTTCCAGGAGGAAGTTCTTTTAGGACTAAAACCAAAAGAATCCCAGACAAACAGGGCTGAGTTAGTGGGTCCCAGTATCAAGCCTGAATGAATACCCAGGAATGTGAAAATAATGAGGAGGCATCCAGGTGAGGCAGAATGTTAAGAGAAGACCTCCTGGGGTAGGAAAAACTCGAGGAATTTAAGAAGGGGGAGTGGGGTATTTGCCTAGGAAGGAGGAAGGAGGCATTCTAAGCAGAGAGCTCAGCGAGAACCAAGAAAGAAAGCAAGATTAAGTCTAAGGTGTCCAGAAAACAGACAGCAGTCAGCTTGGGCTGGTCGGGGAGGGAGGGAGGTAAAAGATAAACTAGAAAGGCTGCCTGTGGCCAAATTCAGGAATTCAGATTTTATTCTGTAAGCAATAACCAGTAGATTCTGAACAGTTCACTGCTATGTATGATCTAAATAAACGATTTTCAACTGCTGTGCTGGGTGCAATACCTGAGTCTCCAGACAGGGGCTCTTACCTCTTGTCCCTCAGATTATTAAATTAAAAAAAAAAAAAAAAAAAAAAAAAAAAAAAAAAAAAAAAAAAAAAAAAAAAAAAAAAAAAAAAAAAAAAAAAAAAAAACTGCAAAAACCAATAAAACAATACACATCCAACAGTGTGAAAAAATATACCACTTTTTAGTCAGGTTGGCAAAAAATATAGTTTTTGGTGTGTCACAGAATTTTAGCAATTAGTTTATGTGTGCCATGGGATGAAAACAGTGAAAATCACTGACCTAGACAATGTTTTAGTTTTTGACTATAAAAAAAAAAAATGTTGAATAAGGGACTAGAGTCTGGAAGATCAGGCATTTCACTAATTAAGGATTGAGGAAATGATAAGATAAATTAGTCTGATTGCAGTAGAAATGTCAGAGTAAGAACAAATATGAGAAACAGGTCAAAGAGAAAGCTAGCAGAATCCTGTAACTGATTAAGAAGAGCAGTGCATAAAGCAAACGGAGTCAGTGATACCATCAGGCCTTTGGGAGTCTGAATCTCTTTGAAAATCCTGGCAGCCAGAAAGCTCCCTCCCATCCAGGCTAAGCTGGTGCCCCTGAAACTCATAAAATATCTTCTCTTGGGGCAAGTAAAGAAATTTAGCCTTAGACCATTCAGTAACAAGTATTGAATACATGTTTGTTTTGGGTATGTGTCATTGATTGACAAAGTATATTATAAGTATATTTCAACTAAATTGTTGTTTTTTTTAGCTCACGTGAGTTAGGATGGCAAAATATTAGACTCAGGCTTTTGAGCTACAGTTCCTTCCCTGGAAATGTACCTAAATTCTGAGTTTTAACTAAGGACAAAGAAAAAGTGTGCAGAAGAGACTGCCATACTCTGGGCTTCAAATGTTCTTTCCAGGTGGTGTCTCAAACATCAGCTATATTCTGGGGTTGCATACTGAAATGAACCCTCATTCTTTTCCAAACAAGCTTTGTTGGCATGGCCTGTTTCGTTTTCTGCCACATCTAGTCCAAGGTCTCTTATACCTTTATGATGAAATACCAATCTTCTCATCTTCTCAGTTAGTCATGAATCAATAATTTTATAAATAAAAATAAATAAAAGGGAAATTTTTCAAAGAAAAGCCTGTATACTTTATGATGTCAGAGTCAACAGAGGTGCAGTTGCTGTCAAGTTGTAAATATTTCTAAATGCTTCCTTTCAGTATCTGTACTTCACTGAAGAGTGGTCATAGGCATTGGGCCCCAATCCATAGTCTAGATCAGAAGTGGCACAAACCTAGCTCTCCATTGTTGACCTAGAAGGATCTTTCCTGGTTGGAGATAGAGAGAAAAAGAAAACACATAACATGTCATGAGGAAAGTAATACCTCAAGATAATCTTGCCACATAGTCAGTATTCAAGTAATGCTTCTCTGAACATTTCACACCCATCTACCCTCAACCTACTTCCCTTCATACATAAGAAATTATTTTGAAATTATAAGATGGGCAAATTGCTGAGACCCTGAGTGCCACTCACCTCACCTACACTGTGTAATGGAACATTATGCCTATGAGAATTCATGGTGGACACAGAAAGATTCCTTAAGGAAATGTCAGGTGATTAGGAATGGTGGCCATAACTATCACCATGAAGACAGAGGCTCAAATAAAAACAAAGCATAAGGCAAAGAGACTCTACCATCCATTTTAGGACATAGGGTTATAAAAACAAGAGGGATTAGACCTAGTTGGGATGACTTTGAGACTTACATGGAGCTCTAAGTCCTTGCTAAGAATAATCTAATTAATCTTCCCCATACTTATGGGGGTGTCATATACTAATGCATAATGTAAGCTCTGTGATCATTAACTACTGGGAGCCTCACCACTTCCATGACTCAGTCACCTATCTCCCAGCTGGCTTTACCACTTGAAAGTTAATGAGTCTCTTGTATTTATGGTTTTTAAAGTACTTCTAAATGCTGGAGGATTAAACACACTGTAAGAATTTCTAGATTACAGTAAAACTATCATCGTTTATTCTCGCAATCTTAAATACCTCAATGTACAGTATATTCAATATAATCTAATGCAAACAAATCTTTAAGCTATATTTCTTGTTAACTAAAAATGACACAAATTTAAATTAATAACTGATACAGCAATAAAGCTGCTAGAAGATAGGATTCATTGTGCATTAGCTCTAGGTTCTTTATTTAGGCTGGAAGTGATTATGTGATAATAGGATAAATGCTTTGCTAAGTGTATAAAAACTAAAATACTCTGTATATCACAGAGGCACATTACATTTGCAGGGCATTAATTTATCTCATTATGTAATAAAACTATTCTTTTTAAGCAAAAATCTCAAGGAAAAATCACTTTGCTGAATGAAACTCAAGATATGTTAACCTTGGATAAAAATCAGCATTTGGCATAAGTTCCCTGTCATCTAAATGGCTTTCTCTTAACCTTTACAAAAAGAAAATTCTAGAGGAATACAAATACACCTTGGCAAAAGGCAAGCATTCTATACTCATTCAAGAATTTTTTCTTATGCCTAAACCCTAACACCTACCAACAATAAATTGATCATCATTTTGAACACAACCACTGAAAAGTAAGATTATCGCCATATTGAGAAAACACTGTAAACAGTTACGATTTAGTAATGACTCTAAAGCTACTCATTAAACAAACAAACAAATCTGCATTACTCTTTGGGTCAATTTTTTTTTTTTTTTCACTTTCATATTGTTAACTACTAAAGAAAATATGTTTGGTTTCGTTGGGAAACCTCTATTTAGGGGACCGTGGAAGTAACCAGAAACATACTCTACTAGATTCAAGACAGAAGCCAAAAAGTTAGCTCATCCTTGCTCTTTTTCCTTTACCCTCCCTGAATGACTCAATTCTCTCAGTTCAATGAGCAAACTACAGGGTGGGACAAAATTAGGTTTATAATTGTGAGTGTGCAAAACACAGAGTTTATTCTTGCATTATTATTGATTAATTCTTGTATTATTTTCCATATGAATAACTGAAAAGTTACCTTTGCCCCAGCCTGTATATCTCAAACCCATCTACTTTTCTCTATCCGTACCAAGATGTCAGTCCAAATCATCATTAATTATCTCTTGCTTGAACATGGGCTCCCAGCTTTCTTTCTTGCTCCAAATACTATTTTCCATAAGCAGCCAGAATAGTTTTACAAATGTAAACTGTATCATGTCCCTCCACTGATCAAGTCTCCAGTGGAGTTCTAGTGCATTGGAATAAAATCCAGGTCATTTTCTGGGCCCAGTCTACTCTGGTCCCACATCCCACACCCCTCCCTTTTACTATGATCTACTTGTGTTGCCCTGCTTTCTTTTCCTCCGACTCCCCAAAGTAGTTCCCAATTTAGAACCATTATACATGCTATTCAGTGTGCTGGAATATGTTTCTCCAAAGTGTTTTCAAGGCTGGCTCCCTCTGGTAAATCATATCTTACCTTTTTAGAAATGTCATCCCTAATCATCCTATACACTGTGACCATGCCCACTTTCTGTTCTATTATTTCCATTATGTCACTCTTCACTCTCTGAAAAAGCCTGTACCTTGTTCAGTTTGTTGTGGTCTATTTCCCAGAACCAGAAGCTCTGTAGGACTAGTGATTGGCTTCATCCTGTCACTCTTATTTTCCCAAAGCCATCACTATGCCTGGCACACATTAAATAAGCCTCAATAAATTTTTATTGGATCTATTCATTGACTAATGTGTGTAGATTCTGATAAGCACAGTGCTGGCTGGTGAAAGGGTTTTCTGGTCTGTCTGAAATAGAAAAATGAAAGGACAAGTATCCAACCTATTTGCATCATCTTAACAAGCCTTCATCAAAGACACTTTCAAACAAGCAAATTCATTTAGAAATGATCAGGTTGTTGAGCCTTTTGAACCATCTCTAGAGGCTTATGATTGATGACATTTTCTGCACCTTTTGAGAGGAGGTTTTAATGTTACCACATTCTCTCATGGACTATTTCAGAACTTGTATTACTATTTGCCATTTTTATTTTCACCCCCTAAAGTACATACATTGAAAAGGATGTTGTTATTATAGATGATAGACATTTTATCAATTCTTGCTGCCAACATTAAAAATAATGTTTAGGCTGTTCACCCAGGATTATAGTCAATTCTCTTGATAAATTAATGACTGGCCCTGGCCTTTGACAGAATAAATCAAACTCCTCTTAATCTCTGTAATTAATGAAGTGGGCTCCTATGCATGCTTGCTTCAGATGCTACGAACACAGACAGTGGACCACTAGAAGAAACATAGACTCCAAGAGGGAAAGTGGCCTGGATCATATATTTCCAAATCTACTCATATGCCTTAAAATGTCTAAGTAAAGTTGAAAATGGAGAAGAAGGTAGAATCAAGTAACACCTCAAGGAAATATGACCCAGAGAAAAAAAATTTTAAGTCCAAAAAAAAAAAAAAAAATCCGCACACCCAAAAATAAGGTTTTCAATAGGATTAAGTAGGAGAAAATATATTTGGAACCCATATACAAACTCCAACTTACCTTAATTGGTATTATTTATATTTCAGTTAGCAATTTCTTGCCCCTTTATTTTTCTATTACATCTGGGACATACCTCCAAAGGCCGGCCTTCTTGCCAGAATGATCCACAGACTTTTTAAATGTCAGGGACCCGTGGCTAAGGGTGGGAGGAGATGGAGGGAGTATATATGTGCCAATGAGACTTGTCAGCTCCACAGGAGTATAGATGGATCCAAAATGCAAACCCAAGGAGTTGGAGTCAAGTGAAAGGAGCAAAATATAGGCATGATGACGTTTGGGCTCAGAGGAAGCCTCAGCCTGACCTAGAGCCAAGTGGGGCATATCTTTAATGCCTGGAGGACAGGGAGGCAGAAGAGATGTAGATCACAATTTATGGACAGATCTGTGCCAGAAAGTAAGACACCCAACTGGGAAATGGAGCAGGTGTGGAGATTGCTTAGCAAGGGCACTCCAAGAATACTGATTTCTAAAGCCCACTCAGGGTTTTCATGATGTCAGGGTGGTCAAAAGAAGACTAGGAACTGACAAAAAAGAAATCTAATACACTTGTCATTCCTCCTCTCTTGGGTTTAGTTGTTCTTCAGAATCTCTGATCTAAAGAATCAGTTAAGTTCTGTTATGCTGTTAATATCTCTCTCTTCTGTTTCCCAGTGTCCCTCTGGGTTCTCTCCCAAATTGTTCTCCATCTGAACTGTTGGATAAATGAACGAGCAATAGCTTAGTATTGTCTTTTTCAGGTGAATGCATGTTAATGATTATCAGACCCATTTTCTTAAAAAGATAAAGGAAAGTGATATATAAGGGAGAATAGTAATACAGCTTATGTGACTTTGCTTACAAAAACAGGAGTTATTTACAAAAATACACAGTTAGCCAGCGTGAACCTTGCACCCATCAAAAAAGGTATGCAGGCATTGTCCAGTTCTCTTCTTTAAATCATATCAAATAATTAAAGGTCTCCATTCTTGTAGGGAGGCAGAGTAATCACACTTAGACAACATTACTCCTATGCCCATTCCCTGACCCTTCAGATGAGAAAATAGGATATTTATATGATGCCCAAAAAGCCAGAACATGGATGCTGACCTCAGGGATCTTGGTGTCCTTCTTGTCCAGGCTGGCACAGGTCCCTTAACAGTAGCTGTATCTACTTCTTCTTAGCCACAGAGGCCAGGAAATCTCTGTTGAATCCCAACTGTGTTGCTGCCTTTCCTTAGGACACAGCAACAGCACAATGGGAGAAGGAAAATAATCAGCCTAGGGTCTCTCAGGGAGGAATCTCTCCATCTGTTGTCTTTTCATTTCAGAAATGTTCCTAGTTGGCCTTTCCTTGTCCTCAAAATCCCTCAAGAAATTTCACTAGTAAATACCATTTTAATGTTTTTGTTAATACCAAAGACGTGTCATAATACTCAATCATCGGTAATTATAGAACTCGAGCTTTGGCTGTTCACAGAGGTCTTCCTGTTCTGTCCTGTGAGGCCTGTTGCCAGCCCAAGCTGTCTGCCCCACTCCAGAGTCATCTGCTGGGACCCAGCTGGCCCACCGGGCGCAGGGAGCTACTTGGCAGGGGTGTTAGACCACCTGCAGGCAAACCCCAGCCAGGAATAGGCTGTCATGTGTTGCTGCAGAAGACCAAGGGATCCTGGTGTTTTAAATGGTTTGTTAACCTAATTTTAGTGATTTTGTTGGTGGACATGTATGTTCTACTCCAATTCTTCTGACACTGAGCAGAGCAGTCCACTTTAGTCTTCTTAAAAATCTGTTAGCTCCTCTCCCCAAAACATATACATACACAGCTGTAGTTTCTTAACTACTCAAAGCTGTCAAATATGTAAATGTGCTCATATACTATATATATATATATATATATATATATATATATATATATATATATATGTGTGTGTGTGTGTGTGTGTGTGTGTGTTCAAATATATACAGAAGTAGATTTATATTTGTGAAGACAAAAGCACAGAGCTTATTCTTGTGTTATTATTTATTCATTATTGTATTGTTTTTTTTTCACATGAACACCTGTGTGTGTATACAACATTAATATATAATATTAATGTGCACTGCATGGGACACCCTTCTCTAGACCTCTATACCATGCAGGTACTTATTCCATAATGTGGATCACGATACTTGCCCTTTAATGAACCAGGTTATTATTTTTTCCTTGTAAGTGAGTTTGGCATATGTGACAATGTCCCCACTTTTACTAACTCAAACAGATTCTTTCAGCCTATGCTTGACAGAGAATAAAAATATTTCTAGATAATGTTATTTTCTTTATTCAGAAGTGACCTTTATATTCTAATAGCCAATGAATGTAGAGGGGAAAATGCCGCCCAGTTCTCATATCTATACCTAGGGAACCCTAGCACTATCTTGGAAGAGAGGGCATGGTCATGTACAATCTATTCCATAAATGACCTTACTGGGTATTGGTAAGCATTGATCAATCTGCAAGGATTATAACATAGTCTTTTATTTTGGGTTCCACTTTAATATTCCAGCCCTTTGCAGAGTCTGTGAGGGTAATTGATGGTTTTTAGAAGCTTTCTGCCCACATCACTGTTTTCTCTTTCCCAATTTGATTCACTAGAGAAGGGGTTTATTTTTTCAAGCTCTCCCATTCTGCGTAGACTGCATCAATGCCTGCCTCAGGACTCTAGGTTTCTTTACGCCATGGGCAGTGGGGAGCCCAAGCAAGACACAGAGGAAAAGAAGATAATGAGATTAGAATATTTATTCCTGCAGCTCCCTTTAAAAGAGCCACCTGTGGCTGGCTTGCCAATAACCAAAGTTTAAGGCTTTCTCAATACCAACCTTCTCCATAAAACTCTCGACTTTGGGATCCCAGTGACCACTCACTTTTCTGCCTGGTAACAAGACTTCTAGGGAAATCTTTGCATCTTTCTACTTTGGGTATGCCCCCTGTTTCCTACACTTGCCAGTCAGTTTTTTTCATCCTGGTTCCCTGCTGGGTGCCCTGCTGGGTGCCCATGGCCCGTGGAATGAAGCAGAGGAGAAAGAAAGGAAACCTTCACAGTTTACTGCCTCAGGGCATGGACTTGTCCAAGATGATCAATTGTGCAGTACTGTACAGAGTAATAAGCCTGTGTGGTATTTTGAAATTGTATATATCTCCTGCTGTCACCCATGTCTGATTTATGCAAAAATTTGGGAGGCCAAGGAAGAATGAGTCTTTCTGCTTCGTTTAGCTATTTTTTACTTGACAAATGTTTATTAAGCACCTATTGTGGTGGGTGGAGAGGACGGGCAGAAAATGAAAAAACAAAAGTTATATACCAGGTAATGGTTAAAGGCTATGGAAACTAATAAAGTTGAAGGAAGGGGAAGCAGAATGCAGAGAGGCAGATAGGAGTTCCCCATTTGAGCCACTCTGGTCATGGACAGTGTCTCAGGGAAGGTGTCACTTGAGCAAAGACTTGAAGGATATGAGGTGAATTATGGGAAAAGCTGGACTAAGAGCAACCTAAGCCACAGGGGTCCATTTGCAATTGTGTTGGCCTGTGTTTGGTTGCCACAATGACTGAGTGGAAAGCAACTGGAAAAGGGCAGAATGCTGCTGGTAATTAGTTGATGGAACCAAGGAAGCTCACAGTCCTGCAGTGCATAGGACAGCCACAGATGATGAAGATCAGTCCAACAGTAGCATCCTTGTTGAGAAATATTGAGCAGAAATAGCAAGTACAAAAGCCTCAATGCCAGGGTGTTGCCCATCCCCCCATATACACACATATTTTTTCTTAACCTAAAGCAGGATTACTATGGTACCTTTGTCTTCACATCTTTCCCCACTGCTCTGCAGCACAGAGGCCTAGAGCAGCTTGCCCTGCTCCGTGTGTCTGCCCTCAGTGAAGGACCTGATTCCTTGTGGGGTCTCAAGCATCCCTGGGATGCACGATCCTCAGTGTTTGCACAGGAACTAGTAAATATGGAGCCTAGAGTAGCTCTTTCCACAGTGACCCTGTACCATCTCACCTTGGGCATTTTCAAGAATCCAGGTGATGCTTGATTTCCAAGGGGAAACTTCTAATGCCTGACACTATCATTAGCTTAAACATTGAAGGAAAACTGTTTCAATGAGGTCAGAAGTTCTTCAGTAATACCATAATTATATCCACTTTGAAGTCTCATTGCAATTAACTCAAACTTATTATTAAGTCATAACTTACCATAGGGCTCATTTCACTCTTTTTTATACTAAGGTTATTTTTCTGCCTAATCTTCCCAATTGGATCATAAATCCCTTGAGTGTTTTATCATCTCTGTTTTATATATATATATATATATATATATATATATGATACATGACATAGGTGGAAACTGTTATTGATGACCATGAAATGGGGGTTGAATAAATAAATTAAAAATTAGCCAAGTACCTGCTCAGAATTATCACTACTTCAAAAATTTTGAAGAGTGGTCATTACTAATAAGTTAAGGTAGAGATGTTTAAGTTAAACAGCTTACTTTTAGTATGAATTTTGTTGAGTTAATCAACATTTAAGTGAAATGTAGTACAAAGTCCAAAGTATTTTCATAAACAAAGAGCTTTTCCCCCCAAATGCTGTTAACAATCAATAAACATTATCCACTGCCAAAACAAATATGTCTTTGGCCCTAGCTAGACCATAAATCCATTACAGTACGTATGGTATCTCTTTTAACCAGAGGTTAAATGCATATATAATGTTTATATGTCAGTGCTTTACACATGGTAGGTAATCAGTAAATGTCTAACTTATTTTTAGATTTTTTAAATATTTTGGCCCTAAAGTATATGAAGCATTAATTGTTTTCTCTATCATTTTTTACATTTAGACTTTGGGGCCCAATACATGACCTTTAAGGGAGTAAGGGAAACTAAATTATGCAGATGTGGGAGCAAAACAACCAATCACTTGAGATCTTGATAAAATCTTGCCTTTTCCCCAATCCTAGGGTCTGAGTGTGGTTAATATAAACTCACCGATGAGAACTGTTGGAGTATCATGGCAAACTGCCAATGACTAGGTGGATTTGGAAAGGCCAGGGGTGAAACAACTAACCTCACAGTTTAAATGTTCCCTGAAGAGAAGACACAATGAACCCAATCATTCTGTCCAAGATCCGAGGCCTGACTTGACCCAATCTGCCCAGGTAGGTGTGATGTGATCACAGAGGTGGGGACTCAGCACCAGGAATATTTGGGCACCAAAGATAGTCCTTTTATAATTGCAGAAATCACCAGAAGTCCCTTTGTGCTGCAATGGGCCCCTGAATTGGAAGTACATAATTCATACCCAGATCCTAGGAGGAATTGACTAATAAGAGCTAACACCTACCAAAGGTTACCTGGTATTCAGAAAAATAAAACACAATTGAAGCCAGTGGACTCATCCCCAAAGATGAAGCTGAGAAAGAGAAGCTACAGCTCAATGAAATAAAATTATAGAGAATTGACTCTTAATAACATCTCAAGTTAGATTCTGAATGTAGGTCTTAGTGCTTAAGTGCAGGTAGCCTAGCGATTGTGGCAGAAAAAGCTTTCAAACTCAGTCCTAGCTCTCTAAAACCTGACCCTACTTCAACTTCTGTTTCATTTCAGCATTCTTCCTACACCCTTAAAACAATTCTTAATCATCTATCACTGTGCTAATTCTGAATCACTAAGCCTAGCTAAAATATTTTTTTTTTCAGTAGTTAGCTTTTCATTCGACTGGTCTACTGAGGTCTCTTAAGGAATTTTGGCCACAGAATACTGATAGGTTATGTTTGTCATAAATGTGGTCATTTCATGACATGTGCAAGAAATTGACATACAGAGATGACATGTGACTTGTCACAGAGAAAGTAATCCCAGGTCTGGGAATACATTAGGGCCTCTATCATGAAATGTTATTTTCTTTCCTAGCTCCACAGTGATGATTCACTTTACCATGCTTGACAACTCACACTCATTTGAAAATAGGTTCTCTGATTTTTTCAAATTCTGTATTTGCTGATTTTTGGGGTGGGGAGGGAGAACAAAAAAAATCTCTTTGTAGCCAGCTTCAGGTTAAGTTTCTTTGTAGAAGGGTTAAAAAGAAGTAATTACAAAATTGAGATTTTTAATTCAACCTACTTAAAGAAGTCAATTAAACATAGCACTAATACATACATCTGAAGTACAAAGAGCAATTTTCTATTTAGGAACTTAAGGTACAGCAATTGCCTGATTAATTGGACATGTAACTAAGACATAGATTTCAAAAGCACAATCCTGTTTTTCAGACTTTCAAGTAGTTACTTCACACTGATTTTCACAAGCATTCATTTATAGGGTAAAATTTCTTTCAAGGGTTGCTTTGGAAACCACATAGTTGAGTCAGATTTAAAAATCATTTAATGTAGTTTGCCTCCATCCTGTTGTTATCCTCCCAAACCCATATTTTGGTCAAATCTTGATTCAGTCCAGCTGGGAAAAGGCATCTAACTAATACTCATCTGAAGAAAGCAGTCAAGTATGATTATTCTCCAGGAATTCGGAAAACTTGCATTTCTTATTGCAGTGGTTCTCAAAGTTTAGGATTAAAACATCAGCTGAAGATCTGAGAAAACTATAAATTATCAAGACTTTCCAGAAATTCACTTGGTCAACATTTAGGTGCAGGAACATGCATTTTAATAAATACATACTGGCAAATTTTTTAAATGGTTCTATGGACTATATTTGTAAATATTCATTTTTTCTGTAAAACTAATGAAATATTAAACACCTTCCAAATAATCTCCATGTCCCTGCTTGTCTCAACTCACGATATTAACCTAGGTTTAATAGTCTCATGTAATAGCGATTTCAAGGACCAGGAGGCTTGCCAACTCACCTACTATTTTGTCATTTATCTTACAGAGTTAAATAAAAGCAACAGCATCTTGAAAATATATCATCTGAAGTTTATTCCTCTCTGCTCAGAAAAAAAGTCCAAAACCTGTATGTTTGAAACCTAATCTCCTTAATCATCTGCTTCTCTTGACTTAAGGCTTTTATTTACTAGTTTCCTATGTCCCCACAGAATTGATTCCTGGGTGAACCATTTATGGCTGTCTCCTAAAGTTGATTTCTGTGTGTTTTATAGATTTGGACAGGTCCATCAGGAGTCCCAAGGATATTACACAGGTGGCTGTATACAGTTAGAGTTAACAGGGATGAGAGAGAAAACCCTATAGTGTACCCAGGTTTTTCTTTCCCTAAAAAACAGAACATTGATGTAAACAAATTAGCCTAGCTTCTGGTATTATTTTTTAGCAAGATCTTAACACTAAAATTTAAAAAAGCAAAATTTTAGGTTGAGGTTGTCTGCCTTTTCAACATGCAACAGAGATATATGAGAACTAAACTGATTTATTTTTTAGGGCCCAACAATAGTCAATAAGAAGAATTGACTAAATATTGCCCCAAGGAGTATTTTTTAACCTATAGCTCGTTTCTTGTTCTGGTGAACTTGGCAGCCCTCATATCAAAGCCCTGGATCAGTCTTCACAAACTGGTATGAAGTCCAGGTTCACTTCTTGGGCAGAGGCCAGGCCTGGCTTGGAGTATCTGAATCTCAGATTCATTGTGATACCCAGATAACTCCTATAATAAGGTTCATGATAGCTCTGTTTTAGACTCAAGCAACATCCAGTTCTGGAGTGGTTCCACATTTACTGTAATAACAAGGTGGTCTCTGGGATGACCTAAGCCACAATGTCAATGACCCCACAGACATTGTGTTGCTGCATTACCTGTGTATCTCTAAATCAAATCACAAGTCTAACGAACCCAGGGAATGGCTGATTGTGCAGGAAACCCTGGATTCTAAGCCCCTTTGAGTAACCATGGACACCTTCTTGAGTCCAAGGTGGAGTTTTGGAATGGTCAGGATCCCAAGATCTCAAGCTTCCTATTGATGTACCCACTGAAGAAAATAGGTTAGTGGTATCTCTAAATTGTTCCTGTTCTATTTTAATTACCTATCACCAAAACCATGGACCAGTGGAACCTCAAAGAAAACTAAATCAAATTTTAAAAATCTATTTGTTTTCAAACTGAGGTATAGATAGCTTAAGGACTAACTGAAGGTGTGCCAGGGAGGTTTATTCCATAGGATTCCAGTGTGGGATTTTCTTGAATACCAAATTTTCCCAGATTTATATAAGAAAAATTCATTTTTTATATTAATATCCAATTATCATTGAATAAAATACCACATTTTGACTGGATTCTAGAACAAAAATGCAATTTCAAAAAACATTATTCTTTGTGTTGGCATCATGGAGCTCTGCCTTTTAAACTCCTTAAATAATATGTTCTGGTGCATTTTCTTCTAAGTGTATGTTTTGAAAAACTGGGAATCACTATGCCAGCCTCCACACGTTGCAGATGAGGAAACTGAGGCCAGAGAGAGTAAATCATTTGTTCAGAGTCAACAATTAGCCAATGTTAGAACTAATGATTTTGCTGCATAGACTTCACTTTTGCTATCATGCATTCAACCTCCCCTATTAAACTACACGAAGGGCAATTATTCTGATTCTTTTACAGCTTAAAATGCAATAATCCTGAAAAAGATATGACATTAGTATCTTGAGCATTGATGATGGACCTGTCTAATTCATTTTTTTTATAGAGAAAAGAAGAAGCAGGAAATGATAGGTTTTGGGGAGTGAACATGATTGTTATCTTAAGAGCATGTGAATGTTTGTACATGTATTTTGCATGTGTGAATATATGTTTATGGGTCTCAGTGCCTGAGTTTGTCAGTAGAGAAGCAGCAGAGTTGAAGAAATACAGCCCAAAATATGAGGAGAACCCAAGCACACATTTTCCAGTTTTGCAAAATGCAATAGTAATTGATATAACCGAGGTGTTGCTGGCCTAACCTTTGCCTTTTCCTTGGAAAAATCATTACTTCTTGAACATTTCCATCACTCCTGTGAAAACATAGCTAAACATCTTTCCACTTGCAGCTGCTTGAAGTAGTGGACTATGCCTTTGAACTCGGCAGTAAGTTTCATGGTCCCAGTAAAATATCAAACTTGTTAAACTTGCTTTCCAAGGAAGCCCTATAATGAAAAGCTTATCTGTTTGGGAGGTAAGTTAATGCCTCAACCTTGCCTTGAAGCCAGATCCTGAGAAAATTTTGACAGCAGGAAGTTTCCTGCCCACTATCAGGGTCATCGCTGGCCAGGCTGCTGGCGGGTTTCGCTGAAGCCTGGACTCCACCATGCTCCTGGCTTCCACAAAGACAGGCACTGTCCCCATGAGCTCTGTGCCTTCCACTGCTTTTCTCCTTCCCTTTAAATGGGAACATCCAAGGATAGAAGAGGTCCCCATGGCAGAGCTATCACTGGAAGAAAAGAAAGAAGTCAGAGAGGGAGGATGTGATGGCATTTTGGCCAGGAACCTATAAAGGGATTCAAACTTCATGCAGACAATCAAACCATAATGCTTGGCTTGCTCAGTCCCAGGCTTCAGGGGGCAGTCTGTGGGGACAAGGGACATTTCTTGAATCCCAGGATTGTAATGGGATAGCTAGCAGTTTTCTTCTTTGTGGGAAAGAGAGAGAGAGAGAGAGAGAACCTGAAAGTCTGCATTTTAACAACAAAACCACTTCTCAGTGTCAAATTTCAGAGGTCAAAGATTAGTTTTTAAAGAGGTGTTAGAACAGAAATGTTGTTAGTAATAAGAAGGATGGCTAAAGAGCAATTGCCCTATGGATCTAGTCCTTGCGAAGTGAACGTCTGAACCTCTTTTTCATAACAAAATGTTCCCTTTATCCTCACATGGGCCGCGGGATTCTCAACAATCTCTACTCTGTGCTGGCCATTGGGGACACATCCAGAGTCCTCTGTGGGAAGGTCAGGGAATTTTTGTTTTCCCTTTAGGTAGTTGAGAAATGATTGCTAATGAGAACCTTCTGGACTTCTTTAGATACAAAATGTGTTTCCACAGCATGCCCCAGAGAAAGGCTATGGCTTTTAAAGCACTCTGCGGTCCCAGGCAAAGGAGAAAGTCAGCAAACAATTGCTGATAATCAGGCCAGCCCCTCTGAGCAAATGTTTCTACCTGGACCCACTAATAAAGACACCAGACCTGTTGTTTCTTTTTCTTTTTTATTTCTTAAATCACTTCTAGATCTGTGGCCAGCTGTATTGTAGTTAAATTTCAAAATACTCATTTGGCAGCTTTGTACAGTGGTACTATAATGTTTATAAAGCCCCCGTTGCTAGTTTGAAAGTGACATGCACAGATAGGCACTTTAAAGGGGGCATAAAATGAACAAAATGCATTACCAAATGCAATACGCAGTATTAACCACATTCTTATGAGTTTTGTATTTGATCCAATAAACCAGTGGTGCCAGATGTAAAATTAACCTGTAAAACTTTCCTTCCACTTTAACCATCCACTGTTACTACTCTCAAATACCAATGTGCAAAGGTGGCATCTCTCTTGAAAAAAAAATGTAAAAAGAGGTGTATAATATATACCATATATAGCACATGCATTTCACTACATACCATGTTAATATATAACATATACAATCTAGTGCACTATGTATGACATATATAAAATTGTTACAATAATTTCAATTATTCAGGAAATTGAGTGAGGTTCTCTCGTTCCCAGTTTGGCTTACATGATGTCGGAATGTTCCCAGAAGCCAGGCCTGGCTGAGCAGGCCTCTTGGTCTCCCCTGTCTTCACACATTTGGTCAGGGGAGGCCATGTAACCAAACTAGGACCATGCAATGTAGTATAGGCCTTTATTTGCATCTTTGGGAATAGTAGGCACCTGCCTCGTTAAATGTGAATTTGTGAGGATAGGTGACTGTTACTCATGAGAGACATCAGAAGAAATACTGCTCAAGAATAGAGCTGATTCAGAGGAAAGTGGACTTAAAAACAGAGGAAAGCTCATCCCTGAGGATATTATCTCAGCAGCTGGTTCCAGATGGGCCTGAAACCTGGTGTTTCTTGGATTTTTAGGAAAGCATGTTGATAAATTCCTTTCTTTGACTAAGCTAGTTGGAGTTAGATTTTCTCTCTGACATATAGAAATCTTTAGTAGATTCCAGTTAATTTCTCTCAGTAACTTGTGAGATAAGTATTATCTTCATTTACTGTGAGAGGGAGAGGGTTCCCAGACCTGTGGAGATCCCTTCGTGCTTCAGGTGAAATGAATTCTTCCCAGGCAGCTTGTGCTAAGGAAGAGAAGGCAGGCAAGAGTCTGATAGACAAATGCCTCAGTTGCCTTCCTCCAAGGCCTTTTATTGAATGCAGTTAGCTTAAGGGCATACTGCATGCACGTGAAGCTCATCAATCAATGTTAAACAGTGCTAGTTACAGAAAATGGATATTATTCAGGAATAATAATTGAAGGAACACTAAGATCTTCCTCAGGTCAGAGTGTGTTCATTTAAAGTCAAAATTAAAACCTCCACTACTGGTACAATAGAACAATCAAGCGAGGTAAAAGAATAGGGAAAGCTTCAAAGGTCACATGAAATATTCTTATAGTCAGATTCCCACTGGGGCCCCCTAGCTACAGCATTGAGGCCTGTATGCACCCAACTTTCCTGGCTTTCAGGTCGGGTCTTACAGGCTTGGCCTGGCCTACACAGGGCTCTGTGCCCCAATACCTCCCCAGGGGGACCCTGACAATTTACCAGATAAAAAATTTAAGACTCAAATGAAAAACACTAAGTTAATCACCTGCCAAAAACCACACAACTAGTAAAGTCTTAGAAGCAAAATCTGAGGTTTTTTGTTTTTGTTTCATGTTTATTGATTTTAGAGATAGAAAAGGGGACAGGGCAACACTATGAGAGAGAAATATCAGTTGTTGCTTCTCATAAATGTCCTGCCCAGGGATTGAACCCACAACCTATGTATGTGCCCTGACTGGGAATCAAGCCCTCAAATTTTCAGTGTACAGGATGATACCCCAACCAACTAAGTCACACTAGCAAATGCCAAAAATTTTAGACTCTTAATAGAAACTCAAGGCTTTTAATATAAGATCTTTAAATGTAAATATCTTTGGAAGGAAAAACAGTTTAAGCAAGCTATCAATAATTTAAATTTCAATAAGGAAAACTTTAAGTGTACTCTTAGTGGAATAATTAAAATAAACTTCAAAGAAAGGGGACTTTTAAAGAATGCTGAATGTATATCTGTACTTAGTAGCAGCCCTTGGAAAGGGCAAATGGTAAGAAATGACATTCACTGAGGGCACGTGCTGAATGCGCTTAATCCTCAACCAACATCATAAAGTGGGTAGTATTATTATCCCCATTGTATAGTTTAAAAATCTGAAGCACTGAGTTTATACAATGTCCAAAGCTACTTAGCTTCTTGATATAGGCAGGCCTCTACATTTGATTTGCACCTTAATGTAGTCGAAGAAAACAGGAGATGAGTCCTTAAGTAGAAGGTATTACCTGTGCTAACAGATAATTGTTAATTGCTTTGGCAGAATATTCCTCTAGAATCCTATGGTTCCAAAATTGTGATTTGATAAAATATGTGATCAAACAAATAATAGTATATCTTTGAGACTTGATTTTAAAAGGAAATTGCTATGGTATAGAAATGTATTATAAACAATTATTTTCCTCTGAGAAATTGGATAGGTAGCAATTATAATAGCTCTCATCACCAAGAAGCTTATGTGGTAGAGCCTGAAGTCAGGATCTTCATATTCTGGGGAAGAAGGGGAAATGCTGTCAGACATTTCTTGCAGCTTAACTGCCAAAGATGTTACTGGAAATTGATTGATAGCTACAGGTACAGTACTATGGAATTGGAGGTACTCAACAGTTTTCAATAATTAGTTCACTTGACTCTTAAAAATGGAGATAAGTTCTGAAAATATGAAACAAAAATAGAGTATGAAAAGGGGTATTGATAGTAGATATATCTAAATTAGCAATTAATCTCCAAACCTTCAGAGGGATCATTGATAAGGGAAGGGTAAAGATCATCTGAAATAGACCTGTTTTAGCAATATGGATTTGAGTGGTCTTGTTCTCAGTCCATTTCCAGAAGGCTACGGTTTGTAGACAGCTACAAAAAAGAGCCTTTCTAAGCAAATCTTTAGGTAGTCTTATCTAACTTTACCTTAATTTTGCAGAACAACTAAGCTGACTTTTCCTCTGAGGGGAAGGTCAGGCAAAGAACATCTTAAAAGAGAATAAGAGAGGTGTCAAAGAAATGAAAGGAATGTAATTCTTTCAAAGCCTACCTCCATGTACTAAGAATAATGTCACGTTATAGATGCCTGCTACTTCCAGGTCTTTTATGTAAAAATAGCAACTTTAGAGGAACTTATATAATGGTCATTTATTTTAACCTGCTTTGTAAGAGTCCTTCAGAGTAGGCTCCAGCTCTCAGACCATGGTTTCCCTAGATATGACCAAGAAAACAGACCAGCTTGTGAAAATGCTTACACTTTATTTTTTTAACAGACCCTTCTGCTTATGAAGGGTGTGTAGGCAAGACATAAAAAGTCGTTAACCAAGACTTTTTAAAATGCCTCCTTTAATTGTTATGTGATAGGGTATAGTTGGTCTTCCAAAGGAAGAATTATTATTTCAGAAATGAAAGTAGACTTTCCTAAAAGACTTTAAAAATGCAAAACAACCTAGACTCCCATGTTATTTTTGTTTTAGCCCTGAGAGAATTCAGTTTATTTCCTACTTTCATTAAGAATGGGCAAGCTAAAAAAAAAAAGAATAGGCAAGCTAAAAACATGAAAATAAGCAAAAAAGAGAAAATTTGTGAGTAATTGAATCCAAATAAAATATTGTTCTGTAAAACAGTTCACTTAAATAGACCTTAATATATCTCAAATGTTATTTTATTTTTAGGAATACAATTTTTATGTCACTTACCAGGAAAATACCTTACTAAGTGAAGTGCATTTTAAATGCTACTTAAATCAAATGTTATTGTTATTGTTTTTCTAATTTTTATTTTATCCCATTCACTGACTGTGCTGAATAAAATAATAATTTATTGCCATCAAACCTTGATATTCAGTAGGCACACACTAATGAAAATACTTCACAAACTATAACATGGAATAAAACTCAAAAACAATGAGAAAAAATAGCCATAATTATCCTATATTATACCCATGTAAGGTTTGAGTATTCCATAATTTAGTTCTTCTTCATTTATGTGGGTAATGGAGGAAAGACTATAATTGTATTCAATTCACTGATGCTGAATTCAATCTTACCTCCTAGATCATTAGCTGACCATTACTCATTAGCATTATAAATGCTCTCCACTCTTACAATAGGTGTTCTTAGATTCTCTGACAGCTAGAATTTTATTAATTTGAGATTTAAGAATTTGCCTAGTACCCTTAGAAAATAAAGTTTAATAAATCTCTGCCCTACAAAAGATAAATCAAGCATAGATAATTATATTCATTTTAATAATTTGCCTTTATAATAGCCTTCCTTTAAAAAAATCAAAAGTATTTAGATTTGATTACTAAAAGGTATCTCTGCCTAATACATTGCAGATACTTAAAGATAATTTACTTTAGACAATAACAATACATTAATGTGAAACAATTCTGGAAAATCAGAGTAAATGATATAACAAAAGATCTATATTCTTGGAACATTTCTTGCCATCTACATTTTGGTTAGAAAAACTTCATTAAAATGTTTTGTGATTTTCCTTTTAATATTCTTTTACTCATCTAGAATATATTATAAGGCTATTTGTTTTCAATTGAAAATGAATAGTCAATTTAATAACATTTTTCTAGAACAAATAAAATTATATTACATACCCACTTTTATTTACTAACTATAGTGGTACATATTTATTCCTACTATTTTAACTTTTCCTTGTATATTACATTTGAGCCTAATCAATTTCACATTCAAAATATTAACAAATAGGTGGAAGAGGGGAGCAAAGGAAAGAGAATTTGGGACAACTGTAACAGCATAATCAATAAAATATACACAAATTAAAAAAAATATTAACAAATATTTCATTTTGGTTTTTGTCATATGCATCCTTCAAAATAACACTTTTCACCCTTAATTCAGCATTTTTTGTTTGTAACATTCTTAAAATTAACAGAATTTAAAGACATATGAAAAATACTAAGATACATATATATAGTCTGCACTTCTATCTGATAAACTGTGTTATAGTTTTAGACATTTTAAAATTCTCAAATTACCTGTTTTTAGAAGCTGTACAAGGTCTCTTATAAGTCAACCAGAAGATATTGACAGATGTTCAACTCTTCTAAGCCTTTAAAATTCAAAAGCAGTTCATATTAACATTTCCTGGCTTTGAACATTCTGTGATCTTGTCCAAGAGTTTTGGCAATATCTTCTGTCTTTAATTACAGGTAACCTTCTGTGTGTACAATGCCCTTTCATTTGGATTCTATAGCCTATTACAATTTTTAAAAGTTTTTATTTGAAAAACTGAACTTTAATTTTCAGTGAAAAATCACCTGCACTTGGAGACACCATTGCCAAAAACCTAATTAAGGTGACAAGAAATGGAAAGTCACCTCTACTAACAGATGATTTCACATATGTGCAGTCAAAGATCACAGCTTCACAATTCCTCCCTGCCTGGCATCGAGACCAACATGCAACACAATATCATTAATAGTGAAATTTTTTAAAAGATGAACAAACAAAATAAAAAACCTGAACCTCCACCTCAATTACTTCTGTTTTCTCAAATTCTCTTAAAATGTCATATTCCTATTTCAAAGTGTTATGAATTTTTTAAGGCCCATCTATCTTCTCCCCAGAAGAATACCTCTCTCCTACAACCTCCTTTAGTGCATTTTACTGCATGGTTATTTATGCATAGATAGTAATTGGTTATTTATGCAAAAATAGTAAATGTTTATTTATGCTAGATAGTGATTGTTGAAGCATGCACAGGGGACTGTATTTCCCCAACTACATTTAGACTTGCTTTCTTTGCCAGCATATTTTAGCACAGCACTGAGCATTTCATTAAAATTTGTTCAGTATTCTTTATTGAACTAGCCATCTTACAGAGTTATCAAACACAGGAATTAGTGAGAACTCATAATTGTCAGCCCCCTCCACTGTAGATTCAAGAGGAAATTTATTTTCTTTCCTTCCAAAGTAATTTCAGTGAAGCTGTTTTGTGTAGCTGAAATGCTCATTCTTGTATGTGAAACAGGATATGAAGGGCAGCAGAATCCATTTATTTTTACAGTAAAACAAAACAAAACAAAACAAACCTTTGTATAATAGGAAATGTTCAATTTAGCATCTCCTAAATCAATGGCTATACATTGAAATATGTACATGTTAGTTATCTCTTACTGTATAACAAATTACTCCAAAATCTAGCAGCTTAAAACAAGCCTGAACTCACAATTTAGCCAGGAAACTAAAGTGATGCTTAGCTCAGTGCCTCTGGTTCAAGGTTCCTAATGATGTTGCCGTCAAGCTATCTTCTGGGGTTGCAGTCAATTCAGGACTCAAGTGAGTCCAAGGGATCTGCTCTAAAGTTCACACAGGTGACTACTAGAAGGTATCAGTTGTACTTGGGGTCTCAGTTTCTCATCATTTCATGTTGGATGAGCAAAACATGACTGCCCATGGTGAAAAGAAAAGGAGGGGAGGTAGGAGGAGAGAAAGAGAGGGAGAGAGAGGGGGAAGAAGGGAGAGAAAGAGACATGCCAGGGTCTTCTTCTTATAAGTTAATATCAGAAATGATATTCATTTTCCATCACTTCTGCCATAGTCTATTTCTTAGATGGAAACAAGACGAGCTCACACTCAGGGTGAGAGGATTACACAATGGTGAGAATAATAGAAGAGGTTCATTGAGGGTCTTCTTAAAGGTTGCTTACTAAAATGTACATGAGACAAAACTTTGTCCTATCATTCTCTTTCCAATGAACTTAACTTAGGAATTAGGTGTATTGTAAATTCAATTATCCATATGTAGAATGTCCTTTTTTAAGTTGGTCATTAAATTTTATGTCTCAGGTAACCTTACTTATATTTGATGAAATTGGCTGTCATCTATTTTGTTTAAGGCATGTTAGCTGTTACAGCTCATCTCACAACTTTTCTTCTTCTTCATGATAGTCTCAGATCACTTCCTCCAGATGAGAACAGAAACTGCAAGGCCTCTGGAGGTCTAAGCTTGGAACTTTCACAGTGCTACTTCTGACTCATTCTACTGGTCCAAGCAAATCATGAGACTAGCTGTTGAAGGAGTGGATCAAAATTCTTCACCCACAGTGAAATGGCTCTGCAGGTAGTGATGGAAAAGATGTCTTCCCACTCAATTATCTACCAGGGTCTTCTCTTTAGTCATTTTATATTTATCTCACACAAAATAATCATATTCATAATTTCTAGAGACCTCATGCATACCATAAGGGCATCAGGCTTCAAGTTCATGATTTTGCTAACTACTTCAAGTCTGGCTGCAGATGAGGGTCCTGGAGCACAATTCCTTAGAATTGGCTGCTTAATTCAAAGTCTTGTGAACCAGAAAGAGAAGTCATCTGCCACTCATGGTGAGCTAGCCAACATACACAGTGAGCTAGTCACTGGATCAGCATAGTAAACACATAAGGAACAGAAGGCACAAGAGCCTGAATAGTCCATGACAGCCTCACTGGTATGCTTGGCAGTTGGTACTGGCTGTTGGCTAAGCTACTCTTTCCAAGTGGCCTCTTTCTCAAGATGGCTAATTTGGCTTCTTCACATCATGGTGTCAGGATTCCCAAAGGGCAAGAGAGAAAACTTCAAGATCCATTGAGTTTTAAGTTCTAAAGTCACACGTTATCATTTCTTCCACATTCTACTGGTCAGTGCAACCCACAGGCTAAATCTAAATGTAAGGAAATGAGAAATATTGGGGAGGCATTATTGCAGTCATCGTGGCAAATCATTAACCAAAGGAAGCTACTGGCCATTTCTACCCCAGCTTATCATCTATGACATAAAATACAATTTAAAGATTTTACTTCAGACATTTTTAGCAATTAACCATCATGTATCTTCAATAGTCCACAATTAGTACAAAGGAAAAGATATAAGAATTTTGGAACATACAGCACAGAGAGAGAGAGAGAGAGAGAGAGAGAGCACATTGGAAGTATTTCCTTGACCTCACTATTACATCTAACTGGGTTTTTGTCAGTAGGTTTTAGAAAGCAGTGCCTCATGATGCTTTAAACTCAAAGACATGGGAGTAGGAGAAATCAGCAGTCTTCTGATTATAATAAACCCATAAAAAATGGGTGATTATAATTTGCAGGTCAAAAGAAACAAACAGCTTAGCATCTCAAATCGAAATGGTGGTCATATATGATAACTAGTTTCCCAACTTGATTAACTTTACAGTGTACATCATTTTCAGCTTAATTAGTATGTATTTGTTGAGAATGAAAATTCATAATAAAGACATTACATTGATAGTATCAATGTTAACCATTTTTATGACCTTGGCTAGGTAGCTCAATTGCTTGGAGTGTTGTCTCATACACCAAATGTTGGGGGTTTGATTCCTAGTCAGAGCACTTACCTAAATTTTGGGTTCAATCCCTAGTTGGGTTGTGTGTGGGAGACAACCAATTCATTCATCTCTTTCATCTCTCTCTCTCTCTCTTGCCCTTTTCTCTTCTTTAAAATCAATAAATATATCCTCAAGTGAGGGTCAAACTGTGTTCTTTACATGACTGATAATTTAGTAAAAATCTCAAATATTCAATGATACTCTGTGAGATGAATAGAATAAACTATTGTGTTGCAATTTTTATTTGTGGTTATCAATTATGGGAATCATTTGATGCAGTTACTTTAAAAAATCAAGAAACAAGTAATAAACTAGTTTATTATTCAACTTTTCAAGCAATTTCTTGAGTAAAGATAAATGTGAAAGAAAAAACTTCCAACTTTGATTGTTCAGTTTTTTATTAATCAAAAGAGCAATATAATAGGAACAACTGGAATATTCCTACAGTTAGGGATATCTTGGAATTACCCACCATGCATTCAGGCCTGAAAATAGATTTTAAACAGAACTCAGAAACACTAATGCAATATGTGGCCATTATTCTTCCTAGAATTGGAAAAGCCTAGAACTAATTGTGAAGGGCATATACAAAATATATATATATATATATATATATATATATATATATATATATATATATATGGAAGGTTCACCCTTCACTCTCCTTACTCCCACTCTGTACAGTACATTTTTCTGGGGAAGAATGGGGAATATATTCAGCAACAGCTCTGAGCTATAACCTGCAAAAAGGGGTGAGGTGGGGGTGGTCACTTAGAAGCACAAAGCAGCTTGTTACAAGCACAAAGCAAATAGAGGCTGGTAAAAACTGAAGCAATCATTCAGAACATGAGTAATTTCTTTAGGTGAGAAAAAGAATTGGGTGCCCAGGAAGGTGCCCAAAATCACATGCAAGCTAGTACTGACACAGCGGTTGAACTGTAACCCCTCATTTCCTAGTGTTTCCTGCAGCTCACTGCCTTCAACAGCACCCCTGAATTTCCCAGCTGCCCCTCTGTCCGGCTGCTATTCTGATGGTCTCATTCACTGTCCCAAGTCTGAATGAGAAAATCCTCGGCAGGTAGTCCTCCACGTTGGTCTCACCCCACCCCACTCCTGCTTTTATCTCTGTCAGCCTTTCAATACCTAAGAATTTATGAACTCGATGACAAAGTAATTCCTTTAAAGTATGTAGAAGTTGAGCATACATAAGTTTATACCCATAATTTTTTTCCAGCAAGCAGAAACATGCAGGTGATGTCTGACAGTCCCTCCTAAATCTGCAGATTGCTCTAGAAGATAGCCGTCAGGTAGCCAGCCTGACGACAGATGTCAGGGAAGGGAAAGGACATTTCCGATTCCCGTTCCCTTCTAACAGCAGACTCTTCCAACTGCTAACTCTTTGTTTACTTTATTCTCTCCCTCCTCCTCCTCTGTTTTTGCTCTGTTGTTCTTACTTTCTATTTATTTGATATTGATTGATCAACTGCTAGGTGGACTAGGAATGAGAAATTTTAGTTCAGTTAGTTAGGAACTCAAAACTTCAAGGAAATTATATAGCAGAGTCTGTAGAGCTCTGGACCCACAGTATCCGGGTTCAAATCCAGGCTGAGCCTCCTATTCACTGTGCATAAATAAATAAATAAATAAATAAATAAATAAAAATAGTACTAACTCAGTGGGCTGTTGTGAGGACTGAACAAATATATAAAAACCTTTTAACAGGGTCTGTTAAAAGTTTAGCTATTCTAATTGGCCTATTACTGAAAATTCTCCTCCAAATGTTGATAATCCCTAGGGCTGGGGTGGAACACAGACCTGAGTTGAGTAGATCACTTGATAAAATTATAACAAAACAACAAAAGAATCATTACTTTACTTTAAAACAACATTTTCTGTTCTTAGGTGGAAATGGGAGCTTGAGGTAGAAATTAAGGTGAGTTACAAGAATCTGAGCTTAAGTTAAAATGTTATGTGAATGTGTTATTGTGAAAGTATTATGCCCACTACCTATATAATGAAAACTGAGTATATAGTAAGACTTAATTGGGGGATGAGGTAGGGAGATTCTTATGCAGGAGAAAACACTTTTTGGGGGGAAGTATGTCTATTGAAATCAAACAAGAGTAGAGAGAGATGCATTTTGGGGATCTACATAGAATACTCTTTTTCAAGCTAAAACATGAGAGAGAGATTGGCAGTCCCCAACTGGATGCACAAGGCTAGAAGAACTTCGTGCTAAAGAGCTAAGGTTAGACATGTAAGGAGAAGCCAGATCATGAAAGAATTTGTAATCTTAGAGTTGGGACTTACTTGATACAGCAATGGGGAGCCTTTAAAAGCTTAAGCAGGAGATTTATAAAGTTATTTTAAATATCCATATTGTAATTTTTTTCACCATTTTTTTTCCTCAGCAGAAAACTCATATTTTTTATTTTTTGGATGATGTGGAGGAAGCATAAATTCAGGGAAAGAAAAAGACATCCATAGCTAGCAAAGAGAAATATTTCTGTACATGCATGTGTGTGTGTGTGTGTGTGTGTGTGTGTGTGTGTGTGTGTGTTAATTTAAAAAAAGTCACTGTTCAACAAGTGACTTCTGTAGAAAGATGAGCATCCTTTGATTTTGTTTTGTTCTAGGAATAACTACATGGGAGTCATTGCCAGAAAGCACTGAGAGGAAAAGCTCAAGTCCTCAAGGAAAGAATGTAGAGAAATGAAAGCATGTAGAGAAAGAGGAGAAAGCATTGTGCCTGTATTCCCCAGTGAAACTTTCTCTTCCAGCTCTGACTTGTTTTGCGTTCTCGCTTATCCTTCCTCCCCAGCATATCGTTTTTAAATGAAGCATCTGTAAAACATTTGGTGACTGGGAGACTCAAACACATTGAGTCAAGTGATTGCCAAGCAGCTTTATTTTTGCTCTCATATCCCATCAGAAGACCTTGTGATCATTCTGGGATGATGAAGAGAAACAGAAGGATTTAAGACCCAAAATGAAGATGTCTCTTCATCTTCCAGCCATTGCTTACTCTATTTCTGAAATATGCCGGTAAAGAGATGGAAATTGATCCCTTAAGAAAGGGCTAGAATGATTTGTGGCAGTATATAAGGTAGAAATGGATATTCAAAACATATCTGTTCAGTTGCATTTCATGTGCTTTTCAAAAGGACAGAAAAAAATCCTTTGAAAGAGAAAGAGAGGAGCATTCAAACATGGTCAATAGTTGTATAAGTTTATCATTAAATTTGGGGATCTCAGAAAATGTGAAAACCTGTAAGATGGAAGAGGAGGAGATGAAGAGCCTTCTATAATCTTTCCTTGTCTTGATTCCACATCATCCCCCCTGAACGGGGCAGGGACCCTCATTACCTCAAGGCAAAGACCCTCGACAATTATTTGCATTAAGCTTAATATTTATTTAAAATGTAAAGAATGCCATTGAGATCATCTTAATGCTTCTTATTTTGAATTTGGATTATAACATTACCTCTTAGGTGTAGTTATCCCTCTATTTGTGCCAATGTTTAAAGTTTCTGCTTTAACCAAGCTCTCCTAACTGTAACTTATTCGTAAAATCTAACAATACTCAACCTTGGATGACAATCATAATTTCTGTGAGGTGTCTACTTAATCTACATGGCTTTGGAAATGCTCTCAAGAATTTCATGGAATTCTAATGAACTAGATGATAAGTATATTTGAACTGGAGAGTTATCTAGCTTTTAAATTTTCATTTCTCCCCTCTTTTTTTCCCCCAGACACAGTTACATGACATAGCAATGCAACCAATATATCAACAGATAAATGTATCGTATCATTGCTTGTTTTGAACCAGGGAAAAAGGACTGAAACCCTGCTTTTTTATTCTGAGCATCTTCATCTTCTTTTATCAAGGACATTCTTGCAGTTTATGGCAATACTGTCGGTATTTGGAATCCCTTAGGAAAGTATTAACCCATTTCAGCCCACCCATTTTACTAATGAGGAATCTGAGTTTCAAAGAAGAAAGTGGGGTCAAGGCAGCATCACAGAGTAGTGACTGCCTGAACTAAAACTGACTCAGGAGTTGTAATACCAAATCTTGGCTTTTTCGAGAATAAGGTCCTGCCTAAAAAACTATGTGTTTCATTTGTTTTCAGTTCCATGCCTCCATCAAATCAAGTTGTGAGTCTGAAGTCAGCTATTTAGTAATTAGTTGGATATCTCAGAGCAGAGCTGAGTGAACCATTAAAGCACCAGGGATTTAAATAACCAACAAAGGCCCAGAGTAATAGAGTAGAAAGTTTGAACCCAAAGGAGACAGGCTGGTCGCAAAACTTGTCTATTGATAGCTCAGAATAGTACCACCATTTCCTGCATTCATGAAAATCCATTAAGTTTTAAGTTAAAATAGGTTCTGATATATTTTATTCATCATTCTGAGATATTTCTTTGAAATATGAATTTTAAACTATCTGAAATAATAAGAATGCCAATAACATCAGATATTGCCATGTCCAAAATGTTAATACAAAAGAGTTTAAGGCAAATACATATGCCTTTTGGATTACCTATAATTTTGGATTATTCTCACATTGTTTCTCCTCATTAACACTAATAATCAAGGACTAATGGAATTAGCTGAAGGGAGATTATCATCTGTCAAAATTAATTCTTTCAATATTTTGTAACAAAGAGTAACAAAATGTTCAAATGTTAACGTATGGAAAAGCAGGAATTAGAGAAAGCCACAATTACACTTCACTCAAAAAATAAATGTAAATTCTCATGTTTTGCACATTTAAGTCCAAGTGTTTTTTTATTTTTTAAAACAGATTATATATAAATATACTTTAAAATTTCATTTTAAAACATGGTGATATAAATTATTTTTCCCCACATAATTGTTTTGATCTAACCCTTTCAGGTATCATAATTTCAAATGTTTTGCTATCACCATGACACCATTTAGAAATCAGGTTGGATTATTACTATCAGGGCCATATGTTTTGGATTTTCAAGAAAAATTCTGACTTTGAGGGCAGTCCTGATTGCCAATATCCTGTCCTGTTATTAGACCATGTGTTCTATAATTTTTCATTTTTCACTATTTTTGGTAAGGAAAATATTCACTATGATTCCAGTTAAGTTGTTCTGATAATAACTCATCATTCTCATTCTCCCATCTTGAAAGTTCACTCAAGCAGAGTTTATTCAAAAGCTCAGAGGTTTCCCCCTGGGACAGGGAGGAGGGACAACCTGAACGTTCCAATCTAAGTGGGGAAAGTATGAGGCATCCATTTCAAATTGTAACAACCTCAGAGACTCAGAATTCCACAGGGTAAGAGGAGCAGATGCAGAGCCATTTTCAAACTAAAGTTCGCCCCAGTCTGAAGGTAAGTTGTCAAGATGGCTTTGCTCTTTTACAGACCCAAATACTTGGGGTGGTGTTAGAAGTTGTTGGGGTCCCCCAAGGGGAGGTTTATTAGGCTTGCTCCCTCCCCTCTCATTTAAACTCCATAAAAGGCTGCAGATCCCAAACTTTAGGGTTTGATAAATATAGTGCAGATGGAAAGCATAAGAGAGGTCAGAGTCAGTTGCCATTGGGCTTAGAGTGTCCTATTTTCATGAAAGTGAAAAAGATGACTCAGAAAATAGAAAACTATTGTTCATGCAGAACCCAAGTTAAACTAACAAAACTGCTTTAATAAATAACAGAACCTGTCAGTGGTAAGAGGCTCATCTAGCAGTTCACATGACTTTAAATACTACTCAGCCACTCACATGTCATAAGCAATCTCAGTAGATGTGAAAAATTGTGGCATCTGTTTTTCTTAATACATGTATGAGCATGTATGTTACTCTTGAGTCCATTTAAAAACTAACAAGTATGAGTTCACTATAAGTAAATGAGTTAAAATGTATTCTTTTTACCACAAGGTGGGGAATCCACAATGCCAGCCTTCAAATGCTTCCTGGATTGAGAGTATTTTTCAGTTGTCTTAAGTCTGATTTGGCCTTGATGTTCATCATTAGCAGAAACGTCATTGGATGGGATTCTGGTGGATGAATAATTATTCCTTCCATGAGTGAGGCATATTTGAAGGTGCTCTAACTGCTATGGAATCCTCAAGTACCCATTTAATAAGCTTTCACAAATTATCTCATGAACATGGACCCTATAAACAGGACTTATCTTGGATCATGGCTCTGCAGCTGGTTACACAGCTGGGAAACTGGACACAACAACAGTCAATCAATTCATTTTGGCCATTTCCATGATTACCAGTAATTGCCCCAGCTGCACTGATCTGTGGTGATCAATATTCATTGTGAAGATGGCAAAAATAGACAGCATGGATACCTCTTGTCTTTTTATTGCACACATGTTGACCTGGTCATACACAAACAGAATAATTCCCTCAACCAACAGCACCTAGCTTCTAATTCTCCCATTACAGAATGACACAGTAGCAAATGACTATTAAACACAAAGCAAAACAATTGTAATTGGATGCTTTAATTAATGCAAAAAAAAAAAAAAGTTTGTGGAGGGGTGTGGATGGATAAATGGAGAGAATGGCAAAATGCCAGTGTTACAACATCTGCTGTATTTAAATGCTCAAAGTTGCATCCCTGCAAGGTCAGTTGAGTCTTTGAACCTACCCAAAGGAATTCCAAAAGTTGGAATTTGAAGAGAATGACCAAGAAAGCAACCTCCAAGGGAGTCCCCAAGGAAGCCCCAAATTACGGGACCATAAGAGATGCCAGTTTACCTCCATTTTTGCACGTCAGCCAAGGTACAGTCCTGAGCGACCACTGTCCCCTTTCTATGTTCTCTGGGCCTACTGCACGCATTCCTCAGAGATGGTTTTCATGAGGAAGGTGCCAACATATAGAGATGCCAGCCTCTAAAATGTAGAGGCCTGCTGAGGCCACTACCAGAGTAGAGATTTTGTATCTTTCTGTTTTGTTTTGGTCAAAATGAGAAAAAAAGAACTCCTCATTGGCATCCTGGACATCTACTTTGAGCACTTTTTAAAACTTTTGCATTTTCCTCTTTTTATGTACTTTTTCTGTTACCACACCTCACCCCTGTGATCACCATACTGTTGTCCATGCCCATGAATCCTTTTTTCTTTGTTCAATCTCTCTACCGCCTAACCCTCCACCCCTTTCCTACCTGTCATCCTGCTTTTCATCTATGAGTTGGTTTCTATTTTGCTTGTTAATTCAGTTTGTTCATTAGATTCCACATATGAAGGAAGTTGTATGGGATTTGGCTTTCTCTATCCCATTTTTTTAAAAAATAAAAGCCAGGTGGTTCTTCAAATGCAGTTCATTGTCTCTGATTTAAGAATTCTGAGGTGTGTTGATAGGAGATTGAGTTTCTAATAGCAAAAAAATTTTTAACTTAGATGGATGAGAGAATGAATGAATGATAGCATAAATGTAAGTAACAAAAGATATATTCGCTATAGGAATAAATAGCATAACTAAAACTTCATGTTTAAAATAAAATATGGATTTCCATTAGTGGCCATAATTGTATTTTAGAGAGCTAAATAATGCTTACCTATATCATGCCAACTCTCTATTTCTAAATTGCCTTTACTTTCTAACACTTAGCTTCTAATTTGCCTTTTTTTTTCTTTCTTTCTAACTGAGCAGGGTCTCCATAAGTAATAGGTTTGGGTTTTAACTTTTCCCTGGACTTAGTGTACAGACTAAGAGAATCATTTTACCACCCTAAGTTTCAGTTATTTCATTAATAACAAAGATTAAGCCTGGTCTTTCTCCAGATGCTGGGAGATCTTAGTTCAGAAATTGCTTATAATGTGGGGGATAGTAATTCATTTTGTGTTAAGAGCTCTTGAGACATAGCTCTTTGCTGCTCTCTCTCTCTCTTGGTCATAATGGAAATTTCCTTCTACCTTCAAGTGGAGGTTGTATAATGCCAAGTAGTCTCAGCAAATTGCTATCTGATTTAATTTAACAAGGATGCAATTGATTATAAGAGAAATACATACCATTATTCTTCATTATTACATAAAACTTTCTTATGACTTGATTTCACATACATTATCACATTTATGTTCTCACAAAACCTTATAAAATCTTGCTTATTAGAAAATTCTCTATGATTCTGGTCCTCACAGTGTTCAGACTTCCAATGTCAAGGCTGGCTGTTGCATTTCTTTAGTTGGCATTTTCAGAAAAGTGCATGTTTGACTCCAATTGTAAATCTAAAAAGGAGCAGCAGATTGTAAGCTGAAGGCAGAAGATAGCAGGGGCATGATACTGGGACTGCACCTGAGTTCTTGTCCCAGCACCACCTCTGAAGAGACCTGGGGAGAAAGTAGAACCTCTTTAGGTTTTAGTTTCCTCAGCTTTCAAAGGAAGGTGTCTGTCCAGGTGACCTAGGCTCCCTTCCAGTTTTGTGATTCTTTGGATCCAAGAGCAAAGCATCATTTAAACACTAAGGAATAAATTTTCTAGCTATATCAAGTGCTGATAATAATTTTCAAATTAATGTTAATGACCCCCATTGGGTCTGAATCCTTAGTTTGCTTCATGTAACTTCAGCTGGGGTGATCCACGAGAAACCAGAGTTCAAGTTGGCCTTGACAGGATCTGGAAAGTTCTTTGCATCTGAAAAATCTTGTTGCTATTAAATATACATGAAACACAATATTAAAGATTTCATTCACTATATTTCATTTAATTCTTCAGGTAACTCTTTGACATGCTTATTCATATTCCCATTTACATACTGGACGCAAAGACTCAGAGGATTCAGACTGCCTGACGAAAGTCACTCTTCTAATGACAGGGATTTAGGGCTTAAACTTCTGTGTGACTGATTTCAAAGCCAGTGTTCTTTTTTTTTTAAGATTTTATTTATTATTTTTGGAGAGCGGAGAAGGGAGAGAGGCAGAGAGGGAGAGAGACATCAATGTATGGTTGCCTTTCACCTGCCTCTAGCTACAGACCTGGCTGGAGACCCAGATCTCAAAACCTCTCCATGTGCCCTGGCTGGGGAATTGAACCAGCGACCCCTGGGTTCACAGGCTGGTGCCTTATCCACTGAGCCACCAGCCAGGGCTCAAAGCCAGTGTTCTTTACAATTACTTAACATTGCTTATAAGAAATTGAAAGGCATGCACAAGCACACACATGCACACACACATATACATAAATGTGGGTAACAGGAAATGTATCTGCCTGAAAGTAAGTGCTGAATTGAGAGGTGACTTACACAGATACAGGCAAGTGACAGCATTCTACTGAGTCACTATGACCCATGCTAGTTCCAGAGTGTCTGAACCAAGTTTTATGGACCAAAGCCTGGCCTTCAGTTGATGACGAGTCAATCCAGGTCAATCTCCTTGATAAAAAATGCTTCTGATCTGCTGCCAACATGTTTCCTGCCTGGGTTAGTTTTTAATGCCCTTTACTTCCATGCAGTAGACCACAGATACAGAGGCAAGAAATATGTCCAGTACTTTTTCAAAACATCTGCCACGTGTGAGAACCCACAGAATGGTGGACAGAACGTGGAACATGTTGCTTTGAGAGGGTTGCCTGAAGATGGTAACCGATTCATTTATAATTTGGTGATTTCACTAAAATAGAGGTTGCTTTTCAAATGAAGACTACCTATTCAGCGGGAAAAGGGGATTTTCTAAAAATGTGCCTCGCACAAATGCTGTCATCCCATAAGTAACCAGCTCAAGACTTGCTTATTTGGCGAACCAAAGCAGGGAAATCAGACTGCCTTTTAAGTTTATCCATTGCACTAAAATTCCCCTAGAATAAATTTTCTATACCTAGCAGTTATAAGCCATACACTGACCAGAAACATATCTATCTTTCTGTCTTGTGACATGGCTACCATTTCTTTTCTTCAAGAAGAAAGCCTAGTTTCATTTGGAAGTTATTACCCCTTAGATGACCAAATCCTGCCCCAAGATGCCTAATATTTACTTTGCCTTTGAAGCATAATGGTTAAAGTTATTTCCCCATCTGCATGATTTTTTTAAACTTCTTAAACCCTGTCCAGTTATGACAGAGACTGAGATTCCACAATGTAAATGTGCCTCATTAATCAACTCTATTATTTGGGGGAGTAATGAACATTTTGCTATTTGACATCTGGTAGTGATTTACAGTAACAGAAACAGGAATTCCTAGTTTACAAAAGTGCACATGTATGATTTGATTTCTTTTGGTGTATTAAAAAAAAATCCCCCTGCTGCTTTTCTTGCCCCCCCCACAAAAGAAAAGAGTGGGAGCAGGGATGCTCTCTGGGTAGGGTTGGACTATAAACTAACTAACCAGCTTAGAGCAAAATGTTGTGTGAGCTATGTAATGTGTAAAATCTGGTGTTTATGTAGCTTTTGAGCTAGCTCAATACCAGTTACTAGTGAGTGATATCTAAACATAAAATAATTTCTACATAAACTGTGGGTTTGTAAAAATGTAAGCACTATATTTCTGTGTAGTCTGAAAGAAGGTATTCTTTGAAATAGATTATTAGTGTAAGGCATGATTCTACCCACTGTATTTTTGTGAGTTTTTCTTTTCTTTTCTTTTCTCTCTCTCTCTCTCTCTCTTTTTTTTTTTTTTCATGGAAGACTGATTAGGGACTTGGGCTTTTCCCAGAAAGTCAACATGTACTTATAAAAATCTTGATACGTGATACATTGACTAAAATGAAGTTTATGATTTACTTCAAGTTGACTTTGCTACTGTGCAATGAAAGCTTTAAGTAAATGCATAATCATTAGGAATGTGTAGTCTCCAACTAGGCCATTAGTGTACAGGCAGGCTTCTTGGTAGTATCCCCTTTCAAGCAACACGGATGCTATGTTAATGATTAAATATATATATGAAAAAAATCACTCGGCTGGAGGCAGAAAGAAAAATGAGATTAGAAAAGATTTTCAAATTATGGGAATTAAGCACTAATGGGTGGTTGTTTAGATTTAAGAAATGCAATACGCTCTTCTACATTGGGCTATGAAATTAGGTATTTATCCCCTTTAACAAATTCCACATGTAATAAACGGACATTTCACTGGTGCCATTCTCATGGTCCTTATGAAGAGCGCTTTCAGGGCTTCTTTGCATATTCAGGTCTTTTCAGGATCCTCTTGTCAGAGTGGCCCCTAGCTGTTCAAAGATGCCTTTGACATCTAAAGAAAGGCCAATTGAAACCAGAAGGCAGAAAGTAGGCTTGGGTGGTTGGGTGGTGTTGGTAGAAAGACTTGCTACTCAGACATGACCCAGAATTTTAGTCTAAATAACAAATCCGGTGGTTTCTTTCCAGCTCCTAGCCACATCCTACTAAATGAAATCAAAGCTAGTAAGACACTCAACGATTAGTGTTCTGGAAAGAGAATGGTTTTCCGCTACATCAGTTGTGATTCTGTTGCAAGTGACAGAATTCCACCTAACCATGACTCAAGAAAGAAAAATTATACATTGTCTCATCTAATAAAAATTTCAGGTGTACCATTGGCCTCAGCTGTGAGGGGATTTGGAATTCATACATTTTCATCATGGATCCGTTTCTTGCCATCAGTTCACTCTCCCTTCTGCTGTGCTGGCTTCCTCTCCAAGGTTCGCCTGGAGATTCTCAGTAGCTCCAAGCTCATATGCAGCGCAGGGTTTTCACCCAGGCAACTGGGTTTCTGTCCTGCATGTGCATTTTGCATGGGCCCAAATGCCACTACCACAGAGAAATGGAACATTATCGAAGACATGGGTGTTTCCGTCACTTGCATTCCTGCACTTAGCTCTGGCACACGCAACCTTTAACCTTAGCATTTGCTCTGGTGACTAATTCTTTTTGGCCCCACGGAAATGCTTCTCCCTATCACCTCAAAAACAATTAGCGATTGCTTCCAAAGGCTGTGCTTGCCCAGCAGCTGACACAGGGGGTGGGCACTGCCTTGGAGTGCAAGGACTACTTGAGCAGCTAAGCACTGAGGTGATAAAGAAGAAAAATTCATTAACTTGTCCAATCTTTTCAGAGAATAGAAATGCAATAGTGTCTCCTATCATGAGGTGGACTGTTCAGGTGGTTCTGAGTGTCCATTTATTTGTTTAGCTTTGTGTTCCAACCCCTGGTTCTGGAAGAATGTAGGAATTAACACAATATTTACAATCATTGCATATAGTGGCTGAGAAATAGTTTGCACTATTAAGCCATTCAATTATTTTTAAATTTGTACATGTTTAGGTCAAAATAAAATATAATAAAGCATAATTTCTTTACATTGGCTAAAGGATGGACATGGAGTACTAGAAAAGCAGTCTCATTTTTATGAAAACAATAAGATTTCATTATATCTCAAAACTTGACTAAAAGTTAGCTTTATTTAAATGTACTTATTTAAAAATTATTGACAAGTTAATTGCAATTATATTTATTATTTAATTCTGATAGGTATTTTGAATATTTTAGAAAAATTAATTTTAATAAAATACTTTTATAATTTCAAATTATAATTTAGTTTATATTTTGAATAAAAATATACTCATTAAACATATAAAATATACATTGCTAGATTTTGATTAAACTATACATTGGTTATGATCACATTTTATACCAAGCCTTTTATTTATTTATTTATTTATTATTTTTTAATTTAATTTTATTGTTGCTGTATTACATCCATCCCCTTTTAATTATTGAAAATAAATGAATATTCTATTTTCTAGTTACAGAAAAAACATAGTACTAAACATTTAAAAATTTTATCATTATGCCAGTATATTAGTCAAGATAGATGATTACAACAAATCTTATTTAACCATTTGCTATATTAAAATATAATTTTACAATATGTTTATTATGTGAATCTCCATTTGTATTGGTAGCTCAGGCTCTGCAGGTATTCAGGAGGGTTCCCTCACACAGTTTCAACACTAGATTTTACACACTGGAGAAAATATGAGCTCTTTTAACATATACTTTTAGAAAAACATAATTTGGCTGAAAGGTGTCGATGTAGACATTAAAATTTGCTTTTAGGCAACACTTGTAAAGATTTATTTTTGGTTAAAAAAACAAACTTTGCTTTGTTATAGGAATGCAAAAATAAATATTATGAACAAAAGTTGTAGAAGTGTTTTCTACATCCTAATGTTTTCATTCCAACTTTTTTGACAGTTCATTCCCTGCTCTTGTAGACACAGCACCAACAGTTAGATGTTTATATTGCTGCACCTATAATCAGATTTTTTAAATATAAAAATGGATAAGCATCATTTAAAAATATAATTCAGCAAGATATTTGATCTTTAGTAGCATATAATTAAAATAGTTTTAAAGGATTCAAAGTCAAGTAAAGATTTACTCATAATTATACTATATAACATTAAAAGTAAAATTTTATATAGTTTCAAACTGCTATGATGTCCAACTCTTTACATAACATTTACATTGCATTAGGTAAAATAAATCATCAGAGGTGATTGAAAGTATACACCATTTTATATAGAGACTGGGGCATCCACAGATTTTGTGTCCTTGGTGGGTCCTGGAATGGATCCCCCATAGATACCAAGAGAATTGAGTGTGTGGGCTAAAACATGGTCCGTGGCGAGCTGTCCTGTCCATAAGCATCTTACCTGTTTCCAAATTCTACTCTTGACAAGAAAACAAAGGCTTGGGCTGAAAACACTCACATAATGTTCTGCTAAAAATGAAATTTGCATGGTGGGTTTTTCATTCACATCACTCTCATAGAGGCTTTTTCCGATTCACCTTCCACCTCCTGTTTGGTCATTCCAAAAAGAGGGTTCTGGGGTTCTGGGGTTCTGGGGTTGCATCCAGATCTCACATGGAGAATGCACTGTCAACCATTTTGTTTTCTTATGCAGTTAGCCAACCACCACCATGATTTAGGTGAAGAAACGAAAATGCTTATTTGCCCCTAAGCTTCAAATGTCTTTTACATTTTACTTTAAAATACCAAAGGTGGGCACTTAATACAATAAAAAATAACCTGAAATGAAAATATACTTTTTTAGTCAATTTATGTACATTTTGATTAATTTTCTTGGTCCATTATACTTTCTCCTGGTCAAGGAAACCAATTAGGCCTTATTTAGATAACACGGTTGTCCTAAAGGTGAGTGCTTACCTGATGTGTGCCCACCATTCTGCCAAAGTCAGATATGAAAGTTTGACTTTGGACTCTGTGGTGGAAAGTACTGAACTAAGTGTTCATTATTAAATCGCAAAGTGTTTATTAAAAGGATGTGGTGATAGGACAACAGAAGCCTCAGACAAGTGTTTATAACGTAGATGACCTCATGCCAATGTACTTCATTTCTCAGATTGTTCTAAGCTATTCTCTACTCAGCCACCATCAACCTCATGCCCTCTCCTGTCTGAAGAACTGCGGGGCTTGGGGTGTGTGTGGGTTCAAGGCCGTCACAACAAGGACTGGTAAACACCAGCTAAGCAACTGTCTGAGTAGGTGGTTCTGAAGGTTAGGTCCGTTCTAGTGCAAGGGAAAGCACTTCCAAGACACCATAGTGTGCGCCCAAAGATGACTCTCTTCAATCAAGGAAATTTTAGAGTGAAAAATCTCCCATTAATTAATTTGATTTATTTCACAATGTAAGAATGTGGCTGTGATGAATCAAAGTTCATCCGTTGCAATGTACCTACTATATCAAAAAACCCTCTGGCAACTGTCTTGCTCACAGTGAATGGTTGCTGACATCATTATTGTTGTTGTTAGAGGAGCACTGGGATGTCTAAACAGTTGCAGGGAATTGAGTGGGTACTGACTTACAAAAAGTAGGTGGAAAGGTATGAAATTTACTTTGACTAAAATAAGTTCTGATTGGTACAGTACTAGATTTATCTGTGAACTATCAGCCTTTCTCCAGAAAATCCCTTTGTCCCTTACCCCTACATCCAGTCCATAACACACATACAAGCCAAACTCTCCAGTACAGTAGCCCAACCCTCATTCATCCCCCTGAAATGTCCTTGTATGTAGAGAACCTGTCCCTGAATCCTCCAGTCCTCTGAAATCATCATATAAACTCCTCATTCCCAAAGTATCCCTAGGGTTGCACACACCTACCCACCCCACCCCACCCCACCCCACCCCACCCCCGCCCTGTACACTGAATCTTGTCAGGCAATCCCACAGAACCCCACCTCACCAGAACTACACATAGCAAATTTAGATCAGTGAAAAACAAACAAAGAACCCTTTCTTGGATATCAGTAGATACAGAACTAGGGAATTGTTTTCTCAGAGGTGTGAACCTCTGACCTATTTCGGCAGGAGATAAGTAAGCAGATGATGAAAAGAAAAGCCTCCTTGGCCTCTCCAGGTCTGGGCGCTATCTGAGGATGAAGCCCCTAGAGGAGCCTCACTCAGTGCTGCCTGTGGAAGAGCAGGTGAGGAAGGGGGGCGGGGAGATTGGGGAGGGGGTCTGCTCACTTTTCACTCCATGCTGGGGACCTAGCATTGGCTTTGACTTGGCTTTGACGTTGCTCTGATGTTTTGGGTTCTGTATGGGTCCTATTTGTCCTAGCTTCCATCAGCTGCAGATCAATTTCTAAATTGTTCCAGGAAAGCCACATAATGAAAACTTGTCAGTGAAGAAAAATGACGAGCGTCAGTGGTAGCCTGACTCGTGACCGTTTACTAGTGGGGGTTTAATGTTCTTTGGATTTCCCTTAGTGGAGTATAATATACACCACCTTCTTAATGTGCATGGTGGTGTGAATTAGCTTTTTGAAACTGCAGGAGAGCCTATAATTTAGGGACTCAGGGCCATAACCACAGCTAAGAAAAGGATTAGGGTCAAAAATAGAATAGTTCAAAAATACCACTGGAAGCACTTTTACCTAGCATGAAGCTTTTGCCAAAAGAAAGAGCAGCCAGTATGTTCTTAATGCCTCCTTAGAGAACGTTAAATTCAGAACTATGGTTTTGGATCTGTCGATATGATACATAAAACCCAAAATTCTATGACTATAATTAAATCACTTTAAAACCTCAGTCTAAAATACAATGATACTTTCTTCAAATAATTTTGGTCTCTGCAAAGGATATGAACACTTTAAGAGGAGATATTTGGAAATTCTGCTTATTGATTTGAGGTCATGGGTAAGTTCAACGGGTAGGTAAGTAAATTTTTTAAAGGTACAATTCCATTGTATACAAATGAAGTTATTTCTAACTCCACCCAAATGGGGACAAGAACATGTTGGAGGAGTTTACATGAACTGGGTGGGGATGTGTCTCATGCATCTGCTCTCATAATTACTAAAACAGATGAAAGCCAACTCTTAGCATGTTTTTTCAGCAGCACAGGCAGAAGGCAAGGCTGGAAAATCCAAGTGCTTTCTTGCCTAATAAAAAGCCATAAATCTAAGTAAGGTCCTCTACTAGGAGAAAAAGAAAGAGGAAATATAAGAAGGCTACAAATTTTATCTTAAGCTGAATTTTTTTAAAAATCTAGGTAATGGTAGACATTGAGACTTCTGGTTTTATAAAATTTTTTGGACTTAGTTTTTCCTCCTGATGATAGCATACTAAATTTAGTTGAAAGTCTTTGTTTAGGAGTACTAATTGTAGTAGTTTACAAACTGGCTTCCTCATATCTCCTCTCACTCCTGTAGAATTTTTCCACATAATTAAATCAGATTATACCTTTCTATTGTTCAACATCATCCAGCTTCCTTACTTTAACCTGTAGTACCAGATCCAACCCCATACCTTTCTGCAACCTTAGCTCCCATCCCCCATCCTTCAGTCTCTGGGCTTCAGCTATCCTAGCCCTTGAAATGTCCCTAACAAATGCCAAGCTATTTTGCACTTGCTTTTTTCTCTGCCTGAAATGTTCTTCCTCAAGCATTTTCACATGGCTTTCTTACTGCATCTAAGTCTGTAAATTTCTCAGAGATGTTTTCACTGATTGGCTTCCTATAGAAAGAGCCTCTCTACCACCACACCCTATTCTACTACCTCATTATTTTTTTTCTTTCTAGCACTTATCACTACTAGATAGTCAACAATAAATATATGTTCCATTCAACATTGTGTTTATCTTCATTAGAATGTCAAGTTCTGGAAAAGAGGAATCTTCTGTCTTATTTTAATTCACTGCTGTCATTTTTTTTTAAACATAAAATACATTTTATTTTTATTTTTTCTTTTCTTTTTTCTTTTTTTTAATTAATATATTTTACTTATTTTGCTATTACTGTTGTCCCAATTTTTCTCCCTTTGACCCCCTCCACCCAGTACCCCATTTCCTCCAGCAATGCCCCCCTTAGTTCATGTCCATGAGTCATGCATATAAGTTCTTCGGCTTCTCTATTTCCTTTGTTCTCCTTAACATCCCCTTGTCAATTCTGTAACCACCATTGTGTACTTTTTTTTTTTTCCCTTCACATCCAGACAATTCACCATTTAATTACTGCCTTCTGTCAGTTTCTCAAATCATAATAAAGTTGAGTTGTATTATTGGAGTGAGAAGGATCTGACTCAAAAACCAAATTCATTTTTTACTATGGGTTTGGCACTGTCCCTAGGACAACTTTCACAAAAGTGAGTTCAGCAATACACCATTTCTATGATATATTTCACAAAAATAGCATTCCAGAGTAAAGTAAGTATTAAAGAAAAAAATCTGCTTAATTTTGCTATAATATATCTAAAATACTATCATTTAACATGTAATAATTATGTAAGCTATAGGCATATTTTAATTTTTTTGTATTAACTCTTCAAAATCCAGTATGTACTGCTGTTATTGTCACCAGGAAGAAGGGCAATAGATCAATAAGTACTAGTTAAAATGGAGAAATATCCAAACAGTGGAGGAAAGAGAACTCCAAAAGAAATAGGTACAAGCAGAATATTCATTTAAAAATCCCTTAAACTTAATGCCTCTAAATTTTACCAGCTCATAAAACTCCTTCTAGTTGCTTAAAACATCAATTTATAGATTTTGGGAACCCATCTCAGATTTAGTAATTTAGGACCTCAGAGGAGATCCTCCCATTTTAATCTGCTAGGGCTGCCAAAGTAGAACATGTTGATTGGCTGAGACAATAGAATTTTACTTTCTTATTGTTCTGAGGTTAAAAGTCCCAGGTCAAGATATCTGCAGATTCAGTTTCTGGTGAAAACTCTTTCCTGACTTGGAAAAGGCTGTCTTCTTGATGTTTCCTCACCAGGCCTCATCTTGTCTCTTTTAAGAAAGGGAGCTCTCTGGCATTTCTTCCTCTTCTTATAAGGACACCATTTCTATCAGACTATGGGCCCACCTTTATGCTTTCATTTCATCTTAATTACCTCCCAACAGCTCCCCTCTCCAAATAATCACACTGTAGAGTGGAGCGTCAACATATAAGTTTGTTGTGGGACACAATTCCGTTCATAACAACCTCAGAATTGATATTTATAACATCATCAAAAGTTCTTAGGCTATTCACATGGCCAGGAAATTTTGTTAAACATTCCTTAGCCATAAAAATAGCTTCCCTGGGCTATATAGAAAAAAAGGACCTTATGGTTCTTGGCAGTTGAATCAGGCTGATAATAATGGGGGAAAATATCCTTAGAAATGGATTTTGATAAAAGCTAAAGTTTTGAGTGTGTTGAAACAGCAACAACAAAGATATGGAGGAAAGTAACTAAATCCTAACGAAATATTTACTTAATTTAGAAAATCTCTGTAAAGAGTCAAAATTGTTTTTCAGTCTTACTGAGCTTTACCTAAATAGTCTGCCTTCAATCATGTCCTGTCAAGCCTCTGTTTGCTGATTTCTGTGTCAGAGCTCAGATTATGCTAGTCTAGTATGGATGTTAAGGAGGCTGGAAGTCTAGGCTGGTTTAAAATTTGAATTGCAAATTCTATTTGAGCAGTGTCTCCTGTTAGCCTCTGAATCTCAAGATGGAAGAGGTGGTATTTCTCTTTCTTTTGCTCTTCCCTCTATTACTATTTTATTTTATTTTATTTTATTTTTTTTTTATTTTAACTTAGGTTTTTAGCTTCAATAGATTGTGGTTATCAAGGCCCTGCTGTGAGGTACCAGCCTATGTACCTATAACATGCTGGGGGAACATAAATGAACTTGTAAGGGGCACCTTAGATAAGATCTCAGTACTTAGAAGTTCTCTGCCAAAAAAATGTTCTTTTTCAATACTTTTGAAGTCCCCTTCCTTTCTCTATCAATATCCTTTAAAACTCTTGCTATTAGGATTCACTTGCCCATTTTTTACAGTATGTCAATGACCAATGGAAGATGTAGGCAAAGCAGGACAAGTGGTAGGAGTTTAGGATGCTTCGCTACTGAATTTTCTCTGGGCTCTTTTCTCTTTCTCTCATCTCCTTTCCACCTGCACAAATAGAACAGATAAAATGGTGCATCAGTAAGCTGAAGTCCAGCTTCTTTATTAGTAGATACTTCTCATCTCTGCAAGTGGTTCCCCTAGTTCTGATCTGGCAAAAATTCTCAGAACTCCATGCCAACCACTTATGAAACTGTCTTAGAATTTCTTCTCTCTCCTGAGTCGTTGAATTATGTGGTGGTAGGAAGGGAGATGGACAATAGTAGGACAACTGGCCACTTATTAATAGGCTCAGAGGCTTATGGAAATACTTTGAGTGTTATTTTGACCGTAAACCTTTAGCTAAAATTCTGAAACAATGGGAAAAATCCTATTTATATTCACTTTTTAGAACTCTGAGATTTACATTTTTGATGCATGGTTGCAAGTTTTTTCCAAAGCAAACTGTATGTCATAGGTCATATGTCACTGAGGTGCTTCTGGAAGTTTTCGATGGACCTGCTAATGACAAGTTGTAGTTTATATTTTTTTTCTTTACAGAGTAATGAAATCCCTTTGTAGATAAAAAAATTTTAATGTATAATTTCCTCTCCTTATCTATTAAAAAAACTTTTCTTTTCATAATTAATCTGTCATGTGAAATTTTAATACCATAGATATATTGTATAATTATTTCTGCAATATCTAAGATTTTTTTACCTCTCCCACACAAATTGATTTCCCCTTGGGGTCAATATTAGACCTATTTAGGATGTCTGGGGTCAAGTAATAGCATGGAAACAGCAAATTTCAGAGTATTCTTAAATATGATACTGCTCTATGAAAAGCTCAACTATCACAAATTTTATCCAATGTCATTGATACAATGGTTGCAACAAACACTTCAGGCCTGTTCAGTGGCAGCCACACAGATTTCTTACACGTGTGTAAGAACAGCAGCGTTCTTACACTGGAGAAACAAATAGTCAGCAAATTGGAGGCCTTAACTCAAGCATCATCTTCATGACCTGGGCTAGCTCTCTGATTGTTTCCCTGCCCAACGTCCATTTTCAGCACTCTCAAAACATTCCTAGTAATCCTAAATTCTTACTTTCTGGGCTTCATTCAAATTGAATGTCTGAGGACAAGGCCAGCCCTCTCTGTTTCTTTTGAGGTGTTTGTGTGACCCTTTGTCAAAGACCAGCTCTCACTCCAGTCTGGAAGTCTCACATCAGACAGCGACATAACTAACATGTGAGTTTCTGCTTTCACCTTAACTGTAAAGACAAACTTCAAATTTCAGTTAGAAGTAAGAGTCTATAAAGCACCACATAAAAATGTACAATGCTCATTCCCAATACTTAGTTTTATTATTTCTCATTAGCAAGCCCTACTGAACAATGGAGTTTTGCATGCACAAATTAATCAGGGTGTTATGCCGGAAAAAAGTCATAAAATGCAAACCCAAAACAAAAGACTTGAGAAATTTATATAAAGATTTTGGGTTTTATTGCAATCCCCATGAAATAATGCTATACACAGTGCCTTTTAAATCTGTGCCATGGTTTTGGAGAGGAAAATTGGGAAATAATAGACCATTCCTTTATTCACACACTCTTCTGACTGCCCTTCACCCTGCCACTAGCTGGCCTGATCAGCAAAAAATTCAATTGTAACAATAACTACAAAATGAAGAATTAGAATGTAGGCTTTGATGGAATAGTTATATTTTCTATAAATAGAATTTCAATGGAATAAAATACAAAAATCTGAATAAAAGATAATTTAAAAAATGAGAGTGAAGAAGGAAAGTGCCAGGAATTTTATCATAGATTATATCCAGCTTCACATAACAGAAACCTCCCATGGTTCCAGCAAAGAAGAATCCCTGAGATGTGGCTTGATTCTCAAGGACTCAGATTCTTTCTTTCCATCTTCTCTGTCATTCGTCCTCAGAGGCTACTTTCCTTGTGGTTACAATATGGCTGCAGAAAGATAAAGTCTCACTTCTTTTTTTTTAATTATTTTCTTTGACTAGATTGTTGTCACATATCCATGCCTGAAGCAGTGAGTGATTAGCCAAAAATCATGAGTATGTTACAGAAATTCCCTAGAGGCTTCCTATGAATTCAACTTCCTAATAAAACCAAAATCAAAGCCCTGACGGGTTGGCTCAGTTAGCTGGACATCATTCTGCAAAACTAAGCGTTATCGGTTCAATTCCCAATCAGGGCACATGCCTGGGTTGCAGGTTTGGTCGCTGGCTGGAGCTTGTACAAGACACAACCAATTGATGATTTTCTCTCATGTCAGCATTTCCTTCCCTCTCTTTCTCCCTCTTCTCCCCTCTCTTACATAAATAAATAAATAAATAAATAATTTTAAATAAGCAGATCAGAGGGAGATGGGAGCCTAACTTGTAGGCTTCTGCCAGCATAAGGAGGTGGGTTGGAGTGGGGAATTGGATTGGATTGGCAGTTACTGGTACCTGTTCCACATTTTTAATTATGTTGAAAAGAAATAGTCTCATTTCTCCTTTGAAAGATTTTGAGCTATAAAATATTCAATTTGTGAAGCTATTTTATTTATTTTCATTGAACACTATAAAAAAGAAACAGCAACTTGCTTACTAATGCAGTTCAATGTCCACTGCTAGTCCATTGGTGGATGTTGGGGGAGGAGATTCGACATATTCCTTCCAGCAAAGGTCACTGAGGCCACCATCCTTGACCTCATAGCATTTTCCACTGTAAATCTCTCCTCTAGCTCATTCCTCTCAGCATTTGAGACTATTTTTTCCCTCTCATTTTTCTCCCGTTGGTTGCACTTCCTCATTCCGTGATCACCTCTTTCTGAAGTTTAATTCTTTTAATAAAGATCCTTTGTCTTTATTTTTGTACCTTTGTAAACTTAATTTACTTTCAGGGCATGAATGACCACCCGTACATAAGTTAGAAATAGTTACACCTTTGAGGAATTGTCTCAAATTGAGTAAGGCCAAAAGTTATCATTGTCTCTCTCTCAAAACTGGTTGGCAATATGAACTTAAGGACTCATCATTGTAGCAGAAATCATATTCAAAATTTGGTATCATGACTGACTAGTTTTTATATTAGTTTTTATATTATCAAGCAAGTCCTGCTGTTTTAATTTTTCTACTGAGTTACCTTTCACATTGACTTTTTATATAAGATAATGCATGTAAAATATGTAACAAAAATGCCAACCACAAAATAAAAAAGTCGATATATGTTTACTCCTATTGTTGCTATTATAATAGTATAGATTATCATAGATGGGTTATTAAAAAATCCTTATAAATATTTCTACTCTATTTCTTCCCAAGTTCAACCTTCACATCTACTTATACCAACATTTACATCATCTTATTACCTTACTTAATGTATTTAATTCTCTAACATACCTATCTAATTTAACATTAACATCAACAAGACTCTACATAATCAAATACTCCAAGGTTATCTCATTGACTTCTCAACAAAACTCTTCTTCCATAGAATTGATCAACTTTCATTTCTTCTTTTCTTATTTATTGACTCTAACTCTACATTCAGGGTTTAGTGTAAACTGAGAATATTTAATTTGATTCCCTTAGGTGTTGATATGAAAACTAAGTATCACAGACTATTTCAGGGTTAATGATCACCGAAGGAGAAACAGAGTCTGACCTCAAACTCACATGCTCTGTCTTCCCACTCAAAACTCTAACTTACCAAGTTTATTAATTCAGCACAATATTGCTGCTGACTTATATTAAATTCACGTTCAACTAACCCTTGTGTTCATTTTTTACACAGATGAATATAAATTCAGCTTTATTGGTATCTTGAAACTTTGACCCAAAATAAAAAAATATTAACTTTGTCTCAAAAATTTTTTTAATTATTTTTTTAGCTCAGTATTTTGGCCAATGAAGATTGCATCCTTGTCTTTATTCTTTATATTTCTACAGATCTTTGAATCAAAATTTTATGGTTGACAATAGTTCTAGGCACCAAGTAAGACTCATTAACAACCTGAAACTCTAACACCTCCCCTATCCCAACTCAGAGCACAGATTAAGGTGATCTCATTGGTTAGCAACAGATGAAATATTTTTCCACTTATATGTAATCAAATAATTTACTGTGGCTTCAAATAACTTACTGCAATTTGTGTCTGACCCTGGGGTCAGAATTGTGTTTCAGGTGGCCTATAGTCTCATAAACAGTTCCAATATCACTTTGACAATGACTCTATTTTATACTCTTGAGGGGAGGAATGAGAAGAGGAGCAATAAATACCAAAGACTTAATCTGCAAGACTGGACATGCTTATCAATAACTACACACTTACAATGGCTTCATGTTCAAAGTTTCTATAGCTTTGTCCTTCAGTTTTCCCTTATGATGCAAGGACTAATAATTAGGTCCCTGTTATCTGAATCTGTATTTTTCTTTCAACTTTCTCATTTACATCATTATCTTCTCATGCAAATAAAGAGAGAATGGTCAGCTTAACTCATAACCAAAGAAAAAGAGAGAGAGGAAACAAGGTAAGAGAACTGGCAGAAAGAACATACATGATTTATGTTGTGGGGCAGGCATCTAGATGAATTAAAACCTTGTATATGGCTGTAGATCCTGGTACCTTCAAACAAGTGACAGAAAATACCAGATATCAAGAATATAGTTAATCTGACTCAAAAGCCAAATTTATTTTTTACTATGGATTTGGCATTGTCTCTAGGACAACTTTCATGAAAGTGAGTTCTGCAATACACCATTTCTGTGATATATTTCACAAAAATAGCATTCCAGAGTAAAATAAGGATTAAAGAAGAAAAAAAATTGCTTAATTTGCTACAATATATCTCAAATACTATCATTAACATGGACTAATTAAATAAGCTATAGGCATATTTTAATTTCTTTGTATTAATTCTTCAAAATCCAGTATGAACTTTAAATATATGTAAAAATATGTATGTGTATATATGTATTTTTGCATGTGTTTGGTAATATTGCAATTCATGTTACTTAAAAGAGTAATTCTTTAAACAAATGAATTAATATAGGCATTTTGAAATAATGAAAAAAACCTTTGTATTAATGTGATATGAGAGGCTGACAGAAAGCAGTAATTAAGTGGTAAATTGTCTGGATGTGAAAGGAAAAAATAAAAGTACACATTGGTGGTTACAGAATAGACAGGGGGATGTTAAGAAGAAAAAAGGGAATGGAGAAGCCAAAGAACATATATGCATGACACATGGACATGAACTAAGGGGGGCATTGCTGGAGGAAATGGGGTACTGGGTGGAGGGGAGCAAAGGGGGGAAAATTGGGACAGCTGTAATAGCAACATAAAATATATTTAAGAAAAAAAGATAATACTGTGGGAAGACACAATGAAATCACAAAATAAAATAAAAGGGATTATTCAATATTTATTAATAATTTAGAATTATGTAAATTAACTGTTCCAACTTAAGAAAAGAAATATTTAAACAATTTTCAAAAAATACATAGTCAATATGCAATATGCAATAATCAAGAGAATAAAATTAGAGATGAGAGCAGGAAGACATAAATAGAACATCTTTATGTCTAGTTCCTTTGGCAATGTCTACTCCACAGAGCTATTTTTCTGCAGTCTTTCATTGTTGTGCATAAATGTTAATATTGAGCACAAGCTTGGGGATATGACTCCAAGTGGCTTTGGCAGATCATTGAGGAGTGAACAGGAATTATGTGTGCAGCCATACGAATACAGTTGCCCTAGAGTGATGCCAAGTGAAAAATTAGTTTGCAGAAGAAAAATTAATCATTCTTAAATCAAGAAGAGAACACAAATTAGCCATGAGGTCACATTTTCTGATTACATTGTCCTGTTCTGCACATGTGCTCAGTAGGCCAGGTTTTGTTAGCCTAACGTCCTTGTACCTTTATCTGACTTTCTTCATTTGTTTAGGAATGTTTGGATACTAATGAAAATAAAACTGTCTCCAGAGACAGAAATTGTTTTCAGTCTCTAAGCTATCTCTGGATTTTTGTAACTGCTTGTTCTGTTATTCATATCTCAGACCTATTTTGTTTAAGTGCAAAATAGATACAATTATCCAATGAGTCAGCATCACCCAGAAGACAAAGTATATGTTTGCCCTTTGAATGTAACTTCAGGAAGAATGAATTAATTTTCTCTCTTGAAACAGTGCAATAGGATTCGTATATAAAATCAATCATTTATATAACATGTAATCATTCCAATTCTACCTTGATGTGTCATTTTTTCACTTAGTACAAACCAGTTTTTGATCAATTATTGATATAATTCAGAGCATTTCAGCTTCCTTGAGTATAATGGTGAACTCTAAACAATAATGATAAATGACTGAAATGAGTTGCATTTTATCATTTGTAGCCCTTATACTCCCTAAATACAGAGGGTCAATTAACTTCAGAATAAGTACAACAAAAAATATCTATTTTAGTCATGGTTCCTAAGATTGCCATATTTGTTTTTCCAACCCTGGGAAAATAGCATTATTCTGATCATCTGCATACAAATAAATATATAACTTTTAAACATCAAAAAAGACAAAAACAACAAAAAAATTAAATTCTGTCTATCCACCTGCCTTATTTATTGTACTTTGATCTCTGATCATTTTATTTTTCATTTTAAAATAATTACTTCTTACTAATTTTCATCCCAAGATCAATTTCACTAATTCAAAAATGATTTGGTTGTAACATAATTATTTAAGAAGTTAAGAATGCTTCAGTGAGTGCACTTGAGAGATGGCACCAAATGGAGTAAAGAATATATATGAAATATTGATTCCCTTTGAGAGAAAGAAATCTTGGCATCTGCAACAAGATGGATGACTGTAGAGGATATTATGCTAAGTGAAATAAGTCAGACAGAGGAAGACAAATATGGCATGGTATTTCTTATTTGTGGAATCTAAAAAAAACACAATAAAAATCAAACTCATAGAAACAGTAAAAAGTGATTGCTAAGGTGAGGGGTTGAGAACTAGAGGTTGTTTAAAGTGTGCAACTTTTCAGTAGATAAAATAAGTTTGAAAATCTAAAGGACTATGTGGTGACATACAATGTGGTGATTATAGTTGGTAACAATGTGTTTTATAATAAAAATTTGCTAAGAGAGAAGAAAAATGTTCTCACCAAAAAAAGTGAATACATGATGTGAAGAATATATTAATTACCTTGGTGGAAATCTTTCATATTTATATATAAAACCATTACATTGCATACTTTTAAATATCTTACAATTTTGTCAATTATACCCCAATAACACTGGGAAAAATACTACTTCCCATCTCCTCTGTTGTTTGAATGACTTCCAGTTGCTAATATGTCCTGGGTCAGGGTATATGTGTTTCTGCATGGAGCCTGTTTTAGGGTTCCTATTATGTGATTAATTTCTTTTAAGATTTTTAATTTTTATTATTTTCAGAGAGAGGGGAAGGAAGAGAGGCAGAGAGGGAGAGAAACATCAATGTATGGTTGCCTTTCACCTGCCTCCAGCTATGGACCTGGCTGGAAACCTGGCTGGGAATCGAACCAGCGACCTTTGAGTTTGCAGGCTGGTGCCTTATCCACTGTGCAACCATCCAGGGCTTATGTGATTAATTTGCAGGGTTTCCAGTCTTTCTGAGTGTGCTACAGAAAATTTATCAAGCTCTGGGAATTAGCAGGTGTAAAACATTTTTTGTTTTATTTATGAAGCCAAGTAAGGAAGAGAGCTAGGTTTAAACCCAATAAAGCTTGGTTCCCTCAGTTTTGGAAATCTACTTGTTGCTCTGAAGAAATTCATTGGGTTCTTAAGCTCATGTATTGGTTCGGCAGGATTGAAATTTTGATAAGCTTCAATTATGAGGTCTTCAGCTTGTTGCATAGTGCTATTCAGAGATTACCTGTTCATTTACCTCTTGTTGATTGGTTCATGTAATGTCTTCATGATGTATGTGTGTATTTGGTGGGACTAAAGTAGGTTTCCAGTTGTTTAAATAGAATATAATGCAATAATTAATAAAGAATAAACTGTTTTGCATATCCCACATGTAAACCTATTTTTGCCAAAGCCTGTGTGTGTGTGTGTGTGTGTGTGTGTATGTGTGTGTAAACAACACAAATAAATCTTTGTTAAGTTTATTGGATGGGTTTACCTACTCTTTTTTATAGATTATCTTAATATTTCATAACTATAAAAGATCATTATTTATATCGCACATTATGAATTAGAAAACTGCTCATTCTATTTTGTCCTCAGATAGGCTATTGCACACACTATCACACTCACAAGTTTCTGACAGCTTGTTGAAGCCATATTTGCCCGGAGTGGTTTTTTAATTCAACCATCTGGGTCAGCAACGCAGTTATTTCTCTCCGTTAACACTGGCTTCCTATGGGACCAAAATTTGGTACTGGCATATTGCATGAATTAATAGACGATTATACTTTCTTAAGATTAAAAAGAAGCAAAAACAATTGATGTCCCTTTAAATGCTTTTTATTGGAACTAATGAAACAAGCTGAGAAATCTATACCAGGTTAAAGTTTTGTTCCATTAGCCAAATGCAACCCCCTGATAGTGAAATCCTTCTCCATGGTACCAAGGGGCTAGAAATCCATGGTTTAATTTGCTTCATCTTCTATAGAAATTATCTTTTCCTGGGGACACTCCAAGATAGTTGGGCCACTTACAAGAACACAAACAAACAAATAAATTTGACATTGTCAAGGCAGGGCCTCTTCTTACACAAACCACACATTTCCAGAGCTTTTTGGAATATACCTTGATACCTCCTTTTAACATTTTCACAGTAAATACATTTTGATCAATAATACAAAAATTAAAGGCCAAATTAATGGACTAGTAGAAGGGGAACCGAAGTAAATCTGGTGTCACTTATTCATTTTCACCTTGTATTTTACCTTTAAAAATTAAATGTATAATATTTTTGCACATAAACTCATTAATTCCTCCTAAGGAATGAACAATATGCCTGATGAACAAACCAGCTACAAAAAGTGGAGATCCTACCTTTAAACAAATGTATTGACCTTAAGGGCAGTATTTTAGAAAAGACACAAAACCGCTTCTTAGACGTCTCTGGCAACAATCTACTAGCATTTGGGCTCATTCCGATGAAAAAAGATGGTACAGCAATATAAAAACAACATTACTATTAAAGTTAAATAGTTCTGAGCCACATATTCATACAATAATAATATTGGCCTTTTGCCTCTGCTATAGCAAATATATTAAATATTCATGCTGATATTTATGTTCGAAATGTAAACTGGAATTAGGATAACAAATAAAGTCTACCATCTGGTGATAATATTGGCTATATATCATATATTTTTTGTTTTGAGAGCTTTTACATGTTTGATTCAAGGTAGCTTACTGAATAATGCATAAACATCTTTAAAAATGCATTTCAATAGTTGAGGTTTAGTTGGTTGTCAGGTTCTCATCTTGAACTAATAATGTGGTGATTTTCTTTTTGTACAGAACAAAACTATGAAGAAGAGAGCCATTATAAACCTAATCAGTGTTGAATCAAAAAATTTTTGATGTAGATTCTCTACCAGTGAGTTCATTTTCTAGAAAGAAACCACAGTAATATTCTCTATAACTGTTAGTTTTACCAAAGCATCTTTTTAGGGGAGCAATTTTTTTGTGATTGGGAGTAACCTAAAAATAGTCTAAAGATCTAAGAAATAGGCTATATTTACAAAACCTAACATAAGTAAATGATATAAAGCAATGGAGACGACGTAGCTATTTACTATAGTTCCGCCTTTTTGAAGGGATCATTTATAGCTTTCTATTCAGCATAAACTGGTGGTACATGTATTTATACTTTACTTTGAAGCTAAATGGATGCTAATGTTTAGCTTCTTTATGTATGGTTTTCTAAGTAATAACTATCCATAATGTGGCCATATTCTGGGTTCTGATTCTTAGTTCTGAAGGTTCAGAAACTTGATTGTATAAATTTATCCTATGATTTTTCATGTTTAGTGGCAAACCACCTTTAATTAAGTAAATTGATTAAAGATTAATTGATAATGTAAAATCCCATTTATTAATTCTCATTGAGAAACATAACCACAAATTAGAATCAGGACTGGCTACATAATTGGTAGGACCCTGTGCAAAATGCAAATGAAGGCTCTTGTTCAAAATGATTAAGAATTTCAAGACAGCAACAGCAGAGCATGAAACCAAAGACAGGGCTCTTCTAAGGGGCTTTGTGCAACTTCATGGGTCAGGTGCCCAGGAAGCGGGCCCTGATTAAATGCGTTTATCTGCCAAAGATTGCTTGTAAGTACAGAAGTAGAGTGAAAAAACTTGGACATACACTGGCATTCCTGAGAACACTGGCTGAATGACTCCTTCCAACACTAACAAAGTGTGTGGAAACACATTAGCACTTCCCACTGTGGGCTTATCTCTTTCTCTCATTGCTATTCTGCTGTGACAAGGCAGGAGCTTTCTCCATCATGTCAGAATCCAGGTGAGCTGATGATAAGCTTTTTGCAAAACACCCTGTCTTCTTAATTGGATTCAGTAGATGACCTAGTGACATCAGCTACACTTTCAAAACATGTCTTAGTGTGCATTGTAGTTTCTATGTAATGGACTGGGGGTTTTTTTGTTTGTTTGTTTTTTAAGTAGTTTTCATTTCAGAGGATGGCGTTCCTCAGTCCTATTCCTGACCTTTGAAGAAATGGGTAACAATCATCTCTGCCTTGATTAGGCTTTATTCATTCATTGAATAGAGCTCTATTGAGTGTCCATCATGTACGTGTTAGGTGCTATCATATGAAACATTCTAGCACATATTTTTCAACATGTGTTGAATTATGTAGTTTCAATATATGTCATTCAACATATGTTATTCTGAGTATCAACATATATATTTGTCTGTTATGTTGAGCATGTACACTAGTCAAGACATGTTTTCTTCATTAAGGAAACCCAACTCAAACTACCCTAAAATTGAGTAGCTCATAGATAAATAGAGAATCAATAGATGATAGATAGATAGCTAACGTGGTTCAAAATGACTGAATTCAAGAACACAAAACATATTATCAGAACACTTCTGTTTCTCCCCTCCTCCTCCTCTTTCTCTTTCTCTCCACCTTCTCTCTTTTCTTTCAATTATCCTACTTCTGACGAGTCAGCTTTATTGTCAAGTAGGATCCCTCCATGTGCCTGCAAAAATAGACTCAAGTACTTCCAAGCTCATGTGTCAGGAGAGAACATCTTTGTTCTGGCATCTGGAATGTTTATATCAAACTACTCTTACTGAACTTCCTAGGGTGGCTGGCCTATCCCAAACGAGTAACCGTATCATGGCGTCTGGGTTATTAATACTTATCCTCCATGAAACCATGATTGGCAGCCCCAATGGGAGGGGGAGGGGCAGTTAGCAAAAGGAAAAAGAAAGATTTGTTACGAAAGAAGAAAGATGAGATTTTGCACAGCTAAAAACAATAGCTGCCTCCTCCAGCATGACACAGTAGGACCCGAGAGTTAATTGTAAGGAGAGCTTAAAATTTGAAATCTGGAGAAAAGTATGTGTCACTAAAACCTGCTGTCTGTGGGAAGGTGGGCAAATCAATGGAGCCAGAAGAGTGAATCATTGTAATTCTCAAAGAAAACATGAAACAACTGGGCCTACATGGTCCACAGTTCTCAGAGGAAACTATAAAGTTTACAATTCAGGGTAATCAGGTTATCAGTTCTGTCCAATGTTATTATACATATAGAGAAATACTACTTAATTTTTTAACCATACTATTTAACTTTTTGAACCTGGCTAAGATGTTTAACCTTTAGGATCTAGAATTTCTGGTCTATGAAACGGGATGAATGCTCCAATTGTTCAGGCTTTTATCACAAAGGGACTCCTATAACTCAGATTTGGACATTTCCAAAAGTTGCATTAATTCTTGTACGCCTCTTAGATTCTTTCTAAATTCCAACGGGACCAAGATTTCCTCAATTCCCCTGCCTGACTCTTGAGGAGGGATGCCTAGAAGCATTTCGATAGTCCTACAACTATGTATATCTAACATTTTTCAGAGTTAATATTTCAAAGTTCTTTGAACTTCTTTTCTTAAACTATCTTTCCACAATAAACTTTGGAAAAAGGTAATAGTGTTATTTTATAATGCTATGTGTCTTGGCTGGAGGTAGCAACCCATCAGTGGACTTGTACACAGCCAGGTATGATAATAATTAATCCCATCATTATTCCATTTCTGCTTCCCTTCATGTGATACAAGGTAGGACACCCACTGACAAAACTGCAGGGCTCCACACAAAGATGTTCTCCCTTCACCCTCAAGTGCCACCCTGCATGTACACCCACACTCCAGGAGTTTGACAATGCACTCTGACCAATATGACAACACATGGCAAACACGTTGTTCTTGTGTGTATTTTTCATCTGTGGAGTGATGGGGTCCTCAAGCTATCTCCAAAGCTCCTCAATTGCATCAGGGGACACTTTCTGGGAGCCATTGTGGCATCTGATGCTCATCCCATCCAAGCTGAGAATGGGGCCACTTTCTTCTGCACCAGGCCTTGCGGGGACACTCAAGTAGGTTTGTCAGACAGCAGGCAGCACTGCGTATTTATAATTTTCAGGAGACATTACAATCATGGGAACCCTGAAATCGGTGACTCACTCAGAAATACTAGTGAAAACAACAACAAAACCAGCCCCAGAAAAGCCTGCCAATTGCAGCATTTTGCCAATATTGCTGTGGTCATTTCACTACAGCCCAAATATTATTGTCATGGTGTGGAATCTCAGCCAAGGAGGATTTTAGCGATCTGGGCTCCTGAATCCAAGGGTTGCTGCTGGCAATGGGTTCACGATAAGGGCTGCTTAGGGGACTGGAAGTCAGTGGCAGGATCTTCAGGAGTGACAAAGACATGCCCAGAAACATAATACTCAAGTAAGAGAAAAGATAGAAGTTTCATATTGTATGTTACTTATTTTTATTTCAAGTGGAGGATGGGGAGAGGATGAAAGTTTTCAAAAAAATGATGTAGACTCAAGTTCCAGGAACCAACTAAGGAGCTGTAAAAATAGCCAGCTCCCTAAATAGATTAGAAGAGCTCTCTGCAGCGTGGGATCCTGGAGACTTCGCCTCCCAGGGAATCTAACGGTGCGCTCAGAAGTCTTTTGTTTTCCCTCTTAATAGAACCTTCCAGCACTTTAATATCCTCAAATACCTCAAATGGCAGCAGTGTTCCCAAAAGAGCAGTTGGCAGGTGTCTGTTTGCAAAATTGTGTGGTTCCTACCACAACTTGCCCCTCACAGTCACCTGAGACCCAAAGGGATATCTTGTTTGGCCCCCAAAAGAAAAAAAACATGATTCTATGTCATATTTTTACTTTTTTTTTTTTTTTTTTGCCTTAAGGGGCTGAAACTTAGTCAAACAGTAAAAAATAAACTTAAGACATTTCATGAAAATCATCTTGTTTGTGTTACAAATTGTGTTTACACAATTGTGTTACAAACAAGAATATATAATCCTGGCATCAGGCTTCATTTACTCCATTTTTTTTCAAATCTTTCAAGATTTTCTCATGCTCACCAACATAATTTTAAAAATGTTTTATCTTATTTTCAACTTGTCAAGCCTGAAAATGATTTAGTCAAGCCTTTCTACCGTGCGAGTTCAGACATTGGCCTCCAAGAATACTTTATTTTTTCCCCCCTTACCCATTCACTTCAAAACTGCCCTGAGGCCAAATCATGATGTCCTCAGTGTTTGCCTATAGTGACCCTTAGTCCACCGAGCATCACTTTTCTACAATTCTTTCAAGAGCCTTTGCCTTTCCTCCTCTTTGGTATCCCGTGTTCTTGAACTTTCCGGCCTCTTCCCTTGGCGACCAACCTACCCAACAAGTCACTCCTCTCTCACTCTCAGAGCCCTTTTGCTTGACACAATTTGTGATGATCTTATCTCACTTTATCATTTTACTTACTCATCCTTTACTTTGGGAGAAGGGGGTCCTGCCTCTTTTATTAGAGTGTTAGCTTGAGGACAGGAGACTATATATCCTTCACCATTGCTGCTTCAGACCTGATACAGAAGAGGACTTGGCATGTGAAAGTCTCAGTAAACATTTTGTTTGCCCTCCACTGGCATGTGTGGAAATCAACTGAGACCACCTAAATGAGAACAAACAGAGGCTGCTTATTCTAACTGTGCTGTAGCTAGGGACTCAGCCACCATGACTTGTCGAGTCATGGCAGAGACTCAAGGGCTTTCTTTTGTGGGGGAGGGGAGTTTCCTCCTAAATAAAAGTGTGCTCTGACAGGTGGTTGTTGGCAAAGGGTAGCTGGAGGTGGGCCATCGAGAAGCAGCACAATTTATGGGATTGGTGTGGTGAATATACCTGGCTTTCTCTGGTTGGTCCTAAGGTAGGAGTGGAAACAACAACAGAAAAGTTGGCATTTATTGACCAAGTCCTGATGTTTGGGGCAGAGGTTGTCTGAGAAGCTCAGGTCCTGGGCCCTGACTTTCCAGGTGAGCTCTCAGAGTCATCCCTCGCCAGGGTTGTCAACGATAGATTCACAGCTCTACCACTAAATTCCTAATTCTCAGGCCCGTGTTACCAGCACATGATGTTTTGCACTGGAGTTCTTACCTCCACGTCCTTTCTTGTCAACAAAGTTGAAAGGTTCTGTGACTTGTGTATCCATTCACACACACTCAGTTTATTCAGCTGTATAAATGCTTTCTTTCTCCGTTAATAACAATAGGAAATTGACAGATACTGAAATTTAAAGGTGGGGAATATGAGTACATACCCTGTGTGTTTGATAATAGTGAGAGTATTTAATGACATGGCCTCTGGATTAGGCTGTGTGAATCAGACCTGGACTTCATTGCATCACAAGCAAATATTCTCCCCTGAATTTTTACTTGTTTATTTTTTATAAAGATTTTATTTATTATTTCCATAGAGAGGGGAAGGGAGAGAGGCAAAGAGGGAGAGGGAGAGGAACATCAGTGTATGGTTGCCTTTCACCTGCCTCCAGCTACAGATCTGGCTGGAGACCTGGCTTGCAACCTGGTTATGTACCCTGGCTGGGGAATTGAACCAGTGACCTTTGGGTTCACAGGCTGGCGCCTATCTACTGCGCCACCAGCCAGGGCCTCTTATGTAATTTTTTTAAATATCTCTAAACTTTGGCTCCCTTCTTTACAAAATGAGGATGATAATATATGTTCTACACAGAAAATATTATATATAAAGTATCAGGGGACAAGTAAGTGATCAACAAATTTTAGTTCTTATATTGTTATTTTAAAATAATTAAAATCAAAACCCTGGATGGTGGCATAGTGGATAAGGTGCTAGCCTGCGAACCCAGAGGTTGCTGGTTCGATTCCCCAGCCAGGGCACATAATCAGGTTGCAAGCCAGGTCCATGGCTGGAGGCAGGTGAAAGGCAACCATACATTGATGTTTCTCTCCCTCTGTGCCTCTCTCCCTTCCTCTCTCTCTCTGGAAATAATACATAAAATCTTTAAAAAATAAAATAAAATAATTAAAATCATATGCTGACATTTGTTAGGAGGAATCTATAAAATTTATGTTTCTAAGAACACTTTTTAAAATGTGTGTGGGTTGTTTTTGAAGGTGTTCTAATGAATGCAAATATTACATTTATTAAATATATGGAGAATATATTAGTATATGATTGTTTATTTCAGTTAATCAAACCAGAAGAGTCAAGGCCCATATAATTGTGAAAAGAACTTATATATTTGTTAAGTCTCTTCCCTAATGCATAAAATAGAGATAATGACACTTAACTCAAAATTAATAAAATACAAATATGAAGGGACTTCTGTCTTTGGCCATAATTGACATGCTTAATAGCAGACCAATATAGCACAAAAATAACTGAAAAAAATCAGACAGGATATATATAAATAAAATATGAGCATCAGAAAATTGCTTAGACAGCTAGGATTGGAGGGTTAAGATCCCAGGAAAAAAGGAAAATAACTAAGAGAAGCTCAAGGTATACATGTTTCTTTCCCTTTCAAAGCATTTGGTAAGTTTTGATGTGAGTAAGAGACTATGCAGGGAAGCAAAAGAAGGCTGCTAGAAGTCAGAAGGGGCAGCAGAGCTTTTGCAAATATCACAGGCCTAGAAGACAAAAACTGGAGTTCAGGCCAATTGACATCAAGGGTTTTAAGAACCAAGATGATAGAAGATAAAGAGGCAGAGGGAAGTAAGCCTGAGGTTGTTTGTACTCCCCCTTAGGCATTTGCAAGTCCTTACTGAGTAGCATCAGAAGTTAAAAAGCCAAGTAAAAAGCAGCTGGCAAGAAGAGAGTGTTTGGCAATCTCACAACATTGGGTAAACAAAAATCAGAATTCAGAACTGCCAAGAAAAAGAGGTCGTAGGAAACACTATGCCTTTCAGTTGGGACCCTTGGCAAACTTCACTCCAGATACTTTAGGAGAAAAGTATACCAAGGCTTAAGAGACTGCAAAATAATGTTGGGTTACATCATTTTCTGATTGGATTGAGATGAATCCTTTTTTTTTTTTTTTAGCTACAGTATATGGTGAGTCTTCACTGCAGCAAAAACATCATTCAAATTCTATGATATTTGCCACTGATAATGCCTAGCATTCAATCAAAGTTACTATGCATAACAATAGAGATCAACTCCCAAATCAAAAGACAGCAGAGTCACAAGTGAATTTTGTATACTAGGGCTTTCAGACATAGACTTTAAGCTGGTTGAATTAGCAACTGCAAAAAAATAGATGGTAAATGCAAATTTCAAGAGATCAGAGGTCTATCTATGTTCAATATTCAATCAAAAATCTTCAGGCCTAATAAGAAACTAGATGGTAGGACTGAACCCAAGGGGGAAAAGGGACAAAAGAAGCACAGGTGATACAGACCTTAAAGTTTGCAGACAAGAACATTAGGTAACTATTAATATTTCCAAGGACATTGAGAAAAAGATGGACAGAATAGATAAAAATAAGAATTTCAATGGAGTAGTTTCGCATTAAAATTTGGTATTTGATATGAGAGTATCTTCTTTATAATGGGTTCATCCTTTTATTAGTCAGAAAAAGTGAGACTTACCACTTTTCTCCAATCAAGAATCAACCTGAAGCCTTTTTTGCAAAGTTGAGACTTAGTCTATCTCTGGCTCTCTTTTGGTCTTGAAATATAGCCTTTCAGACGACTTGACCGAGACCTTGGACATTCACAAATGTCAAATGCCTGGTAGGCTCTGTACTCTCACATTATTCTACTCAACAGAATGGGGCTTTACTCTTCAGGAGTTTGAAAGTTAGGTTTTTAACCTCCCGTTTTACACGGGTTCATAATTCAGCAGATGCACTGAGGAAAAAACTGGCTGCGTGATGGAGGCCCTCAAAGTCCCTACGTTTTCTAGAACTGCACCAGCTTTATAGAACTGGAACAAGTCTCACTCATTTGCCTTGTCCCTGCCCTCTTCCCCAGACAGATTCTGGGTTCCCACTGTTGTCTATACCGAGAATCTGACAATCTCCTTAGCAATGAAAGCAGCTACACATGATACACTCACATTTCTTCCTTCTCTGGAAGCTTAGGTTTTCTGGTTCCTGATGTTTCAGCATGTCTCTGAGGCCTTTAAAAAAATAATTTTTATTTCATGTAGGTTTTCAGCTGATCTCAACAGAAGCACTTGACTTCCTTAAGTTAGTCCTTCCTGCTTGGTAAGGGCTAACATTGCCAGGGGGTGACAAGCAACTATGACTTACGTGCAGTGCAAGTGAGTATAAATTGGTACAACCCTTTTTGGAAAACTGGCATTAATATGTATAGCCAATGACATAGTAATTCTCTTCCAAGAATGATACTAACGTAAGAAATGCATCCATATGTTCAGCAAAGAACGTACACTAGAGCTTCAAAGTGGAAATATCCCAAAAGTCTCTCCACAACAGAATGGATATATAAATCACATTACATTCATTCAAAAGAAGAACAAAACCACAACCACATACAGAATAATAAACCTTAAAATATTTGGCAGAAAAGCTAGACACAAATAGCACCTAAATTTTTGAGGGGGAAAAAAGCATTGTAAACAGCAAAGCACCACACATATAAAGAATGATCATTGCTGAAATTACACTATAAATATAGAATATTACTTTAGTCTGGGAATTTTATTCCATATGAATTTACACTGTGACATTTTATGTAATTTCAATGAAAATTCATGCACTAAGATAAAAAATAAAAGATGAAAACTAGATCAAAAAATACATATCAGTCTTGAGATAAACTTAATATAAGTATGAAGATGCTGCTACGGGCACCAGTTGCATTTTATTCCATCTAACCTGTGAAAAGCTGCCAACATGTTCAATATCCTCATTTTTATCCAAACTGCTCAAATGCAGAGCTGTGCATATCTGCCTGGCTATGGCTTGATAGATGCCTCTCATTTTTGTCACTTCTGTTTGAAAGTGTCAGATTCTAATTTAGACTGCGATATCTTACATCTGGTATTTGTGGTGTTTAAGGACCCAGAGGGTGCATCACATGGCTTCTCTCGGTGTTTTGACAAGGACAAGTACCTTTGGCAATGACCAAATGCTCCTGATCACATCTGTGGCTAGGCTTCAGAATGTTGCAGTTTTCTCCCGAACAGTATTCCTGTTCCAAAGGGAATATGTTGAGAAAGATTTGAGACAAAAAAGACCTTGATTAGAGTTAAACAATGTTAATATTTACCTGCCAGTAGGAAAAAAAAATGTTTAATAGAAAGGACTTACTAGATATTATGCTTGAACAAGTCTCATAAATATTATATATAAGGCTGGTTTGTCTCAAAACACACATTTTTGAGTTTAGAAATGCCAACATGCTTGGTAAATGTAACTTGTCTGAACCTCAGTTGAAGATTATTGCACACAAAAAGTTAAATATTTTTGCAGCCAGACATTGAACTTACTGCTTAACACATCTGGAATATCACTCTTAGTTCAAACCAGGCTGCTGATTTTTTTAAAGGAATATCTTTATGTGGGGAGACTTTTTTTTCTTCTAGAACTTTTTAATGTATCTCTTTATGTTTATATAATTTCAAACTGACAGAAAAGTTGCAAGAATAGTACCAGACATTTCTATATATACATAAATCTAAAAGGACTGTCCAAAAGATGCCTGGCCATGCAATTTGAAAAATAGAGACATTTATTGAAGAAGAAACAAAAAACCTTGTACATAGGACAATGATGCCTCAGTCCCCTTCAAAGGAGGCACCTTGAGACCTCTCACAGGTTCTCCCAATTGCCACTAACTACACCATCATGTTTTCCTGGGTTTCACTGATGGTCTGAAATCTCTTCCCTTTCAAAGGCGATTTTAGTTTCGGGAAAAGCCAAAAGTTGCAGGGTACCAAGTCTGGGCTGTAGAGGGGGCTGGCTCACCTGGGTGATTTGATGTTTCTGCATGAGACCTACTGCATGAGTGGGCATATTGCTGTGAAGTGGAGTCACAAGTTGCCTTAGCTGTGGTTTTATGAATCATCCAAATAGTTTCTGCGGAGTAATGTTCAAGCTTTATGCAAAATCTGATGCAGATTTGTTGCTCTACTCGGTCATTTTGAATATGATGGCCACACAGTACACATGCTCACTCAAGGACAATACTTACCACCCCCAGTGACTAGTACAGTGAGATTGTCATTGTTCACACATGTGCATTCAAGTCCAATCTCCTTGGCTGCCAGGTTACTTCAATGTTGTGCAAACCATTCTCATTATATTAACAATGCCTGGACATTTTCCAGACAGATCTCAAATATTTACCAATTATTTACAATAAAGTTACTTTCTTGTTTTCCATGTTCTCTCTCACTTTCTTCCCTTTCTTCCTCTCTACCCCTCTCTCTTTCTCTCTGTGAAACCATTTGAGAATAAGTGATCATGTCCTTATCCTTCATTTCTAATTCCTAAACATTTCAATGGCTATTTCTTAAGAAAAAGAAGCTCATCAGCCCTTCTTTACCCTTCTTCACTATGTTGTTTTTTAACTAATAAAAACAATTGGGTTACATAGTGTTTTCAATTCTGATTTGTCTGTTGGCATACTGCTATAAGTAAGGTCTTTCACTTCTCTTCCATTAATTTATTAATTTATCTAATTACATTATTAAAAACTAATGGCTTTATATTTTAATCAATGGGTTATAATCCACTTTGTATTATGTTTAGTTTTATACCCAAATTGTTCAGGATTGGCAATTACTTAAAGGTAGCTCTTGTGTGTGATATATATATATGAAAGTATGCATGTGTTTACATAGCCCCATCATCTTTTGAGAACTTTCTTAATCCATATATATAAATGTCACAGGTGAAATGTGAGGTTCATTGCTCTATAGCTGGAAGAAGAAGAATGTGTCTGATACAATGTAAGACAAAAAATAACATAACTATGTAAATAAACAAATACCATCATAAATAAGAAAGTAAATAAAAATAAGGAAAATAAAAAGTTTTTGTGAGGATCTGTCTTTCAAAGAACACTTGACATGGAAGTAATTATTTATAACCCATAAACCATGTATAAGGACCAATTGTTCCTCTGATTATGCAGAATGAAAAGGTGACATTGACACTGAAGAGAAAGAAAAGAACAGAGTCACTTCTGGACCTATGCTTTGGAACAAACTGGAGAAATGTCAAGATGAATATTGAGTGTGAGACCAAAATGTCATTGTAGCAGTTGGTGAGCAGATCTGAAATGAACATTCAACCATCCAAGTCACAATTCCTGGTCCAAATCAGATATGAGCAAAGGTGCTTAGAGTCCCAGAAAGCCTGAAGTTCAGGTTTAGCATCACCAGAGAGAGAACTATGGCCTCGAGAGGTAGATGAAAGAATAATGCATAAGATAATGCAACTGCAGAAATAAGAACCTCTAAGAGTTTAACAGAGCCCACTGCATACAAAGTAACAAATATACCTATTAACATAAGGGCCATGTTTATTGTCATGGCTGGACTTTAGCTAATTTTTGACATTCTTTTTTTTTTTTTTTTTTAATTAGAGGAAGAACATTGCTACATAGCCTGTACACTGCTGTCTAGCAACATAAATGCCTGTGGGTAATGGGTAGAAACACTGAGAGAGGGGCAACAGCAATATAGTGTCAGGAAGAGGTCAGCCTCAGGTCAGTCACCATAAAAGCCACACCTGAGGACTCGGTGGAGAGGAATACCTGGGTTCTGGCAGGATACTACCCACTCAGATAGACCATGAGATTGATTCAAGGTCATCAGAGCTGGGGACCTAACTTCAAACCCTCAACATGAGTCCTGTCATTAGATACCTGCTAGGTGCCAGGTTCTTTATTTTACATTCATGGTAAAAACATGAACTAGGAGAAATGCATTCTCATATTATAAAGGAGAGAATTGAATGTACCCCTAGCCATGATCTGCCAACCCCAGGCATGGTGGGCTTCCCATTAAACTGTCTTGCTTTTCTTGGAGCTAGGATTATTTTATAATTCTTTAGGGGATGGAAGGAATGAAATGAAAGTAGAACTACCCATTGAATGGCAACTGGAAGAGAGTCTTATATAACTTATTCTAAAACACACAGCTCTCTATGCTGCTAAGGGAAGTATTATTAAAACAGTAGTTGACTTTTTATTTACTGTCTTTTCTATGACATTTCCTAATCCAAGGGTTTGTCATATGTTAACACATTTAATCATCACAATAGCCCTTAGAAACAGATATTATTATTATCATCCCTATTCTGCAAGTAAGGAAATTAAGGTACAGTGGAAACTTCCGTAAGGTTACTCAGTATATTGGGTTGCTAGGGCTGCAGTAACTGAAGTATCATGCACTGGATGGCTTAAACAACAAATACCTTATCTCATAGTTCTGCAGGCTAATTGTGTGAAATCAAGGTGTCCTCAGGGTTTGTTCCTCCTGAAGACTGCTAGAGAAAGACCTGGGCCAGTCCTCTGTCCTTGGCTTATGAATGGCCTTCTCCCTGTGTCTCTCTTCACTTTGCCTTCATTCTGTGTCTCCTGTATACAAATTTTCTTTTTCTTGTATGTACCCATGTCAAATGGATTAGGGGCTGCCAGGGACTGAATTGTGTCTCCTGAAATTCATGCATTGAAGCTTTAACCCCCAATGTGATTGTACACTTGGACATAGTTTTCAGAAGAGAATTCAAGTTAAATGAGGTCATAAGAATGAATCTAATCTAATAGGATTTGTGTCAGTGTGTGAGAGAGAGAGAGAGAGAGAGAGAGAGAGAGAGAGAGAGAGATCTTCCATAAACATGCATCAAGGAAAGACCATGTGAAGATGCAGCAAGAAGGCAGCTCTTTGTGAGCCAGAAGAAAACCAGGACTTGTTCATGATGGGTCTGATCTTGGACTTGCAACTTCCAGGACTGTGAGCAAATAAATGATTGTTTAAGCCACCCAGTCGCTGGTATTTTGTTCTGGTAGTCCAAGCTTAGGTGGGGGATGGGAAGAATCCTACTTTAGTATAACCTGCTTTTAAATAATTACATCTATGATGACACTATTTCCATTGAGATCACATTCTGAGGTAATGTTGAAATTTGGGGGGTACAATTGAATTCATAATACTCAGCTTTAAAATTAGTCAAGATTTAAGCCCAAGAGGTCTTACTTGAGAGTCCTCTGTTATATTGCTCACTAAGTAAAACAGGATCCTAATACAATGTCTATTTCCTAAACACCTGCTGTATACCTTCCTTTCCTTTTCCTCAGTAGCTCACTCACCTTTTCCAGATAAGTTTTCCTCTGTTTAACTTCCCTCTTTCTAATAAAGTGAGACCCTTTTCCCTACCACTGAAGACATTTTTCTGTTTTCAGTTAACAGTTGTTTATAGAAAATTTACATATATTGCCAATCCAAAATATGCTTACATCACAATTCTTTTATTTTCTAATATATCCAGAGCAGATCCCTGTTTGTCTTCTGCTACAAACTAAATATTTGTTTCCCTGTAAAATTCATATGTTCAAGACTAATCCCCAATGTGAAAATGTCTGCAGGTGGGCCTTTGGGGGTGATTTGGTTTGGATGGGGACCTGAAGAACCAGATGCCATAATGAGACTGGTACCCTTCGAAGGAGATGAGAAGCTCAGAGCTCCTCTTCCACCAGTTGAGGGTGGAGCAAGAAGACAGCCATCTATAAAACCCTCACTGGAAACCAAATCTGCTAGTCCCTTGATCTTGGGCTTTGCAGCCTTCCGAACTATAAGAAATAAATTGTGTTATTCCTTAGTCACCCAGTCTATGATATTTTGCTGCAGCAGCCTGAATAATCTAAGACATCTTCCTTTCTACCTCAGGGCCTCTGCTTATGTTGCTCTCCTTCCCCATTGAATTTCTGTTGCCAACACAGAGATTGCATTCAAGCATTTGTTGAATGCTACTAATTCAAATGAATTTAAAATGCAGACTTGCTAGTGCCCATGGTCAGAAGACAACTTGGTTTAAATAGGCCTCACTGGGCAAAACCTACAAATACTCTCCAATTAGAATGAATCCTTAGCCCCTCTGGTGAAACTTTCTCTGGACAAATTAAACAGCTTTTCTCTTTTCATAAATGCATACATGTCACAAAAATGATACGAGCTAAAATTACCCATGGGAAATGCCTGTCTTTACAAGCTACATCTCAAAGAATGGCAGTATAATCCTTGGCTGTAAAATGTATAAATCCTGTAGCAAATTAAGTATTCCGATGTGGGCTTACAGACATACACTTAATATGGTTTATATAAATGAAGGCGATGAGTAACTGATTTAAAATTAAATTACAATGCTACAGAAGTCATGTTTTCCACAAATCCTATTGAAACTACTTCTGAGTTGTTCATTTTTTTTTTCCTGCTTTTAATCTCCAATTTTTCTCAGTCAACCTTTTACATTGTCCCCAAGACAACTTTGTAAAACATAGAGCTGACTTTATTAGTCTCCTGCTTCAAGATGATGGCACCCTTTCTGACAGAATAGAACACAAACAAATTTTTTTCCAGCTTATCTTTTTAACCTTTATCTAACTCATCCCCAAAGCCTGATATTCCCACCATACGGTTCTGTTAGGCTGACAAGAGACTTCCCTGCTCCCTCTGGTCTGAGCCCCTTCGGAAGTTGGGTCACTGCCTGAAATAAATACCATCCACTCTCTTTTTCCCCAACTCATCCCTATTAATTTCCTTAAGTCTCATTTGAAACATTATTTTCCCTGTGAAGCTTTCTATGACTATATCCTATTGTATGGAGAAATAACCATGACTTCATTCACATTTTTCTAGAACATTCTCCCTCAACATGTCTTTTCCACCATTTCTGCACTACAACATGCACAACTTGAGCAAAGGTGCCATTTCCAGTACCCCATGCTCAGACATACCTCTGCATAATAAGTGCTCAGTAAACATAATATTGAAAGGCAGGAGAAAGTAAAGAACAAAAATTAAGAAGAAATAATAGGATACCTAAGGCTACTTTACAGAAAAACCAGTTACTCAATACAGTACAACTATTAATGAGATAGGGAAGAAAGAAGAGAGTCATTTGCTTTTTTGTTTTGCTTTGTATTTTGTTTTGCATAGATGTAGAGGAAAACTACGATATGAGAAAACTTAAGTTTGATTAATTATGAAAGAATACCTGCCTAACTATAAGTAATCATATAAACAAGTTTCAAAATAAGACAATAAGTTTGCTGAGACCTGAATTATAAGACTGCCAGCTTATAATTCACTCACAAGTTGTACATAACTAAGGTTACATATTCAGGTGAAAAATAAAAATCTGTTCATCAAAGCCCTGGCTGGTGACACAGTGGATAAGGTGCCGGGCTGCAAACCCAGGGGTCATCGGTTTGATTCCCCAGCCAGGGCACATTACCAGGTTGCAAGCCAGGTCTCCAGCCAGGTCCCCAGCCAGGTCCATGGCTGGAGGCAGGTGAAAGACAACCATACATTGATGTTTCTCTCCTTCTCTGCCTTTCTCCCTTCCTCTCTCTCTGGAAATAAATAATAAATAAATAAAACCTTTAAAAAATATATCTGTTCATCAAACATGCCCCAATATATAGATGTTTGGCATGATGATAGACAAAATATCTAGATGGCTGATTGAATTTTTTATTGGCCACCTACATGTTTTGATACAACTGGCAATGCTATGAGGCTGGAATTGTGCATAAAGGTCCCTGCATTTGTTTATCATACAGTTTATATAGTAAGCCATGTGCCAGGAAGGAGAGAATGCCAACATAGTTCAAAAGAAAGAAATAAAAACCTGATTTCTTTTCAGTACAGGATACTTGATGTCAGTTCTGATGGCTAGTGTAAGTATTTGTTAAGTTTCCTGGGCAAGTTTCATTAACAAAAGAAGAATTTTTTAGTCCAAAGGCATGCCTCGTCTTCTGATATGCTGATGGAAGGGGAGGCCAGGCAGTCTTTATTTTATATTGTATTTACACATTTTGCCCTTTCCTTTGTATTCCATATGAATCATTGGGGGTTCACTTGGATAAACCAAGATTTATCCAAGATTAATATATAATCTCCCCACCTCCATATTTCTTAACATGCCCACCAAGTTCTTTTTGCCATGAAGGTAATATATTCACAGGCTACATAGTTTAGATGGTATAAAGGCTGAAGCCAGGATACACAGTACTGTATATTATTGCTCCTTAAGAATATTTTCCAGTTATTAGTTGCTATGTAACAGACAACCCCCTCCTGCCCCAGGGGTAATAATTTTTTGTTTGTTACCTATTTACAAATGGAGTAGAACTTGGCAGAGACAGCTGAGCTCTGTTCCATACAACATCAACCGTAGACGCATAAGTGGGACTAGAGGATCTATTTTCAACAAGCTTCACTTACATGTCAGGCACGTTGGTTCTGGCTGTCAGCTGGGAGTTGGGTTGGGGCTTTGGGTGGGAGGCCTCAGTTTCTTTCCATAAGGACCTTCCCATAGGCTATTTAGTTTCCTTCTATGCAATGGTTCAAGAGCCCAAGAAAGCCATTCAGAAGCCATTATCATCTCGCATACTCTAGAGTCAGGAATCACAAAACTTCACTTCTACTGTAATTGCAAGGTCACCCTTATGCAAGGGAAGGGAATGTGGCCCTCACCTCTCTTTAAGAGGTAGAGGCAAAGATGGGGAGCAGCTTAGACAAGAACCTAGTATAAAGGAACCATGGACATGGACAACAGGTGGGATTGACTTTGGGGGGAATGGGTGGGTGGGTGGGGGGACAGAGGGGAGCAAAAAGGGGATGGATGTAATACAACAACAATAAAATTTAAAAAAAAGAAAAAGAAAAAAGAAAAAAAAGAGGTAAGTCAGAATCACACTGTGACAAAACAATGCAGGACAGAGACCATGTTGCAGCCATCTTTGGAAAACAAAATTTACCATGACTCATAAATCAAACCATTTCTGATATAGCCTGAAAACTCTAATAACAAGTGTCCTTATAAGTGAAAAAGGAGGCAGGAGGGTTAGAGTTAGAGAGTTGAAGTTGCTACAGTACTGACTTTGAAGATGAAAGAAGGAGCCATAAGCCAAGGCATGAAGGTTGCATCTAGATGTTAAAAGAGGCAAGGAAACAAATTCTTCTCTTTTTCCTTGATTTTAGCCTGTTGATACTTATCACAAACTTCTGACCTCAAGAACTATAAAACAATAAATTTGCATTATTTAAACCACTAATTTTGTGATAATTTGTTACTACAGTAAATAAAACCTAATAAAAGTAATTGTTACTTTTGCAATCAACACTTCTGTCCCCTATCTCTAAGCACCCACTAATCTGATACTGTATAATTTTATTTAAAAACAAAAATAGGGCCCTGGCAGGTGGCACAATGGATAAGGTACCGGCCTGCAAACCCAAAGGTTTCTGGTTCGATCCCCAGCTAGAGCACATAACCAGGTTGCAAGCCAGGTCTCCAGCCAGCTCTGTAGCTGGAGGCAGGTGAAAAGCAACTACACATTGATGCTTCTCTCTCCCTTTCTGCCTCTCTTCCTTCCCCTTTCTCTAAAAATAATAAATAAAATCTTTAAAAATAAATAAATAAAAATAAAATCAAAATAGTTTTTTTTAAAGAAATCAAAATAATGATACATAATTTGACAGATAATTAAGGTAATGAGAAATAAGTTTATTTTTATAAGGTGATACAACATTTTAGAGGCAAGAGAAGATTAAAATTTAATTTTTGTGACTTCCATTGTTGGTACCTTTTCACTGTAAAAGGCTTTGTTCAATATTTGACCTATTGTCCGAATCTTCTTTCTTTTTCACTTGACTCCTCTTAGATAGTATTCTTTATGAAAGTCAATACCCAGTGTGTTAAGACTGAACATTTAGTTCTGACAGCTACTGGGGCTGTCTCAAAATAGTTGTATTAGATTTGAGAAACATACCACAGATATTTCACTCTTCTCTTCTATAAATAACTTCCCATTGCATTTCACTTTTATTGTCATAAAATAACTCAACAAACTTTATGCAAACCTGAAGTTTTCAAACCTGCCAGTCTTATAGCACAACGCTGTTTTTCAACAAGGAAAGCATTATGAAGTAGAAAAGACACTGCATTTTCATGTTATTGAAATCATATTACTTCATAAATTATCCTATGTTGCATTGCTCCAGATGTAGACTCTAAATTAAAAATTTGAATACACGTAGTTTATTACAGAGATGGTTCCAAGAGGTGCTGGGGAAGCATTGAGACATGAAGCAGGGAAGGAGCATAAGTCACTAAAATCTGTATTATCATTTAGTTTATCACTTTGGGCAACTGAAATTCAACCTTAATGGGGAACTCTAGAAGACTGTAGATTGTACCTCAGATAGTTCAGCAGAAGGGAAAAGACACTAGACTATTATCCTATTCCACCATAATATGCCATAAGTCAATGGCATAATACTTGGAGCATAAAGACTCCCTGGAATTTCCTACCTGCCTTCTACACAGGTGAGAACCATTAGAAAGCCTTCAGGTGGTGAATCATGGGTACCTGACATAGTACACTTTTGGCATACATGCAGGGCACCGATGGTATCCACTAAATGAGTCATATAATGGTTAATTTTGAAAGGGTATCTCAACTTGGAGAGCCATGAGGTTTGTATTCCTCTTTGTAATTTCTCTAATAAAGCTGCAAGCAAGTTATTATGGTAACCTGTGACCTGTCCCCCTGAGGATAGGATACATGTATTGCTCACTATTGTACCTTTCAAAGGCTTGTTTGTAACTAGTGATCAATAAATATTTAAGAGTGACTTTGTAATCAATGGACTGAAATACTTCGCTATAAACTATCAGATTAGCTATGAAATTTTACAATGCAATGGAGAAAAACACATACCTTGGAATTACATTATATAGATTGCAGCCTGCCTCCCTCTTATTAACTATTTGACTTTAGATAAGCTTCTTAACCTTGATATTTGTTTTATCTGTTACACAGATAAGATAATTGTTATGAAATTGTGTGGCTATATGGATTAAATGATAATTCATACCAATTATCAGAATGCTTTATACTTATTAAGTGAACAGGACCTATTAGCTATTATTATAACTAATTATTTGACAAACAAACATTAGGGCTGACCAACATATAAAGTGACCATATTATGATTGGTGAAATCTAACTTCATACATACGTGTGGTTATTATAAAATGTTTGTGATCTTGTCTGAGGTAGACTTGTCAAAACTGATCACTTCCCAGTAAGAGGTAGACATAACTTTGCCCTGATCTTTTTACTCTTCAGTGTTGTATTTTCAAATGTTTAACTCATTCGAGGAAGTAACCCTGTGTTTTAGATTAGGCAAATATATCAACACAAACCATTTATGTAGGAAAGTTTAATGTAGGATTTCAAATGTTATTTTTTCAACAGTACAGATAATAATTTTATTATATACCTAGATACCAATTGTATTGTGTCTTGGTTTTTATTTGTATAGTCTCTGTTTTGGTTAATGGCTCATTTATATTAGAATTCAAGGTTAGATTTACTTTTTTGCTTTCGTTTGTTAAAGTCCTATGAGGTACATGCTAGATGCTTGAGGTCATTGGGACATTTTCTGCCTTTATGTGCAATACTGACTATATCATAGGTAAAAAGGAATTTACTCTAGAAAGAATGCTCAAGAATGCACTGCCATAATAAGTAATCTCAGTATGCAGCACACAGCTTAAACACCTTTCCTCTTCTTTCATCCCCAAAGGAAATGAAAAAGCAGCAAGCTTTGTGAATATACTGGAAAATTATAATTGATTAGCTTTATTTTGTCTGTGGTCTTTTTATCTTTTAAGGGAAGCGGTAAAATGTTGTAGAAAGATTACTTAATAAGGGATAAGAAAACATGAAGTCTGGTCTTTGCTTTGCCTTCCAAGCCTTTGATTCAGTTATATCACAGACACTGCTGATAATATTTTCATTCAATAATATAAGACTGCAGATCAGATCAGAAGTTTATATGCACCTGGAAAAAAAATCTAGGTAAAGTCTAAGGATATAGGTTTAGAAATATAGCCACCAATTGGTGATTATACACACAAAAATCTGAAATAATAATCTAAGGTTGTCAGGGAAGATCTAAGTAGCATTATTCTGTATGGAGTCCAAGATCTGAGTTTCTATTTAAGCAAAATTGAGAATATGTTTTAGCAAATGAACACAGCAAGTTGTCGTTGAAAATCCCATCAATTAAGGATGGTCCAGTAAAAAAATAGAGGAAGGAGTCCAGGACTCCAACTCAGTAGCTGGGGTTCCAGGGAGAAGACAGAGCCAAGAAAATAACACATGGACTGTGAAATACAGGGGATGTGACATGCAGAGACAGAACGGTGGCATGAGCTGGAGACTTAGAAAGCAGGGATTGAGAAACCTCCTTCATAAGGTTCCAGAAGCAAACTTGGTCTCATAATTTAGGGAGGGATAAGGAAATGCCAATGAGAATTTGTTATCTCTTGTTATCTCTTGCTATGTAACAAATCATCACAAAAACATATCAACTTAATACATGTTTATTGTTTCACAGTTTCAGTGGGTCAGGAACATAGGCAAAGGGGTCCTTTGGCTTAAAGTATCTCCCAAAATTGTGATCAATGGACTTTCAGGGATGGGATCTTATCTGAATGCTCACATGATAAGGGCCTGCTACCACACTCCATGGTGTTGACAGGTTTCGGTTCCCAGAAGGCTGTTGGATCAAGGGCCCCAGTTCTTTGTTGGCTGTCCACTGAGGACCACCTTCAGTTCCTCTCTTGTGTGCTTCTTAATGAAGCAGTTCATCTTGCTTTCTCAAAGCCAGCAAGGAAGAGTGTCTGCTAGCAGGATGCAAGAAGGAGTGAAGGTAAAGGAAAAGGAGGTGAAATAAAAGCAAGTGGTATTATTGAACTCAACTGTGTTCCAGGCAGAATGCTAAGATATTTAACTTCATAACTTTATTTTGAAACATGATCAACTACTTTCTCAAAGGCTCACTTATATATTTTATATGGACTTCTTATCTTTTAAAAACTCTGGCCCTGTGTGTTTCTCTATTTTCTCCAAATTTTCAATTATCATCTCATATGTTCCTATTCCCATCCTCATTCTGTTTTTGATATTAATTTTGTGGAAAATATATCACATATGCCTTTGACATTTTATATTTTTGTGTCCACTAAGTAGGAGGAAATATTCCCTCTCAAGATCCCCATGATGACTGGAATTCAAACATAATAACAAAAACCAGCAAGGAATTTACTGTTTGCTGTCTACATGCTAATGCCAGTTGGAGCTAGAACGGAAATTCAGGTGATGGTGGTTTCTTGATTTTCATGAATTGATGAAGGTTCCAGTTTATATTGGAACAGCCCTTCTCCACTGGGTCAGCGGCCTGGCTGGGTTCAATCAGAGTGTCTAACCTGGGCTTGATTCAATAGCTCAGTAGAGACACAGCTTTAGTTCATGGTCTTTTACTACTCTAAGACCAGTTTTCAAATCAATAACTTGCTAAATGGCTTCCAGATGCTAAAATAAAAACTATACATATGCAAATATATTACACTTAATTTCAAGGCTGTTTAAGGTTTTTACAGTGTCTAGGGAAGACAGCTATAAAAAATGTACATCATTTTACAGGGCATACTTCATCAATTACTCCATTAACAACAACAATGTGGGAAATAAAGGGTGAAATTGAGTACAATAAAGCAATGAAGCAAATGAATATAAACAAGAAATGGAAATCACCAAGCAATGAATTAATATTGAACCATAGCTTCCCAGCACATTTCTTGAAAATGTAGTGATTCTGACCACCAAACAATTATATGGTCCAGAATTTTGAATTGTTTTTCTCACAATCGTGAGGTTTTGGGACTTGTGAGACTATGCTTCTTTACCTTGTCCTCCTCATGAACCACAGCAAACACTTTCAACATGGCTCTGAGGGAGATAGTAGTTATAGACTAAGAAACCCTCTTGTCAATCAGTCCTAAAGTATTTGCTTCATTTGCACCATTCAGGCTGGATCTTAGCACTCATATGATGGAAGGTGAGAATGCCCTAGTCATCTCTAAGGTCACATGGCTGGAGGCACTAGTGAGTACACCAAAAGGAAAGAAGTTAGGATATAGAATAATTTTCATTATAGCTGAAAATTGACATCTAATAGAAATTATGCATGTATTACATTAAAAATAAGTAAAGCAACACATTAGGTGACAATGGAAGAAGACCTCTAGAGATACGACACCAATGGGAAGAAATTAAAGGGTAAAGTTTACAAAACTTATACTGACATTTGTTTTTTGAAAACCATGATCTTAAAATGACATGATCTCAATTATATGATGTGTGATTTTAAACTATTAATCTATGATATTTGTTGGAAAGGCAAAGAGGAGAACTATGACATTGAATAAAGCCACACTCTTTTAATAAAAACATGGAAAGCTACTTCAATTTACTTTTATATGGGAAACACAGATCACAAACAGGAGAAAAATAGTTTGGCTTTATGTGAACTCATTTGATAAAGCTAAGAAGCTCAGTCAACTGTCCTTTCACAGTAATCTTGTGAAGTCAATAAAAAACCATTGGCTCCTACTATGTTATTTGGTGAGTAGGCTAAAATAATCATTAAGAGAGAAGCCCACAGGTTTAATATGGGATGTGGAAGAGAATGGGAATTAGAGTTCCTCTGAACTGAAGCAGAGAATCTCTGAATGGTAATGTAATAGTGTGGAGGAGGCACCTTCCCGGACATGCCTACAGCTGGGCAGAGATTGATAAAAGGATACTGTCTTTTCACCCCTACAGGTTTTAAGCTCTGTGGACAATTAACTCTTGAACTTTCTCAATGTATTTCCATCTCATTGCTTCTGTATGAAGCCTGGCTCCAGTTTGACAATTTATTGTCTTGCTTTGTTAATTCAGTAACTTTTGTTTAGCCTCCACATCTACCCACCTTTTTAAAAAATCTATACATTAAAGTCCAGAAACCAGTGAATTCTGCCCCAGTACCCAGTATAGGCTCCTGATGCTCCTGCTTCTGACTTCCACACCCCAGTCCTCAAGTTTTCTAAATGGAGGGACCATATGGATTCCCACAGACCCACTTTTTGAGTTTCAATCAAGCTCCCTTGGATACAGTATGATCCTTGAGAAGTCCATTGGTACATGCCGTCATGTGTTGTGTATGCATACTGCCCACGAAGTACTTTCTCTCCAACCTTGCCCTGTATCTCCCCATGTTCCAGGAAGTAATTCAATGTAGGAGGTTGAAAGGAAACCCAGAAGCATGGGGTAAAATTTGCTGTGCAAGAAATTTGCAGACCTGGATTCCAGACCCACAGACATGCCGCCAATTTGCTATGTGACCTTGAGAATGAAACTCCTCTGGGTCAGGTGACTTACCTACAAAATCACCAAATGAGATTCAGTCATCAAGACCCCATTACAACTCTAAATTCCAAGGGTTTTTAGCTGAGAAGACAGCATTATGCAATGTTTAGGAATCTGTTTACCAACTCCTAATGGGATAGATAGAAAATAACAGGAACATAGCCAAAGTTCTAGTGAAAGAATTGCTTTATATTTGCCTATAGTTTTCCTAGCTTTGCTCCCACCACACAATTTAAAAATAAAAAATATATATATATGGCTTTTTTTCACTTCCATGAAAAAAGAACTCTCCAAGAGACTTTCCATTCATGTGTTAAGATTTACTATGCTGCAAACCAGTGGGATCCCACCACATTTATTTTAACTTCTGTCAGCATCATTGTGAGTACAGCCGGAGTTTTCCCTTGGGCTACCAGATGAAATGCTCAATAACAACAAAAGTAAACAAATCAGCATCTCACTTTCTATTCTTCTGGCTGCACCACTGGCACTTAATGACATAAAAAATACCCAGAAGCTACAGTTGAATTAAGCATGAGCATAAATAAACTGACAATTCAGTGAGCTGGCATGTTCATATTCTAAATTAAAAAATCAAATTCCTTTGTCTCTGGGCCCCCTTCAAGCTGAAGTTACATGTCTTCTGCCCTTATAAAGCTTTACCATGCCAGAGGGCTTTCCTGAAATTGAAACTAGCTTGGTAAATAAAGTGGACCTTAGGTGAAGGTCACTTCATGCCCCTCCCTCTGACACTTCTGTGCCCTTGGGCCCTGAAATGGCTCTTCCTTCATTGTCTTCAGGAACAAGAGCATCTTTATGGTCTCTCTTGCTACAACTAAGGAAAGAGTACCAAGAGTACCAAGTCCTAAACTTAGAATATTTTAATTGTCAAGTCATTTTGGGATATATGTTACTCATCAATTTAATGGTCAGGATACTGGCCAATTCTAAATGTCTTATTAACTTTTCACAGTGAGAACCTGGGCTTTTCAAGGTTTGGGCAAGGAGATATGAACTGCAGTGTATAGGTATCTCTAAGTTGCAAGGGCAACACACGCAGAATAGGTCAGGTAGGAGACATGATTTGGGCAGGACATCTAAGGTATAAGTACACAATTTTAATAAAGAATTGGATCAGAATGGTATCTATGAGAGTTTGAATGAGCATGCCACTGGCATATGAACAAGGGGATTGGGATCAGGAGACTGGCTTCTTATCACATCTTCAGCACTCATTAAATCCATGGCTTTAAGAAAAACACCTTTCTGAATGTTTCCTGATCTGAGAATTCATTCATTTGGTTATTTATCCAAAAGGAAAGTTCTATTTAATTTTTAGTTTAAGAAATTATTTGTAATTTCCAGGTAAAGAGATACATGAGAGAAAAGAAATATGGAAATCTGAAAATACTTCCTTAAGTAATTTCGAAACCAGAATATCCTCAATGGGACCAAATGGCATGAGCTTAAGAATGAAATAGATGAATCTGGAATTATTTGTTTACACTGGTTGTGAGGAACTGTTCTTGTCATGTTGAGACATCAGAACAATGTAGAGTAGCAGCAAATATGCACTGACCATTTTTAAGTAGAAAAATAGCATGATCAGGGCCATGGTTTGCTATATTTCTTGAAGCATGACTTCTGTAATATCTTTTTATTTTTTTATTTTTCATTTTTTTAAAGATTTTATTTATTATTTTTAGAGAAAGGGGAAGGGAGGGAGGCAGAGAAGGAGAGGAACATCAATGTATGGTTGCCTTTCACCTGCCTCCAGCTATGGACCTGGCTGGAGACCTGGCCTGCAACCTGGTTTTGTGCCCTGGCTGGGAATTGAACCAGCAACCTGTGGGTTTGCAGGCCGGTGTCTATCCAGGGCCCGTCATATCTCTTTTTAATATTGGCATTCATTACTTAAGCCCCTATTGTTCAGGTTAGCAGAAATTCCAGCCCCTTTCTCCAGACTTTCACTTCACTTCCCACAAAAATCTAAAAACTGTAGCATGTAACTCAGCCCATAGAGAATAAGCAGATGTTTTGAGGATAAATAGACCAGAGGAATAGCAGAAGTGAGAGCACAATTAAGAAGAGGTTATCATAAGCATACAGACAAGCAATGATCAGGGTTGGATGATAGGGATTATAGTAAAGGAGGAGAGGGGGTGTGTTCTAGAATTATTTCAGAAAGAGATTTTAGAGGTAGATTCTGTCCACTGATAGCATTCAGATTGTAATCAAGCTGAGCTGGCTTGAGTGTATGGAATCACCACTACTAGGACTGGCTCTCCCTGAAGATATGCATGAAAGTTGTAGTCTAATGCTTAAGAACACATACCATGAAGCTGAGGCTCAGATCCTAGTTTGGTCTCCTACAAGGTTATTGATCTTTGAGCTTCAGTTACCTTGTCGGTAAAAGCAAGTAATAAATAATCATATCTGCCTAACAGACTTGCCAGGGTAATTAAGTGAGATAATGAGTTCAAGGGCTTAGAGCAATACTTGGCCCCTATTAAGTACTCAATCAAATAAGCTTAAAATACAAACAAACAAGCAGGCAGGTGGCATTTTGTGAACTGACTTGACCTACTATGATTTAGGAAGAGGATTAGGGAACATGTATTCATGGAAGAGTATCCTTTAGGACAAATTTTAGGAAATTATTCACTAGGAAATACAGCACTTAGATGGTAAGTGGAGAGAAAAATATCAGTAATAAAGATAAGCAGTGATTCAAGAAACACAAGAACTAGGGTTTGAATGGTGATTCACTTTTGCCCCTTTGGCTCTATTTCTAAAGTCAGTGACCTTGGGCAATCAGGGTTTAAGACTCATGAAGAAACTAGGGTTTGGGTTTGAAAAACCAACATTGCTATAGTTAATACCATCCCTGGATGACTTTAACTTATTGGAGTAGTTTCATAATGGAATTCAGGGTGGAGACATGTCATAACAGGCTTACCAATAATAACAGAGCACGTCACCCTTTTGCCCATCTAGTAGGTTTGGAATCTATCAGCATCTGTGTCTCCCTAGATTTGTTTGCCTTCATCCTGATCACTCAGCTGCTTGCTCAAGGCCAAGCCTGCCCATCGCCACTATCACTTTATCTCTCAGCAGGTGAATTTTCTCAGCCTCTCTAATGATGTGGTGCAGCCCTTGGCATGACTTCATCACACCTGGTGAGACAAAAAGCTCCAGTGTCTATTTAGGCCTCTGAAGGCCTCTGGATCTTCCTTCTATTTCTAGATCTAGAGGAAGTACCACGGAGCAGGATGTGGTATCTTGCCTCCTTAGTGGCTGTCAGGAGGTCCCAAGAAACATGACCTAGAAACTCAGGGGATTAAAGACAGTGAAATGAACATTGACTAGTGATAGATAGGAGCTGAGGAAATAGCCAAGTTCCTCTGCTTGACTTCAACCACAAAAAACTGTCCCAGGGGATGTTGATTCAACATGGTTTGTACAGAAACTAGATGTATATACTTGAAGTTATGGCTATCTCAGTAACATGCTACCTTGTATTGGTTTTCCATCTTTTTTTTTTTTTTTTTTTTTACCTTGTTTGCCTTTTTCATTCACTCTTACTGACTTAGGATTATATGGAAGTTTTGCCCCAGTCTCTGAATCTAGGGAGCCCAACCTAACTTAGATTCCTTATTAAGAAAGACAACTATATTTTCTGAAATTATTTGAACTCTATAGAAATGACCATAAAAACATAGGCATTGCTTGGATTGGGACTTGATAGATCACACAGTAAACTGGATTTTCAAATAATGTTTGCTGCCTACATGAACCTGACATAAAATGTGTAATGTCTGTAAAACATCATCCTTCTTTTCCTGCTGGAGAGCCTATTGCAGGAAAATAAACTGTAACCAAACTATCAGTGAATGTATGGATTCTGGATTCTTATGAATCTCTGGATGTAGGTAGAGGTGTGTTGCTTTATGTGAGGCAGTGATTTTCACCCTTGTCTAATTTTAGAATCATAGGGTAGAGGTATGAAGAAAGACTTTAAAAAGTCATTTCAGGGTCCTGACCTCAGAGATTCTAAATTAATTGGTTTAATTAGAACCTGAGCCATATATATATATATATATATATATATATATATATATATATATATATTTTTTCTTTTTTAAATTCCCCAAAGTGTTTTTAATATGTAGCAAGATTTGGGATCTCTGGTGAAAGGTATAGACTATGTTATAAATATATCAGATGACTTGTGTATATTATGTTTAACAGAATATTTGAAGGAAAGTAACCACTTCTCTGAAGAGAAGATTAACACATGTGAAATACAGACTATTTGAGGGAACATTAATAGAAGAGTTTGTTAAAAGCACATATGGATAATACTTACAGACACCCAGTGGGTGAGTTGGAAGCCACACTTCTAGAAGTTGGAACAACAATAAAATAAAATAATATATATTTAAAAAAAAAGAAATATAGAAATAGAGGTATGGACAACATACTCTGCTTCTCTCTCTCTCTTTCTTTCTCTCTCTCTCTCTTTCTCTCTCTCTCTCTCTCAGAAGGGAGTTGAAGGCATCAGTGTTCGTGACAATGAGCTCTGATAAAAGAGAATTGATGACAATGATGATGATTATGATGGCGATGATGAATTTAATGAGGAAAGTCAACTATTCCCAGTCCTATTCTAGATAGTGGAAACTGGACTCTTTTTCTCATTTAATTTTCACAAAAAGTTCTAGGAAATAGATACCAAATGAGAATACCTAGTCTAGTGTATAGCAGTCATTATTATTATTCTCCACTTCCTTCTACAAAAAAATTGGGATGCTTTGATCTTTAATAACTTTTGAGACCAGGAATCATCAAAATGAAAAATTAATAGGCTTTCTTATGGGATTAAAATCTGGTCCAATTATAAAATTATTTCCAAAACTACAATTCTTTGATGCCTCAGAAGACATGACTGAAACACACACACACATGCACACAGTCCTCTCTTGTAAATGATTGATATAGTTATTTATGAAAGTCGTTAGGAAGAAGCCAAGAGTACCTTTCAGAAGTGAAATAATTCTTTTTGAGTTGCCTGGACTCCAGGTGTTCTCAAAGTAAGAAGGATGTTCAGCTACACCAAGCATGCAAGTTTTTGACCTGATATCATGTGAAACCTGGTGGTCAACCAGAACACTTGAAATGACATTCAAATCCAGATGTCAAGGACTATAGCCACAGTGATGTATTTGTGATACTCTTCATTCCTGGGACAAAGGTAACAGGCAACTAGTGCCCTCAAGCTCAAAAGCCCTATCCCTATAATACCTTGAGTTTAGAGCCATTTCAGCCTATGTTTACTTGTTCATCTCTTTATGTAATAGTTGTAGTAGTCTCAAATATTTTCTGACAAATTTGCTTCTGTAAAAGAAGCAAGCCTTAAAGCTTCTTCACTGGCCTTTGAATAGTACAGACCTTCCAGACAGCCCATGAGGGAACTTTACTTAACTTTCTCACTCTGCTCCTGAATAATATAAAACAAATCTGCACCTAGCTTCTGCCAAGACAATGCATAGAGGACTTCCAGTGTCCCCTGGAAATCATTACTTTGTTTTGGTTTGCTTGGGTTCAGACCCCTTGAGATGGCCCTTGAGTTTCAGGTTCACTTAAACTGCTGAGATGGGCCTGGTTTCCATCTGCAACCATAAAATTGCTTTGAATTTCTCCAAACTCAGCCCAGGTTGGCTGAAAACTCACTAAGAGTTGGCTGAGGTTCACTGAGAGGTTTGCAGGTCTGTTTGATTATTTAGCTGTTCAGAACCCTAATTTCCAAGCTGCCAGGTGAGAATTTCACCTGATTGGAAATTCTTTCACTTGGAGGCACTTCCTTGCTACTCAAGCCCAAGTTTAATGGTTGTCTTTTTTTTTTTTTTTTTTTAGATATTAAGGTCTCTGAAAGGTGAATACATGTCTCCAAATCTCAAAATGCCTCTTGAATTTTCCCCCTAATAAATAATAAAAGCATTCCCTCATCAAATCCTTCTTGTATAGAACATGTGTCTGCATTTCCTATTAGGGTCTCCATTTTCATTGGGAGTAACTAAGCTGTAGTTTCCACTTGACCCTGATGTGAGTTAAAATTTAGCAAATGTGAGTGAATTTGAAAATGTTCTGATTTCAAAGTCAACTAAAGACTAAACAGCGTGTGGAGGCAGTGGTGCGAGACATGTGTGCCAGCATGAGGGCATGGGAGCAGCTGCATGATTGAAGCTAGAAGAATGAAAAATAAAACACATTTTTTGAGTTAGGGAGGGCCTAGGGGATAGTTTCTGTGAAGTGGTTTGTCACAGATGTAATAAGTAGAGTTCCAAAATTTGAAAAGACTTAATACAATTTGAAAATTTCTCTTTAAATCAGTTGGAAGGACAGTGACTAATTTCATGTTTTCCCTCCTCCACCCTCCACCAAGGGTTGATAAATTTAGCTTAAGACGCAGATTCTTCAGAATGACTGATACCTAATGTGGACATGTTGTTATCAGTATTTTAAAACATATTTTTAACTTTAAATAACTTTTGAATTGCTACTGATCAGCTACTGACTATCCATATCCAGAGTTATGCCAAAGGCTAAAATGCAAAGTATAATTAGGATTTAATATTGGTTTAAAATGATGATGGCTAGCATTTTTTCAAAATCATATTGGTGGAACTCTAGTAGTATCCAGTTCTAACATTAGCAAAAATCTAGTTTTATGTTGCCACTAGGAACTCCAATATAGGTGTCATTGCTATAAATTTCACAACCCAATGATAACTATCTGGAGAAAATGATGAAGCAAGACCAAAAAAAAAAAAAAAACACTAAAAAGCCCAGAAGGCAAGGTAATGGATTAGACAAATAATAACTTATTTTATTTATTTGTACTAAAAACAAACAAACAAACAAAAACACTTAGGTCATGCTAAATGTGCTAATAACATAAAACTAACTTATATGCATATTGTTAAAATGTGATTGTTTGTCCTGATAAACACCTTGAGTATAATTAGAGACACTTTTTCAAAGTGTCATAATTTTGCTATTTCCTTTTCCATGAAACTTGGAAGCATTTCCTACTTACAATGTTCATATTAGTTATGGTGATTCAGATATAGAATTTAACTATCAAACCAAGGCACACTCTATAAAGCCATAATCTTCAATTGTACCTCTGCTGCTACAGAAAAAGTACTTATTGTGTTCTGGTTATTTTCATGTACTTGGCCTCACCATGAACAGTCAATGGGAGTGTTAATGACTACATTGCATGTCTCTGTCATAATCCAGAACAAACAACTGATTTTCTCAAGCACTTTGGAATTTAATAGGAATTGTCTAGAATTTTCATTCTTGACCAAGTGATCAAGAATTGCTCTCTTGGCTTACATGATCTTCTCCAAATAAATATAGATTTAAGGTCATTTAGCCTGTTCCCAATTTAGCTACTTCTGGGTACATGCTACCCAAGGGAAAACAACCCACAATATTTGTTTGGTCCTTTAATTTTTTATTACTATTCCAGGAAAAATATTCATATTTAAAAAAAATTTTTGTGTGAAATTTTGTACTTCTGAATAAGCTTATTTCACAGCAACACTTCTAGAATTTTGAACAACAAAAATAAACAAGCTTTCCCTAAAGCTAAAGTTTGAATTCAAATATTTTCATTAAGTCTAGGAAGTTTCGTTTGCATATAACAACTCAAAAGCCTCTAGTTTTGCCTACCTTTTAGTAGCTGTATATGTATATGTTGATTTACTTATTCTTTCTCTATTCATAAACATTTATTTTCCTCATTCATAATTTAGTCAACATTATGGGCTGAAATGTCTCCCCCCAACCTCAATCTTCTTATATTGAAGTCTTAATCCTCATTACCTCATAATGTGACTGCATTTGGAGGTCATCAATTAATTATACATTTCAGGTATAATTAAGTTAAAATGAGGTTATTAGAGTGGTCTCTAATGTAATATAGTTGATGTACCCCTAATGAGATGAGGAAATGTGGACACAGATACACATAGGAGAGAAGACAATATGAGGAGACACAGGGAGAAGATGGCCATTCATACACCAAAGAAAGAGGACTGGAATGATCTGTCCCTCAGAAGAACCAATCCTGCTGATAACCAATCTAAGACTGCTGGGCTCCAGATCTGTAAGAAAATAAATTTCTGTTGTTTAAATCACTCATTTTGTGATTCTTTGTATGGCATCCCTAGCAAACAAATGCAATCAATTAAAATGCATTGAGCAATCAACTACATGAAGGCTGTACTATTCTAAGTTGTAGAAGGAATGCAAAGAAGTCTTCAAGAGACAAGGATACTGGACACTGTTATATAAAAATGAGATAATGAAGGAAGAATTAGTTTGTGGGGAGTGGAAAGAAAGCAACATTTATAGAACAACTCTGCAAGTTGTTTGGTATGGGTCATTCGCTGTATAACACACCAGCCAGGAAGTGCAGAGGATCCCAATAATACCTGTGAACATAGAATATCTGTTGGCTAGTACCTCAGAGAAATATCCAAAGTCTTGCTAAAATGTACCTTACTTGATGACAAAAGAAATTCTAGGGTGAGGAGGGAGGTTCTTGTGTGTATTTGTACCCAGAGGACTGTGATTTTTGTCTTGAAGCATCTTCCAAGTGGCTGAAAGGTATAGGTGACCTTGAAGGCCCCTATCTCTTATGAGATACAGGGTGTGCTTCTGAAGTACTTTCCTTTCTTCAATAATGAAATGACTGTTTTCCTTAGGCCACAAAGCAATTCCTTCATTTTCTTCTGTGTTTGCCCCCAAAGGTCATTTCAACAAAGTGGGTAATTGAGATCTTATACCAGCTAGACGTCCTCCTGGCAGATCCATCCATAGTAGCCATGCAGTCATCACACATCTCTAGCATCTCTGACATTCTTACTTTGTCTTATTTGATCTCCCCACAGCCCTCTGAGAAAGTTATTATTTAGTGTCTTTGATAGGTAAGATCAAGATCACATTTTAAGTAAACAGCAGAACCTGGATTTGAACTCAGTATTTTATAAATTCTCAAAGTCTACTCTACCTGTATCCCCTTTTAGACTAAAAATTGGATAGAATTCTGACCATTTATATGACTGTTAATGGTAATATTTTATGCTAAGAGGATTCTCATATAATCTCATAGGGCCATAGGGCTCAACATGATTGTGCACTATAATCACTGAAAGAACTTTGAAAAACATAGATGTCCAGTATCACATCCCCGGAGATTTGGTTTCAGCTGGGGTGAGGTGAAGCCAGGAATCAGTATTTTTAGAAGCTCTTTAAAAATTCTAATAAACATCCAGGGCTGAGAACTACTGGCATAAGGAGGAGTCCTATGCTATTGAGAAAAGACAGTAAAAATAGGAAATGCATTCTATTAGAATTTTAAAGCAAATAAAATCTAGTAATAGAAGTTTTATAATTATCTGAAGAGTCTCTACTGATTTCATAGAACTATACAAAGAAGTAAAAGATAGAAATAAATATAAATTGGCCAGATTTTCTTAGATTCTCCTCTTAGAAATGTTATTCATTGTTATTTTTATTTAAAACAATTATAGATATACCATCTTCTGAAAAACTGGAAAAATATTTAGAAAATAAAAGTATAACCATACATTGATGTCTCTCTCCCTCTCTGTTTCTCCCTCCCTTCCCCCTCTCTAAAAATAATAAATAAAATCTTTTAAAAAGTATATATATATATATATATACATACATATATCTATATCTATATATACATGCATATATATTCCATGAATAGCTAAAATGTCTTTGTTCATATAAATTTTTACTTCTTTAGAAATAATTAAAACTTCTTTCTGAGAATTCTATTTTTTTTTTTAAGATTTTATTTATTATTCTTAGAGAGAGGGGAAGGGAGAGGGGCACATGGGGAGAGAGACATCAAAGTATGGTTGCCTTTCACCTGCCTCCAGCTATGGACCTGGCTGGAGACCTGGCTTGTAACCTGGTTATGTGCCGTGGCTGAGAATTGAACCAGCAACCTTTGAGTTTGCAGGCCAGTGCCTTATCCACTGTGCCGCCAGCCAGGGACTGAGAATTCTTCATGACCTCTTTTAAAGTCCTTCATCAAGCTGCAGTTCATCCATTGCCCAGCACTTTCTCATTGTCCCTGATTCAGACTATTAATATAATGCTTCACAGAGAACTAAATGTTCTTTTCTTTCCTTTGGCTGAAAAATTGAAATCGTGGTTTCACTATTTGAAAAAATCCAAAATTCAAGCTGAACATGGATTTTAGTTACTGCCATCTTAAAACATTTTTTGATAGAAAATGCTTTATTGCCACTGATTCAAAGCCACAAACATGCTTTGAATCCAACTCAATATATTTCTTATTTGTTTCTGATTTTCTTTTTCCCCCTTTTAATTATTATTAGAAGGTATAAATTTCCAGAAAAGGTTGGCCCTGACAAGGCTCCATTATTTGCACATGACAAGGTTTATCAAAAGCAGTTGGATTTTTCTAAGAAGCCTTTTATGTTTCCTCCATAAAATATAAATAAATGAAAAGGATTAGACTGAGGAAACGGAGTATAATTCATCACCAATGTGGAACACAGTCAACCGGTTGCAGATGGGTAAACCGAAGAACTTGTGATACTGCTCTAGGCAAGAAAACCCTCTTGCCTGTGCCAATCAGATGTCTCTAACTTTAGTAAAGAAACAGGGCCTGTTTTGTGGTTTGTGATGTCATCTTAATTTATTAGCCTTCTTTTGTTTTTGAGTGTTTAGTATATATATCTAAAGCTGATTTCTTGAAAATCTATCCTATTCTAACATTGATTTGAAACTAGAGTAAAGGCTTCTCTTTCTCTCTTACCTTGTTCTCTCTCTCTCTCTCTCTCTCTCTCTCTCCCCCTCTCTCTTTCCCCTCTCCACCCCTCTCCTTCTTACCCTTTCAACAGGAAAAAAACAACATCAAAAAGCTGCAAAACCTTGAACACTACAGAGACAGTGGCTCTCAGCTGCCTAAAATACCATGTTTAACATATTTTACATTTCAAAATCAGTAATTACTAATTTTAAGAAAACACTCACTTGTATGTGTATAAATGTGTATACATACAATTTCTCCCCTCTCTCCCAAACAAAATCAAATACTTTAGCTTGTTTAAGTTAAAACATAATAAAGCTACTTTGGCGTGGATATCTGTCTCTCATTCTGCCTGTACGGATCATAATCCAGCTTCATTCTGGGTGAAATAGAAATTCATGGCACAGTTTCTCCCTCAAATCTGTCTGAACTTTCAAAAATAAGAGACTTTTCAAGTCTCATATTCTTTCCCTGAACTTCCATTTCTATCTAATAATAATAGAGTGCTTTATAATATATAAATCACATTTTCTGTTTAAAAGTGACCCTCTCCATGACCTTTTTGTCTCTGCCTGTCAGCACATATTCTTCTAGTAATAATAAAGCTCTAGCCAGGAACAAGTACGCAAAATTAGACTGATTCCAGGAACTGCCCTTAAGAAGACTGGAATACAGCTCATTTTGAAGTTAAATAAGTTAACAGCTTCCCCCCAAAGTAGGCATGAACCTGTGGTGTCATTTTAAAAATAGAAGAATACTGATAGTGTTGAAAAGGAGGGAAAAAAATAAGTCAATAGTGTGCAGTTTGAGAAAGTCCTGTGAAAAGGATAATCCAAGTGTACTGAATTGGGACTCCATTATTTTCTTTTAATTTTAGCCCCCTTCTCAGGGGCGTAGGAAATTAGAACTTTGGTCTGTTATCTTTTTAACCTGGCATTCTTTTGATCCCCAAATTCTTCAAATGTAAAATGCTTTACTGTAATAATTCACTTTAACAGGACACATTTTATGGTGAACTGGCACTTTTCCCCATGCAATAACACTGAATTACAAAGCGTTAATACAAACACTGAAGGCACACAATTTTATCATTTTAATATTTTCCCAATAAAACAAACCTGCTTAATGGCTGTCACAGCTATATTTTTTTATTTAGAAAAAGAAAAGGAGGTAAGACTGAGCTCTTAGAAGCTAACCCAAAATATTTGAAACTGTCTAATGATAGGTGGAAAGGCATCTTCCCCCTTTCAAGTAAAGGATTTCATTTCAAACAACTGGCTTAAATTTTGTATGAATTTTATTTCAGCATAAATTGTAATAAAAAAGCAGCTTTCTTCCATTAGGCAAATTCACATTTTAACCTATTCTACGTGCAGGGTCATGTTGTAACTGTGAGCTAATTGCTTTTACCTAAATACACAGATAGGGAGCCATGGGAGATCAAGAGTAAAGTGTTCCAGTATATAAATGACTTCCCAGCTGCTGAAAAGCTTTGGCATAATCCTTCCACAAAGAAGTTAGAGGGGCGACAATGGCCCAAGATTACAGAATCATAAGATATCAACCCTGGCACACATCTCAGAGATCATCCACAATATCATCCCCAGCTTGTTCCTCAGGATATAGGTAGATGTACCAGTTAGAAGGAGCCCTGGGTCAGGAAGCTGGAGAGGTCTAGCATGTTGTGTCTCCTCTTGGGGTAACCACGTTGCACAAAAGCACCTTACGGACACTGAGATGTTTCAAAGGAAAGCAGCCCATTTATTTACCTGTGTTTCATCCAATGCTTTCTCCACCTAGTTGAATGTGAAAAGTTTAGTGCATGGTGAACCCTCCCATCTTTTGCTTATACTAACATTTCATTTGCTGGGAACAGTGCGATGGGGAACACTAATTTAAAACTCACCATTTTGAGAATAAGAAAGCAAGGTTCAGGGAAATAAAATATTAGCCCCAGGATCTCACAGGGAACAATTCTAGAGCCCTGGTCTCTAACTTTCACATGCACTTGCTGGACACCTTCAAAAAAAAAGACTAACTTCCATGCTATCTCTACACAAGTGAGCTCATTGCATGTGACTCGCCTGTATCCTTGTTTTGACTGTTAAGAGATTTCCTTATGACAGGCATTTTATCCGGGTACCCATGAGCCATAGGCAGCATAAATGATCATGGAATGGGCGAAACCTGAGCTTTTCAATACATCCTATCCAGTCACACACACAGACACATGGCTGTATTCACCGATAAGATCAGTGCAATAGAAGATAAAAGACCCAAACTCATATGCTTAGCCCCTGCCTTTAATAACTATTATCCTAACATCTGGTTCACTGTCTGAGCTCCGCTGGGTATTTTCAAGTGGACCTGGCATCTTATTTTGTTTCCCGGTGGTTATGATGGTTTGGGAAGCACAAACTGTGGGTGAGGTTCTTTCTTCTTCTCTTACTCACATCTGGGTATAACTGATTTCTCTCCAATAATGGTGGGTGAGCTCACAAGTCAACCTCATTGCTCAAAGTGTTGCAGAGTACAGAGATCTGGAGATACTAACTACTCTGGCATGGTATTTGTCTGTGAGCCAAAGTTCAAAAGGAACCATTGATGGATGAGAAGAACCCTTAATGGTGAGCAGAGAGAAGCTGCCAACAATTGTTGGGCTCTGATATTCACCACTGTCCTGGCTGCCCCCGTCAGCACCTTTCATCTGAGCCTTTTGAATGTCCACAAGAGGCCAGGTGGAAGATAGCCCGGGTCCGCGGAATCTCTTGGGTTGAGTTTAAAAGGAGGATGAATTGGCGGATGGCAGTTGAATTACTGAGCTGTGCTCTCTTGTTTGTATCAGTAGCAAGCTATTCTTCTTTGTCCCTGTCTCAGAGACAAACTGCAGGCCCTGGACTATTAAAAACAGTGACGTTGGAACCATAAAGAACTCTGTGGAGCAAGGCATGGTGCTTCTTTTCCTTATGGAAGTGATTGTTGATCAAATTTCTGCGCTTAAGCACGGAGGCAAAACAACCCAGATGGAGAAAACTTCGATAAATCCTTAATCATTCGCGGTGCTGTTTCTCTTCAACCACAGCTCCAAAGTTCTGCAGGATGTGATCTTTTTCGTTACTATTTTCCCTTCAAGTCAAAACTCGAGTGAGTGCTTCTCAATGTATAATTTGAATACTAACCACCTGGGGCTCTTGCTAAGAAGCAGATTCTAATTATTCAAAGGGCCCAAGCTAAGGGATAATATCGGCCTGTCTAGCAAGCTACCAGTGGTGATGCTACCAGTGGACCACCCCGTGTGGAGCTTGGAGGCTCAAGCATATTACAACCATGGCTGAGTTGCGACCATTGTTGGAGTTACACATTTGTAAGCCAACCATTCAGCAGCAGGTTGGATTTCCAGGTAGTTGTTTTGAGTTAGTATGAAAAGCAAGGAGGGTCACTCTTCTAAAGCATCTTATCAGAGATAATTGAATAAAGTGAGAACATTTCAGTTCAATCATTTCCTTTCTTTTATCATCCTAGCTCATGAGCTTCTAACTTTTTCCACTGAAAGTGAATGATAAAAAGAATAACCTTATGGGCAAGTTTTAAAGGCCACTTGCATGAACTTTTGCTCTCCTCTAGCAACTAATACAGACATTATACCCCAAGAACAACTTAGAACTCTTTTTTTTTTTTTTTTTTTTGTCAACTTCACCTTTATCAGACAGGGTCAAAAGACCAGGAGGGAAATTAGGTCAACATTTCAATGAGTTTTGTACAGTTTTGCAATGTGAACCATTTTTACTCACTTTAGGAAGTATAAAGGTTAAGCCCAGCATTTGAAAAGTAAAGTTCACTCATCATTACTTGGTCTAGTTGGTCATCCTGTAAATGTATTCCAAGGGGCTCACTCAGTCTCTTCATTTTGAACACCTAAACATGGTTTTCAGAAACCAAATGGTGCATGTAGATGGTTAAGCCCCTGAATTAACCTGATGTGTTTTTTAACTTTTGTAATGAAGAACAGGAACAGTGATGGCAAGTTTCAGAACTTCTAAAGATTGGTGATAAACATGGCCTTAGTCATTGACAAGAAATAGCCTAAGACCCAAGGCCTTCTTCGTAAGTGCTAATGCCAAATAAGTGACCCAAATTTGAGATAACATTTCAGACCTACTCTTACAAAGTTTTTTATTATCTTAGGTGGGATCAATTTTTCCTCCCCACTCTTATACTAATATTTCTAAGTGGGATTGGTGTGTCAATTGCTGTCTCTTTTACTAGCTTGTAAGCTCCTCCAGGCTGGAAATTAATCCTCTTCGTGCAGGCATCCCTCAGAGAATCTAGCACAGAATCTTACATAAAGAAAGGGACTCAGCCCTGGCTAGTGTGGCTCAGTGGATTGAGAGCCAGCCTGTGAACCAAAGGGTCACTGGTTCAGTTTCCAAGTCAGAGTACATGCCTAAGTTGTGGGCCAAGCCCCCAGCTGTGGGTACAAAGAAGCAATCACATATTGATGTTTCTCTCCCTGTCTTTCTCCCTCACTTTCCCTCTCTCTAGAGAAGTAAAATATGGAAAGAAAGAAAGGAAAAAAAAAAAAAAAAAAAAAAGAAAGAAAGAAAGAAGGAGAGAGAGAAAGGGAGGGAGGGAGGAAGAAGAGACTCAATATGGTGATTACCAGAGGGAAAGAGGAGGTAGAAAAGAGTAAACAGGAGGTAAATTGTGATGGAAGGAGACTTGACTTGAGGTAGTGAACACGCAATACAATATACAAATGTTGTATTATAGAACTGTATACCTGAAACCTGTATAATTTTATTAACTAATGTCACCCCAATACATTTAATAAAAAGGGAAAAAGAAAGAGCCTCAGAATATTTATTAAATTGAAGCTTACCCTAAAAACTCTTTTAAATGTAATCTTTTTGATTTGCTTAAGGAAACATGACCTTGACTAAACATAAAGCAAAATAAATATAAAGCAATATTTTTTTACATAAAATTCTAATTCATGTCCATTTGGAAAGATCTGGGGGGAAATTTTAGTCAGGAAAAACACTCTCTAAGATGACCCAAAGTGATTGAGAAACCATTAAAGAGGAGACCAGGGGGAATGGAAGATGAAGCTCTCTGTGGAAAAGGGGAATAGTAGAAATATGTCTTAAAACTTACTTGAGTTCCCTTGAATACTTAAAGCTAGGCTCATGAAGTTTGTCAAGGCTGCACTGACAACACTTTCTACGTATGCAATCAAAAGTTGTGGTGGCTTTACTTTATTTTCATTAGCATCTTTATTAAAATATTAGATATAATTATATACTGAGAAAAGAAGAATTGTGATCCAAATACAAAATTCTTACCATTATCAGTGTGAGCTTTGTTTTAAAAATCAAACTTTGTTCAAATGCAAACATTTCATGGTGAATATAGGGTTCCAACATAGTAGTATTAGTTTATTTTAATGGAAATTTTATCTTAATTATGTGAAAGTATTTTAAACATAAATGGTTATGTGAGCCCTTACCTTGTCTTCTCTACTGTACTCTGCTGGCACAAATAACACATTCACAAATCACCCTCTAACTTTGATTATCTCCTTAAGTCTTTTCCCTCCTCCCTCCTTCTTTGCCCTTGGGATAATCTTCCATAATCTCCTTTATATTTCAGGAAAGACATCTTGAAGGAATGTAAAGTCTATTAGAGGTTAGTTTATAATGAAACCTTCCTAGGAGTCCTGTTGTAGAACCATAAATTGTAATGATATTTAAGAGCTATTTTGATAAAGGTGATAATTAATAGGCTGAGAAGCACCAAACACTATCAATTAACTTTATTATTTTGAGCACTTAAAAATACATTGTGATTTGTGTGTTTGTCTTTGAAGAACATTGTTTGGAAATGGGGCCGATGTTTGTTAGCAGATTCATTGCAGTTTCGCATAACACACATAGACCAACAGAATCCAACAGTTCAAAGGATATGCTGATTGCAAGTTTATGTTGGGCTCCAGTTCTTTCTTCTTCATGTAGTACCTGGGACTAGTGCAGACAGTTGCTCAAATCTCCCTTGACCACTAATTCTATTCATGGTTTAATGAAGGACTACTTTGCTATATGCACACAGACTGGGTCAAAGGTAGGTTTAAAATCGTTCATATGGAAAATAATACATTAATAAATAATAATAAAAGAATAAACTCCTTCACATCATCACACCTGACAAGTTACTTTTGTTTCACCCTTAAGTTCTTGCAATCACTACTCAAATCAACGGCGGTATTTGCCTTAATATAATTTTGTTAGTCTTTGGAAAAGAACACACTTGTCTTTAATTTTCCTCCCAATTTTTTAATCTTTGCGGTGTCTGACATGACTAGGGGAGCAAAGTGGCATGGACACTTCAAATGCCCTAAACAAATATATCTTTAAATAACCCATAGGTTAGAGATCCATAAGGAATCTTACTTCTGGGTACAGTATGACCTCAGAGCTATAAACTCTTACCTTCTAAGGGTGTAAAACAAATTTATAAAAGATGAAGCCTAAATCCTGAAGGTATTAAAACAAGTTTATGTCCTAAGAATTTATTTTATTTCTGCACTGGGTCATTAATGTAGCCTCATTTTACCTCTTGAGATAGTTCTTCAGTAAGAACTGCCTAATGACATCATCATTAACTTAGTTTTCATTTAATGTTTTCAATATGTTAGTCTTTGCAGGGTAAAGGTTACGTTTAGAGACTTGTTGGTATCAGAATCCACTGATATTCTTTTTTGGATAAACGTTGGGGTAGATTTCCTTTTCCATTGAAAGAAATGAGTTACTCTTTTCACTTGACCTTTTCCCTCTCTGTCTGGAGAGAATAAACAGCTGTCACTTATACAAATTTGTGATATTGAAGTTTATGGAACATGCCTTATAAATAAACTTATTGAAAAGTCTTTGAGAAGCAGTAAAGCTTTGCTCTGATTCTTGACTCTAAACAAGGACCAGGATGATTTACAACCAACCTCAGCTGAAAGCCACTGTAGTTTTGTTGGTTCTCTGGTTTAAGAATTTTGTAAAGCTCATATTCATATTCAGAGTTGAATAACAAAGCTTGTTAAGATCCTTACATGGAGAAGTTGTGCTGAATAACTTATTTAAGCCACTGCCATATTTATTGCACCACTGAAAACCTGGCATTTGTAAATATTTCTTATTTTTATGGGGTGATTATAGGGTGCTATGCCTTACACAGAATTCTCTTACAAGATTTTTCTATTCATTGGCTAATACGTAAAGTATTTGGCATCCTTATTTTTCTTTTATAATTCAAAAGATCAGAATAAAATAAAAATAAAAAAGGAACACAAGGACATTTCCAAACTAGTAATATACTCAAAATAAAAGTTGCTGACCTCTGTTAATATCAAAGTTGATGAAATTCTCTGAAAACTGGTGGGATTGTTAGTCTCTCTCAATTGAAAAATGTACATTCACCAAACAGTTTGTATTGACCCAAGTTAAAATTCAGTCAAAACATAAAGGATTATATATTATCCACTGTGAAAAGCTGCCTGGGATTTCAATAACTACAAATAAAACCTAAGCCTTGACCTCATCTCAGAGATAAAATGTCTAAGACCACAGTCTTCACACTAAAGGAGGAGACCTAAATAACCAGCTGTCATAACATACCTAGCAATTTAAAGCATTTTATGATATGAGACAAGAACAGATAGGTTCAAAATGGATCCATAACATTGACTTTCTTTTGTAAAAACATTTTTTCTGTGTATTTTCTTCAACATATCATTTTCCTTTTGAGATAATAGTCATAGAATGCACTTTTCTTAGAGTTTTATATTTCAAGATTGTGTATTTATTTTTCATTTGTTTAATTGTGTATACTCTTTACTTATTTAGGTTTATACTATGTTGACTGCACATGTATGTATAGAGGAACACAGGATGGCTCATAACCAGGAAGGGAAGAGCTGAGGAAATCTTTATTTCTTCTCCTATTCTCTGATCAACAGGGCCAGCTAGAAGCCAGAGGGCAGGGTGCCCCATCAGAGTAGCCCAGGGATGTTAGTTTCCCAAGGTCCAGAGCAGAATGCAGAAGAGTGAAGGTGGTTCTGGAGAGCAAACACTATGACATATAGTTTGATGAAAGTAGTTACTACCCAAAATAGAGAAAAAAACAGACTTTTATAGTAGCCAGAGGCTGGGGGAGGGGGAAATGGGTGATGATTGCTGAATGGAGTTACCTTTTGGGAATAATACAAAAGTTATAAAACTAGATAGCAAGTTCAGCGATGGTTGCTTATCATTGTATATGTTGAAATAATTAAAATGATAAATTTCATGAGTTTTTCCACCAATTTAAAAAATTAATAATTCCCATAGGACAATTTTAAATACAAAGAGGTTAGTCCCTCCACCTCAGCTGTAAGAGGCAATATATGAAATTTGTTTTGAAAATTAAAAATCAAAATCATTGGTTTTAAATGAGACAAGTAGATCCAACTAATGCAATGCCAATTTAATAGATATAAACCCAAGAGCAATTCTGGGTAAAAAACATTTGAAAATTTGTGTACCTTTACAAAATGTTCATGTGCTCTTTTCAACCTTAGGAATTTAGTTTAAAAAGATAGCTATTTTTTATAATGTACCTTCTTCACCAGTTTTCATTGGTGGTAAACCAGTCATTTCACTGATGTGTTCTCAGAAGTTTTAGAATTCAGTAGCTGACTTTACTCTGGGAATAGAGAGATTAAAAATACTTGGGAACTAAGCTCCAATGTATATGAACTCAATTGTGGTTTAAAACAACTAAATAAAAGTACCTAAGTATAAGACATTTTATGGCCCACATGAGGAAACAATTCCAAACCACTGTTTTCTCTAACAAGGAATGCCTTCAGTGTATTTTGGAAACAATTCTATAAATGTCAGTATGTTTTATGCTAATTCTTCATATACAATGCATTAATTTTATAGGGGCTTAAATCACTAGGTTTTATTATTCCTTCTACATTGTGTGTTTCTTTGAGAAGAAACATGACTCCTTGATTTATCTTCATACAATGCCTTAATTGTTGAATGGTAGAGGGTTTTTAATAATGGGTCAGGTTCCTTCAGAATCTAGTTTGCTGATAATTTTTGTATAGGTGCCAAAACTCAGACCCCTATCTGAGTATGTATGCCTTAATTGGATTAATAGTGTTTTCCTGATTGGGAGATAGTTTTAAATGGATTCAAGGCCCCTTCTTTGGCTAATGCTTTTAAATGCTTCAACACACACACACACACACACACACACACACACACACACATCTCATTAAATATTGAATCATTATAACACTCCTATAGGCAGGACAGGTGTTTTCCCTGTTTTTTAGATAAGTAGAATGTTTAGAGAGATTATGGGACTTGCTCAAGACCAAGCCAGGATTTAAGGCTAGGTCTTCTTAATTCTAAAATAACAAAATACCACATCATCGAATCTAAAATTATATCCTGTACAGATGAATAAACTTTCTTTGCCTGTATTCCAGGGGAGATAAGACTCTCATATCAGAAAGGGTTTTTTTTGTTTTGTTTTGTTTTATGCTTTAGGCTCTGGATCAAAAGATTAGCTTCATTTAATTTATTGCACTAAATTAAAGGAGACTAGTAAGTGTGGATTTAGTTTTGTCAGCCTCTTTCTGATGAACAAAGATGGCCTTCAGCAAATTACATAAGTTACTATCTTCTAACAGAATTTACATAAACATAATTTATTGTTAATTATTTCAAAAAGTTAACCAGTGCTTGAATTTTAGTGCATGTTCTCTTATTGTTGTATCATTTCCTTTTTTATAAAATTTGCATTTTGTTTTCATTTAAAAAAATATTGTCAACATTTTCTTTTGACAATACAGAGTTTACTAATGGATTTTATAATCATATATGTCTTATATTGTTTCATTTCAAAAATGGGCTGTAATTTCCCTAACCAATTTATTTTTGTTGGTCCTTTTGGTTATTTTCTTTATTCAGAGAAATAAGTTATTTATTCAAATATTTATATAGTTTAAATATCTTCCTTAGGCTACAACCCTTCAAAGAAAATTACTGGTAAAAAAGTTTATACAATTTTAAGACTATTGACAAAATTTTGCCAAGTTCTTCCCAGAAGCACTATGAAATTTACACTCTAAAATACAATGCCTAAGATTTCCTAATTCCCAATCTGCTTACCATTATTTTCAAATATTTAATCTTTGCAAATTTGAGAGTCGAAAACTGTTGTTTATATTGGCATATCTTTGAGTGACCAAGAAAATAAACATTTTCCCTGTGTTTACATTTTTCTTGTCTTTGCATATATGTATTGTTTGTGTTTGTCCTTGGGACTCAAATTTATTTTCATTTTCTATGTGAATAGGTTTGGTTTTATGTTTAGAAATGTCCTCCCTATTTTAGTATTATGTAAATATTAACCCAGATTTTCTTTTGGTTGTATGATTTTATTTTAATGCACATATAATTTATAGTTGAGACACAGCTTTGTATAATATAAAAGAAAACTAAAAGAATACATGTATCCCATATTGTCTAGGGAACTTGAACTATGTACCTGCACTAGTTGAAATTATATCTATATGGGATATATGAAACATACTTTATGACAACAATGGACCAAAAAGCTAACTGAAAAAGCCACAAATAAAGCAGAAACTTGGTGAATATTTGCCTAACAGTGGTTCAAGCAAGGGCTTTATAAACATAAAAGCAGTAAAAGAATTCTCATGGAGAACAAGTGAATTTGTTTGATCATAAAAATTTTTAAACAGTGTGTACAAAAAAAAGTGGGAGAAGGGAAATACAGAAATAAATAAAAGTAAATAAACAAACTGTAAACACAATCAGAAAATATCTGTAAAATAAATAACAGAAAATGTTGCTATCTTGAAATGGAATGCATTCAAACAAATAAGTTTTAAAATAGTAATTAAATGGAAAATGAGCAAATTAGAATGTCAAGAGTGATTTTTCTGGATCATGGCCAATTTTCTTTTGCAACATTTCTATATTTTCCAGCTATTCTCTATTAGCATGCATTGTTTTCATATTCTGAATAAATTTCAAATAGACATTTTTAAGGAAAGTAAAAATATAAATTAGTATATAAATAGGGAACCACAGAAACAAGATTTATCAAACAAGGTACTTATAAAGATAAAATTAGTTTATCTACACTAATTAGAGAAGCATGAATCATGTATTAAATCTACCAAGTATGGTTTTAAAATCTCCATTAATAAAATTTGTTCTACATGAAAAATAAGGCAAATTTACAAGAAAGAAATGGCATTCAAATTGATGTCACTCTCATCTTTATTCCTTTCTCTCTCTCTCTCTCTCTCTCACACACACACACACACACACACACACACCCATGTTCTAATAGAGTATCACTTGGCTTCCTAAAGCAATTCAATAGAGCTGGAAGGCCTAGATCTGAAAGATGACATAAAGACATGTATATATCTCATTTGAGTCTCCTAAAATGCCTACACATGTAGTTAGGCAATAAGCAATACTATCCCATTTTGCAGATGTGGATTCAGCCTCAGCACCTTGACCTAGAGGTGTTCTGACACAGTCCAAGGACCACCAATTAATTTAAAATTTTAGGATGGGGCTCAGGTAATTGGTGTCTGACAGGTATCTCAGATGCTTTGAATGCACAGTCAGGATTAGAAGGAAAAAAAGCAAAATTCTGAAACAAAATTTTCTTAAAAAATTCTTAAATTTTTGTGCTAAGACTTAAATTCTTGTGCTAATTTTACTTCACCTGACAACAAGAGATATATTATATAAATATACAAGTCTTAAAGCATATAGTTTTTTATGGGTGGCTGAGATTTGGAATCTTCAAGGTATTTTCCCATATCTATAGTGGTACAGATTTAAGAACTTGTGTTTCTTTTTATTTCTTTTTTTAATTTTATTCATTATTTTTAGAGAGAAGGGCAGGGAGGAAGGAAAAAAGGGAGAGAAACATCAATGCATAGTTGTCTTTCACCTGCCTCCAGCTATGGACCTGGCTGGAGACCTGGCTTGCAACCTGATTATGTGTCCTGGCTGGGAATTGAACCAGCAACCTTTGGGTTTGCAGGCTGGTGTGCCACCAGCCAGGGCTAAGAACTTGTGTTTCTGGTTATCACAAATGTTCTTAGGAAAATGTCTATTTATCTATTAGGCTAATAAAGACATGTCTATACTTAACGATCAGACATAAAAAAATTAGTAAATATTTTTTCAGCCTTTCTGTTCAGATTTCAATAATCAAAAAATTGGACAAATTTGGGATTTAAAAGAAAAAGTCTTTTTCAGAGTTAATTTAAATCTGTTGCTTTAATATAATTTGAAGATATTATTTTAAATTTAAATTAAAATACTTGATATGTTGTTTAGTATCTTTCTTTAGAGTTAAATGTTAAAAACTGTCACTTGCTATTAAATATTAATTTAAAAACTATTAATGAGTTAATGGTCATGTTTGGTAATTAATATATTTAATTATACATTGAAACAACTTTCTTCTTTATACATTTATTGGGCAATAATAATAAAATTCACATTATTTTAACATGTCTTGCTTGGCTAAATTCATGAAACCCATTTCCAAATAATTTGGAATCTTTTTCTGGAAGAGTTAATGTCGGGTAATGATGTTTCTTACCTTAAATGTTCTGTAGTACCAATTAATTAGTCTTGCAGCATAGGACCATTGAATTTATTATAGATGCTGGGAAGACATTCATTTAATCCACAAAATATTAAAGATGTAAACAATATCTTTGTTTAAGTTGTTTAAAATATTTAATATGACCAGCCTGTGAACCCAAAGCTCTCTGGTTTGATTCCTAGCCAAGGGCATATAACCAGGTTGCAAGCCAGGTCTCCAGCCAGGTCCATAGCTGGAGACAGGTGAAAGGCAATCATATATTGATGTTTCTCTTCCTTCTCCTCTCTCTAAAGATAATACAAATAAAATCTTTTAAAAATTGTAATATGAACTTGCACTTAAAAAATGATATTATATTACAAAATAAAGAGATGAGTTAAACTAAAATACAAAACAAAGCCTGACTGAAAATGTATTCCCAGTTCAAAAGTTTAACAACACTAAATTTATATAGTATCAAAGGCACTCTCTTCTTTTTCTACTGTAAAGATAAGCTCATATCCAAATCTCACAACAAATCATTATGATATTAACAAATGGAGGAAGGATTCCTATGGAAGGAGGCAATTTTGATGAATGAAAAGTAGCTAGGTTCTGAGATTGTCAAAGGGCTAAATTCAAATCTGGATCAGACATTTGATAGGTGAGTAAGCTTTAAGCAAGTTTTTTAAAGGCTCTTGACTTTAGAACCTTAGTTGGCAAATGGTGATCAAAATGCCTACTTTGTATATTTTTTGAGGATTACAAGAGAAGACATAAATAGAGTAACTGACACAAGGCTAAAAACATACAGTTTTTATTTCCTTCGATGTCACAAAATCCTGCAGTTTTAGGTTAAATCTAATTACAGTTACATATCACCTTGCATTATATGTGACTCTTTTCCCATTATTTAATAAACATGTTAAGAACAGGGGACATGTTTTAACATGTCTTTTAGTGTATAACAAAGATGGTAAACCATACTGAGCAAATAAAGATGAATATACTTATTCAATAGTTATATAGTTATTAAAAGTATTCTCTTTGTATGGTTTTATTAAGGATAATACAGTGGAAATAATTCTTAAATTATAGTAAAACCTCAAGCTTATAAGGGAACTATAATATACATTTTTATTTCAGACAAAGAAACTTTTCATCATCTCTACAGTCTTGGATTTTTAGCTTTGGATTGTGACTGCCTTTGATCCAATTAACCTTGATTAGGCTGTAAGTGACACATAGTTTAATTGTCCCTTCCAGGGGACAGGAACCATGCTGTTGTGACAGATTGCAATGCTAGCCCAGTTTCTTTCCCTGGCCCCCTACCCACTCCCTGTGCCATGCAACTTTGCAGTGCCTTCTTGCAATGGATGGGATTATGTGCCACTCTTTATCACCAGGGCCACCCACATGACTTGCTTTGGCCAATGGGTTATTAACAGGATGTAAATAAAGGCTTGAAATGTACTTACATTCAGGCTTATGCTTTGTACCTCTGACATTGCCATGACAACTTGCCATCACAGGGCTAACTTGTGAAAAGATGAGAGATAGGTGGGGCAAAAGTAGGTTTACAGTTGTGAGCACATGAAATACAAAGTTTGTCATTGTATTATTATTTACTAAATATAATATTATTTATTTGTATTACAACTGTAAACCTACTTTTGACAACCACAATATATGGAGCAAAGTAGCCCTAGCGGTCTGAATGGACAGCCAACTGATACCCAGACACCTGAGAAAGCCCAGCTAGATCACCATAGCCACCAACCCAACCTTTGGTTTTCCATAATCATGTGAACATAAATTTATTATTGTATATCATTGATATTTTATGGTTGGCTTTTATTATATGGCATTATTATGGCAATAGATAACTGTGATAGCTATCCTTAGAAGTAATGCTTATAAAAATGTTTGAAAAGATGGTGTTGTAACTAAACAAACATGTCAGCTGTGTGTGGGTTTCTTTTTTTCATAAGCTTATAAAGTAAGTATAATAATGCCACATTTTAATTTATGGCTGTTTCAATAGAGGTATTGAAAGGTGACACCTGAGAAGACCATCCATTGGCTGCTCAAACTAATCATCTACACCTGGAATCAGAGCAAGATGCTCCCCAGCGCCCAAATAATCTCACAGTAGTAAGATGAACCTTTGTATAAGAACTAAATAAATATTTTCAAAGGATTAAATCACATATAGTTAAGTTTTTGGTCATGAAACTCTTGAACAGATATTGATGCCCAAGGCATTTTTCACATGGCTTTTGTAGTGTTAAGTCACATTTTCTAAAAATAGTAAGCTATCAATCCATAAATGTTCACCTTCTCTCATTACTTTAAATCCCTCCATTCCCCACAAACTCTAAGTCCTGACCACTTGCCTGGACTCCAGACAAATGTATTTAATTGCCTGCTAGACATTTCCAACTGGAGGTCTGTCAGGCACCTCCTACTCAACATATCCAAAGAGAAATCCACTATTTTTCACTGAAAACTGACACTTGGATTTCCTGCCTCTCTGAATGTCTCCACCTATCACCATGCCAAGACTTGAGAGTCATTCTTCATCCTTTCTTTCTGTCTGCTTCCTCATAACTTCCAAACCTTATAATGACCAAGGTGGTCCACACATTTACGAAATCTATTCATCACAATTTGGTTGGCCAGCAGGAGCCCTGCTATTTGTATTTTAGTAATCCATATTGATCACTAAAATATCAAAGTTATTCATTTTTCACAATAATCCAGTTGGAATTACAACATAGCCCCAGAGTAGAAAAATGTGCCTATTTTTAAACAATAATGTCAAAGCAGCATTTGTTTTAATGTTTCTGCCTCCATGAAGGTTTTGAGAACAGGCTTGCAGAGAACCTCAAGAAAGAGGGATTTCCTATCTTCCCTGTTCAACAACTAATCAATCCTTTCAAAAAACTATTTTTTCAATGCGAGGGTTAAAAAGGAAAGGGTGTGTGTGAAAAGTTAAAAGGCACCTATAGTTCTATGGTATGAGACTTTTGAAGGAATTGATAATGCCTAAAATGTTCCATGCTTTTCAGTGGCCTGGTGCCTGAACTTAAACGGAACTTCAGTAAAAGTCATAAAGAAAAAATAAATAGAATGGAATCTAAGGAGCTCAGCAATTATGCATAAATGTTTATCTAAGGGGGTAAAAACCAAACATCCATTTTTAAATCCCTTTTTATTATAAAATATAAAGGGACTGAAAGTTTATCTCTCGATTGCACTGCACAAATGAAATGCATATGTGTTGAATATACACTGATTTTTCTGAAATACTGAATCTGCCATGTGGTTTATTCAACTCTGCTCTTGGTGTGAAATCCTGAGTTCACAACATGGATAGCCTTAAAGAATTGAGGAAGCTGTGCATATGAAGGTCTTGACAGTGATATTCCTTCTTCAAAACAGGTGTTTCTCTGCAAATATGAGAAACCTGAAGAAGCAACTAATGGAACTAGCATGTTCAAGTGTTTTGCTTTGGTTTTATAGTGAACATCAAGCATTCACACAGAAACCTCCTAATCTATTGTAACTAGTGTGTGTGTGTGTGCGCGCGCGCGTTGGGTGTTACATAGTGAATTTCATGTTCATTATTAGAATGTGGAGAGAAGAATCCAATTTTAGTTGGCATACTAATCTGAAAGAAGCTTGTACACATCCAACTGTGTTATTTTATCGTAGACAAAACTCAGAGGAGTCAAAATGGAAATAGTCAAAATCTTGCATGGTCACAAAAAGAAGTAAAAGGAACTAATTTTCCAACAAGAAGTGATCAGAAGTAGTAGATACTTGTGCAGTAGATACTACATTGTCCTTTTCCAAAGCACAATGTACATTCATGAAAATACTGATATTTTCTTAATGTAATATTAGTCCTGATCAAAATTAGAAAAATCTCTGATCACAGTATCAGGACAGTGTGAGAGCACCAGGAATACATTCTGCAAGCTTGGATAACATAGGGAGGCCAAGAATACAGTCAAAATATGAGTAAAGAGATCTCTAGGGAGATCTTAAACAATTTATCAGTGAGATAATGAAAAATACACATCAAAACACAACTAATATGGGGGGATTGGGAAAAAAAACTAATATGATGAATATACTTTAATGAATATAATTGTAACTAGAAAGAGCTTCACAAAATTATGAGGATTGTGTTAATATTGAATATATAAATAACAGTATAGCACTTGGTACATAATATGTGTTCAGTTAATGGTAAATATTAAATATGCAATGTTTATTTCAACATGGAAACTCAATCATTCTTGAAAGACCCTTTGGCTGCTTAATAAAATCTTGAGTTTAATATGAGTTGTTTGGGGTAAATTTAGGTGGCATACATTAGTTATCTTTGGCTGCATAACAAGCGATCCTGGACTTTAGTGGTTTAAAACAATATTTAGTATAAAAACAAAACATCTATTATCTCTTCATTTCTGTGGGTCAGTAATCTGAACATAGATTAATTGGGGCCTCTGGCTCAGGATCTTTCATAAACCTATAATCAAGGCGTTGGTGTGGGCTATAGCCATGTGTCTTAGTTTGGGCTCTTATAACAAACTATCATAGACCAAGAGGCTATGACAAAAATGTATTTCCCACAGTTCTGGAGGCTGGAAGTCCAAGAACATGTATTGGCATGATTGGGTTCTAATGAGAGCCCTCTTCTGGGCTGCAGACACCTGATTTCTCATTGTATCCTCACATGGCAGAAAAAGGGAGACAGTCTCTGGGGTCTACCTATCAGGGTCCTAATCCCATTCATAAGAGTTCTGCCCTCATGACTTCTTTACCTCCCAAAGCTTTATCTCCTAATACTGTCACATCAGGGATGAGAATTTCTACATAGGAATTGTAGGAAAACACAAACAGCCTGTAACACCACTCAAGGCCCGACTCAGGGAAAACCCACATCCAAGCTCACTCGTTCAGTTGATGGCAAGATTCAATTCATTGCCAGGTGGTAGGGTGAAGCAACTCAGTTTTACACTGGTTGTCAGTCAGGAACTGCCCCCCTATTTCTCACCCCTTGGGCCTTCCCATAGGACACTTACAGCAAGACAGCTTGTTTCAGCAGAGCAAGCAAACAAACCAGCAAGGCTTGCCTGTCAGAAAGCATGCCTGCAAGAAGGGAGGTGCAGTATTTTTGACCTGTTTGATTCAAGCAAGTCACTTTACAGGGCTACAGTGTTGTAGTCCAGAGTGTGGGCTCTAGAGTAGATCCTGCAATTTCCCCATAAGTGAAAATGTGAATGATTTTAGTATATATATCATATTGTGAGAATTGAATTAATACACATAAATCACTCAGGAGACTGCCAAGGAATAATAATAATAATAATAATACCTAACTAGCACAGCTGTTGAGAGGATTAAATGACATGATGAATGGAAGTTCTCAGTACAAGAGCTGACTAGCAAACATTCAACATGTAGTGTCTACTGTCATCATGTCTTCATTTCCACCCCTGGAGAGAGGAAGCTCCTTCTGCTCTGTGCACCATTCTGCGCTTCCCCCAGTTTTCTATAAGGAGGGTAAGTGATCTATAGATGGTCAGAGGCACATCCCAGTGTTCATGGCAGTTGGTGTGTTTCACCATGGCCCTCTGGCTCAAAGTATTTTCCACATCACCGGCACAAGTGAGAAAGATGGGCAGACTTTGTGCAGCTTCATGCAATGACTGGAGGACAGGAGTGCCCAGGCTGTCAGAGAGGTTGGAGGGATGCTGGCACCAGGCAGGAGCAAGACACAAGCTGGGATTTCCACCACACTCAAGTTTCAGCAAGGGGAGGTGGCCCTCTGAGTACAGTGGCCCTGTCTGTCAAGCCTTGAGATGAATGGGGACACTTTGCAAAATTTTTCTTAAAAACACAAGTTTCAGTGCATTCCCAGTGCAGATCCCACAGGGAAATGCTGTTGCTGAGCAGTCTGGATGGAAACAAAATGGTGGCATTTTGAGGGAGGAAAAACAAGCTTTCTCTGTTACTTAAACCCAGATGCTAGAATAAATACTAGAATCTGGGGTCCTTTTAAAGTTATTTCAAAGCTACAGAAAGAAACACAATAAAAGTTGAATAAGGATTTATGTTGTATAGTCATCCACATAAGTTGACTGGTAAATAAAGTCTGGTGTGATTATTATAATAATGGCCACAGACAGTGTAAGTACAGAGAATTCCCTGCACTAGGGAACTGAACCTCTTAAACAAAGTAAGACACTCTGGACATTTCATATATTTCTTTTACAACCAAAATAGAGGTCTGACAATGGAAGGCCCTGAATTGAGTTCTACCTTACATTGCATTCCAGGGGAACATATATTTTTCTGGTTTCTATTAAACAATGCCTTTTCTTGCATCTCCCCCAAATCAGACCACCCCCATGAACCCGCTGGCCACCTCTGGTTTTAGTGACCTGGGATCATAGAAAACAAAGACAGGTAAGAATGTAATGACAGTCAACTGACCACAGAGTAAACTTTTAAATGAAACCCATTAAACAAACAAATCTGGATAAAGCAAAATACCCCAGAAAAGGAAGCTCTTTGGGGGGAAAAATACATATGTATGTATATACAATTATAAATATATACACATGTATAGGTATATAAAAGTGCTTCCAAAAGAATACTATACTATGTATATAATTTTGATTTTAAGTTTAAAAGACAACGAGTTATGATATCGTATCAGATGAAACAAAAGGCAGTCCACAATTACATTGTTTTTATTGATTGATTTTAGAGGTGGTTGGGGGAAAGGTGCTGGATGAAGCTACTGAAGTAGCGGAGGGTCTAGAATATGCAGAACCTGGATGGCCACTTTAAGGATCTAAGAGTAAGGAAAGCCATTGGATGGTATGGAATCATCAGAACTATACTGTATATCTGTTCTGGTTTCTGACCAAGAGCTTCTCAAACCCTTTTAAGTAGGGGTGCTAGGGGAATCTTTTGGGCTAACATTTAGTCTTTGACTCTGAGGAATGACACAGAGTTTTTGAGACCTTTGAGATCTTCTGAAGTGATAGGAGCACCTGACACAGAGATCTGAAATTACTAGGAATTTCTGGGTGACAGGAATATTTTGTGTTTTAATCATGTGATTCTTGGGCTTCTGGATGGGGCTAATTATTGAAACATCAAGCCATAATTAGAAGTTTGGAACTTTCAGCTCCACCCTTGATCTTTCAAGAAGAGGAAAGAGGTTAAATAGTGAATTAATAATGAATTATGTGTATGTCATGAAGCCTCCATAAAAATCCCCAATGTTTAGGGTTTGGGGAGCTTCCAGGTTGGTGAACACATGCAACATGCCTATAGGTGGCATGGCCTAACTCAACATCAACAGAAGCTCCTGTGCTCAGGGCATATTCATACCTCACCCTATGTTTATCTTTATCTGACTGCTCATCTATATCCTTTATCATATAATAAACTCAGAACTGAACTGTTCTAGCTAATGATCCAATCCAAGGAGGAGGTTGTAGAGAACTGATTTGTAGCCAAGGTATTCAGAAGTTGTGGGTAACCAGGGGACCTACTACTTGCTATTGACATCTGAAGTGGAGGGGGCAGTTTTATAGGACTGAAACCTGAACCTCTCAGAGTTTGAAGAAACTACCTCTCAGGTAGGTTCAGAACTGAGCTGAATTACAGGACACCTAGCTGGTTTCACAGAGAATTGTCTGGTGTGGGGGCAAAAAAAGCCCACACATCTGACATCAAATGCATTCTGAGTGAGTCAAGGAGAAACAAAGGAGTGATTTTCTTCTTCCAAGTCAGATGGGTTCCAAGCAGAGACAAATTTTGAGCAGGTGTTCAGAATAGAAAAGTAATTCTTCTGTTGCATGAAGAAAAGATTGAAGGCAAATTGCATGAGACACAAAGAGATTAATTCAAAAGCTTCTACAGTCACCTAATTAGGAAACAATGGTGCCTGGGATGCTGGTGGTAGATGGGAAAAGAAACCGATGGATCAAGAAATATTGGGGAGATAGAAACCACCTAACTTGGTGATAAGAGACTCTGGGAGCAAGATGGTGAAAAAAATATGTCAAGGGCAACTAAGAAAAGGACAAAAAGCTAATGATCAAGTGGATAGATGATGATGGTTAATGACTTGGGGAGCAAAGAAGAGCAGGTGTACAGTGGAGAAGGTGGTAGATGTGGTATTGGTGGTTGTGGAATTAAGATAAACACTAAGTAAAAATATAGAGAAAATACACATCAAGTGTTATACACATCAAGAAAATATATATTAAGTATTATATTATAGAAAATGTAATACTTAAAGGAAGATTTCAGAAAAGAGCAGGAAAAAGCATGATTTACTGAAAGTGCCAACAATTACAAGTGAAGGACAGGTCTGTTCATATCATACAGTAGATGGGATGCAGTTTTTCACAGAGAGAATGCTTGACTGAGAATGGGCACAAAGCTCCAGAGTTATTTTTAGAATGTCTTCGGTCTATGCTCATCATAGATGTAAAGAAATAAAACTGGTAGCACTTAAAATGCCCACTGAGTGTCAAAAGTATCAGAGAAGGTACTTTTTTGCATTTTATTATCTGACACAATCCCCATGATAGCCTCTTGAGACAGATTTGTTTTGCAGAGGTGAAAATGGAGGCTTAGAAAGGACTGTTCACTCAGCTTATAAGAAAAACCAAGTGGCTATAACTCCAATGGTGATGTTATTTCTCATTTATTATGTAGTATCTTATTGCAACAGGTATCTTGAGTGATTTCCAGAGGTTCCTTCATCAATATCTTCAGCAAAGGTATGGTGATGACTGGCTGATTTTTTTGTTTGTTTGTTTGCCTTCCAAATAATCCGTCCTCTTTTGTCAATAAGATCCATTTTTCTATTTGGGTAAATCCTCTGTCAGAAGCATGCTACCTGATGGAGCTGTTAAGTGCCCTGTGCTCCCCCATGGAAAGGAGACAGGAAAGCTAGTGGCCTAGATTAGACCAATAGAAAGCTTCTTCCTGGAACTGGAATTAAGAGCAGAGTGAGGGCAAGTTCACAAACAATGGGAGACCAACCAGGTTGTCAAGTGGTTTCTGCTGCCTTCGACACTATTCTTCCCCATGTGTTCTTGAGGCTGCCCATGACCCATTTTTCCTCTTAATTTCCCTTTTGACTTAGGCCAGACAGATTCAGTTTCTGCTATTTTCAATCAAAGAGTGGCCACTGCAACAGTAAATCCATTCCATGGAGAAGATCAAAGGGCTATGAGCAGAAAGCCATCCCACCTTTGCAGCTTCCCAATCCAGCATGCTCTGCTCTGGAGCAAAGAGAGAAAGGGGTAGTTAACTCATAAGGAGTACACAGGAAGGAGTGTTTAATAAAGTTCTGCAACACTGATTTAGGGGCAGTGGCTAATCTCTCTCCAACCTGCTTAATAAAGAGAAGTATTCATAGAGAAAGTTGGGTTTGAGCAGTTTGGAATGAAGTGGTAAAAGAGAATTGATAAATGACAAGAAATTACTCTTCAAGTGGAGTTGTATGAAATTTCTGTCAGATACAGACTTTTACTAGGTATAGACAAAGGTGGTTAAAATTTGACCATGCCTAATGATTGTTAAGTTCAAACCAGCTATTCAAATGTTTCATAATAAAATATTTTACATGTTTGCATTTATTATAAGCCATTGGCTTTTTAAGAAATATTTTCCCCTCAAAAAATGCATGGCTCTTCAAACATCTCAGTTCTTCTATAATGAATTATATCAACCCTGATCTATCAGATAATGTACTCTTCTAAGTTGATACCCAGTCTGACTGGGTGATAAGATTTAAAATTCCTAGTTTTTGAAACAAGTGACCACTGCTTCTCTGGACATTCCTTCTGATGCTGAGAATTGCCACCATCACTGGGGACCTAATATTAGTCAACTCTGATGGCTTACCTGCAACTCCTAATATAACAGGGGACCAGCCATTTGCTAGTAGAAGGTAGGGCACTCTAGTGAGTCTTTTCCTTCAAAAATAGCAATGTGTGTTTCTTAGAGAATCAGGCCCCTGTATATATCAACCTCTGATGTAACTTCTGAGTAAACATGGGCCTGTTTTTCCTAACAGTATTCTATGGAGACCTTCTGCCAGTGACCTAAGTGGGACTGGTCTTATGTTCACCCTCAGAGGGCCCCCACACAGCTGGTCTCAGAGAGGGGTAAAATGGTCAACTGAACTCAGTTTTGTGACAACCTGAAACTTTTGTTATAGAATCTTTCACTTGGAACCAGCAAATGAGTAAGTGGTGCTAGCTCACCTATAGCAGATATAGAATTGGAGACTGAGACATGGAGTGGAAAGTGAGGGTACAACAAGGTTATTCAAGAGAAGGGTCCTGCTAAATTGATTGATCCCTGAGTAATGGTACCAGATTGTGCAGATAAAAAATAGAGGCTATATAAGTATGTATAGAACATTTTGGGTATACTTATAATGAAATTTTATTCATTATTTATCTGAAATTCTAATTTAACTAGGCATCCTGTATTTTATCTGTCAGCTCTTCCATGAGACAGAAGCTTTAAGGGAGGACACAATAATTTTGTAGGAGCCAAACCAAAGTCAAGTGACAGGACCAAGGCTCTTTGGGACAAAGGGTCCTCTTCATGGTGAGTGGCTAAAGCAGAAAGGGTGCCTAGAAATGTGTCCCATATAAATGATACCCAGTGTTCCCACTCTACTCTCATGGTCAGCAATTTGGGCCTATATTTCACTTTTCCCCTACCCTCATTCTCCTCATTGCAGATGAAGTCTGCCAGGTTTACCCTGAAGGATGCAATTGAATTGAAGAGGCTCATGGAGATTTTCTACTGTTTCTTCCCACCACAGATATTATTATTCCATATTGTCATAAACTCTCTGCTGGTTGATCCAAGGAAGGGATCAAAGAATAAGTTACAGAGTACTCTGGGGAAAAGGAAAGAAAGATTGAAAGGGCAGCAATGACCTTATCCAAACCCAGCCCTGAGATAGGGGGTGGGAGGCAGACAAGAGAAGACCCCCACCCAGCCCCCAGCTCTGTCTATCATCTACTCTATGACAGGTGTGATGATGGGAGAAGGGAAAACACTTTAACAAAACAACAGCTCCTATGTTACCTGAAAGGAATAACAATGAAATTAATAGTCTATTCGTCCTAGGAAACTATTCCTATCTCCAGAACAAAGGAGATAGTGGTTCCTTTCTTTTGGAGGAGGTGAGGACACAACTGAGACTAAACATTGATGATATACATAGCTAGAATTTACTCTTTCAAGAAACATTGATTGAGGAAATCCTGCAGGGTTATTTTTATCATTTACAGCATAAGCCTTTTTCCAAGTACTGGAGAAAACATTTGGGATCAAAGAAAATATTTGAGGACAAAGATTATATATTTATTGGCTCTAAGATATAGCATAAAACTTCAAAAATTAATAGTCAATGTTTTTCAAATAGTCAAAAATGTAATGTCATTGTCAGCTATTCAACTCAACTCCTATAATTACATAAAAAGTTTAAATCAAAAGAGTAAACTCAAGAATTTCTTCTTTAAAATGCTCCAAATAATAAAGTTTAAATCTTTTTAAAATTTGTTTAAGCACAGATAATATTTAATATGAGATGCAAGTGTGTTCAAATTAAAGGTGTTTTTGTTATAGTCGTCATATGTTTTGTGTTAGATCTCCAGGTTTTCAGTCACATCTCTTCTGACCTTTTCACCAATATGGGCATTAAGTCATATTTTTCCTTTTGTATATTAATTATGTGTGAAGTCTATGCCATCTGTAGTTCTTTGTTGTTGTTAAATTATTCATTGATAGATAATTTCCATTTTATGTTCCTGATTCTAAAATATATTTTATAAGCATTTATAGTTGTCATCATAAATACATTAGCTCTGAAAGATCCCTGAGAAATTCTCTGGGACAATCTCCACATTTTACAGATGAGAAAATTGAGCCCCAAATGATTGAGTTGACCTAGGTCACATACTCAATAAATGACAGATATGGGATTCCAAATTGGGTTTTCCTCACTCCACCTCCAGAGTTCATTTCACCACAGCACACTAACTTTCAAACATTTTCTAAACACTTCCCCTTCTTTTGTAGAATGTAAACTGTTGTTGGCTCATCCTATTAAGATATAATAGCAATATTACACTTCTGCTCAAGCACACAATTAGCTGTCCCAACTACCTGAATGAAATTTATCCATGATAGGGTGAAGATAATCTCACTGTTTATTTGCAAACTCCTCTCATTTTTATTCTAAGTTTAGAGTCATTCCAAATGAATTTGGATATGAATGCATTTATTACATTTGTTTGCAATTATTTGAAGTTATAAAAACAGATACTGAAATAAAAGTCCTCTGGGTGTGACTGTGATACAGTGTATTAATTTTAATTACACCATTCATGATCATAACATGAGTTTTTCCTTGCTTCTGAATTTTCTTACACAGAAATCTATTTGTCCAAGTTCTATAAAACCATAACCAGAATGCTTAGGAGCTAAAAGAAGGGCAAGATTAGCACTATAATAGCTTTTTTCTTTATAAGAATATTAAAATGTGATAAAATGAGAACACATTAGAAGCAGAATTATACAGCAGATTTTTTTTTTTTTTTTTTTTTTTTTTTTTTTTTTAGTGTCAGCTTCAAATGAGACAGTTTCTACTTAGAGTAGTTAAAATATTAAATATGAATGTCTTACAGAAAATATGTTCCACATCATTGTTAGTCTAACACCAGGGTTATTTTCTTCCATATTTAAATTTAAATGAGTTTTTGAAATCTTGTCTGTTAACATTTTTGGTAATGTTTTAAAAAATATTTTATTTGTTAATTTGTAGAGAGAGGGAAAGGGAGAAGAGAGAGGGAAAGAAACATCAATGTGTGGTTGCCTCTCTGAGCCACCAACTACAGACCTGGCTTGCAGCCCAGGCATGTGCCCTGACTAGGAATTGAACTGGTGACCCTTTAATTCCAAGGTCTGCAGTCAATCCACTAAGCCACACCAACCAGGGTCTTTTTTGGTAACTTCTAAAATTATTTGTGTTTGAGTTCTTTTTTATTAATTCAGTGAGAAAGAATATATTCTTATTCATAGAAAACATATCTTAAGATATTTTAAATATTTTTTTAATTATTAAAGGTTATTATTTAGACTCCTTGTGGCTTTCAGTATGCAAGGACAAATACAGAAACCTAATTTTAGGGGGAAAATCTCTATTTCCTCTCCTAGTGACATTTCAAATTCAAAGTACTTTAAGAACATTATTAGAAGACTCCTTTGTTATAATATTTGACAGATGGATATTAATAAGGGGAAGTTGCTTTGGAACTCTTCCACTAAATAGGCATAAAATAAATGTCATCCCCTTTTTCTTCATTTTTACTTCATTCCTTAAAATTTGCCTCTTGTTTTATTAGATTGTCAAATTTTCTCAGTTAATCTTTACCCCAGTCCTCATTACCCCAACCTATGTTCTTTAACTATTTAGAATGGCCAGTATATTCCTTTTTAGGATTGTTGGTCTGCCTTTATGAGAACAGATATGCACATGCAAAGAAGATATTTTTGTTTCTTAACCAAGCAGCCCTCATGCCACACAAGAATGTTTAGAAGGTTAGTAAACACTTTGGGAGTTAGTAAAATGATTTGTGTCTGACTAGTATGTTGCAGAGATGTAACAACCAGTTTTTATGTCCAAAAATCTGTTAATCAGTGAGGGATCCTCAGTCTAACAAACAGATCAAGTCCATACACTTCTTCCTCTCCAGATGATAAATAAATAATGGTTTTTCATAATTCACCTAGGTTAGATCTCAAAATAGTTTTTATCTCCTCTTCCTTCTCATCTATTGTGTGTCTGAATTTTCTACGCTGTTTCATACAAATAGGTAAGTAATGGTGCAACTTTTGGAGCAAATGCATTTTCCCTTTGACACATTTTCTTTCTAATGCCTGAATTCTCCCAATCCCTATGTTGTAAAGAGTACCTTAGTGTGGGTGTATTGCAGGGGTTTCCAAGTTTTGCTCTGCAGAATCCTTGTCATTTCTCAATGTCCCTATCAGGGGCCACCCAATGTATAATGAGGTTAAACACGTGTGACATTGTGTGCATGAGTATGGGCAGGGGGCGGGGAAGGATCATCCAGCACCATTTCGTGGAAGGATTCTTATTATTACCAATTAGAACTTTATATTCATTTCTTTAAACAATGGTTTTATTCCTTTAGTAAAATGTTTGAAAACCAGGACTCTAAGAGGATAAAGACATTAGTCAAAGCACTCCTAGAATCAGGTTAAAATCATTTAATTATCTTTCAGTGCAGTCATCCACAAAGTAAAGAGGCTGAAGAAATTATTTCCAAGTTCTTCCTAGTTCTAGCCAGAAAATTACATAAAAAGATAAATAATTTCCCCTTCCAATTTATTCACTATGTCAAGTTGCTATTATTTAAAGGCACAGTTTTATTAAGGCACTTCTCATATTGCAGACCAAGTGACCTCATTTGTTGTATTGTTGTCTAGATTTAATAATTTCAAAAGTAGTTCTAAGATACAAAGTTCTAGAATTTTATAGCTTCATGTGTTTTTGTAAGTCTACAGGGACACAGATGACAAAAGCAGAGTGTTTGAAGCCTTTGCTCCTTTTGAATAATAGAAATTTACTTTAACTCTCTCCTTCTTGTTTTCTTCTTTATTTTTCTAGAAGATTCTTGAGCTTTAAGTAAATATATATAATGGAGGGACTCACAGGACCTGTTAGGGGAAGACAAAGGGAATTTTTCTGGAAGCAGGTCAATGGAGCAAGATGCATGGAAAATGCTGTGCTGTATGAGAACAGTGGATCTGAAGGGGACAATAAAAATACTTTAAAAATATTTCTGGGATCTATATATAAATGTCTTAAGTTATTTTGAAAATAATAACTTAATGTTTTTATTTTGCATGGATTAATGTTTTTTGCTTTGATAACTACCTTCAGGATTAAACTACAGAGGTCATAGCTCCATAAGTGTTCTGGAAGTCAGCACTGCTTAGTAAAATAAGTATTAGACCAGAGTCCAAACCATAAATCTAGACAAACTATTTAGGGATTTCCAAAACTCACAACAGTAGCCCTTCTGCTACTCTGTGTACTGCCTACCTACCCAGAGAAATGGCCATGCAAATTAGAATAGCTTGTGTCCATGAGGAATTGAGTCATTATTCTCTTGGTCTCTGCCTCACTATCTACTATCACTCTCTCTCCCCCTCCCCCGCTCCATAATCCATCTCTGCTACTCTCTGCATATCTAATTTACTCTTCTATCTCTGCCTAGCAGCTTTCACTGGGTCCACTGGGGTACAATTTTCTCATAGCCCCTGGGTTTTCCATACCTTTAGCTCCAGACATCAGCAGAGATTAACCATTTTACCAGTTCTGGTTCCAAAACCATAGCAGAGAGAACTTGGCAGCCCAGCATTGTCCAGGTGTTCACACCTGGCAGCAGCCTGGGCGAGGCAGTTGAGTATACAGAAGTGCCTCCTCAACCATAAGGCTCTATGTTGACTCAGGGGACCGTTAACATTCTTCAATTTTTAAGTCTACTATTTCTAAAATTCAAGGATCCTATGGTATTTCCACACACAGATTAAGAAAATTCTGGGTTTCCGCAACCCTCCAACTTGCCATATCTTAAGAATTCCGCATAGCCCATTACCCCATGTGCAAACAAATGCCCATACTGTAATGGGAAGAAGCTGGACACAGAACCATGCATTCTCTCCTGGCTTTAGCCCAACTCTGCCAACCCAGATTATAAAACATTATTTTTCCCAGGCTTCTGTTTCTGAAAGTAGGGATTTTCTGGTAGCCACAAGAATTATCATTGCCCATCTTTCCCCTAGGGTGTCTCTAGTGTTTTCTGTCTGTCTCCAGGTGCTTGTTGGTAACAATGTCAATGAAGCATAGGTAGTTTCTGAACAACCTATGAATGTTAACTATTAATTCCTAGGAAAGATAGCTGACTAACAAGGTCTCAAAGCCTCAAAGGTAATTAAGAAGCATTGTCTGAAAACAATGAGGTGTCACCTAACTTGCAGAAGAAGAAGCTCTCAGCAGGCCTTGTCTTAGTCAGTGATTGTTGTGAACTAAGCTGTGTTTTCCCAAAATTCATAGGTTGAAGTCCTAACCCCCAATATGATTATATTGGAGGCTGGGTCTTTAGGGAGGTTATTAGGATTAAGTGAGTTCATAAGACTGTGGCCCTAATCCAATAGAACTGCTGCACTTATAACAAAAAAAAGAGATACCAGAGATCTCTCTTTCTCCACAAAGGCATAAAGGGAAGCTTACTTGAGGACACCGGGCTGTCTGCAATGCAAGGAGTGCATTGTCACCACAAACAAACCCTGACAGCTCCTTAATCTTGTACTTGCAGCCTCCAGATCTGTGAAAAAATAAACTTCTCTCTTCTAAGCAAGCCATCCAGTATGTGGCATTTTGATAAGGAAGGCCAAACAGATTCATACAATGACACTGTTGACACATGATTGAAAATAAAAGATTGGATGTGGATCTGTGGCCCCAGCCATCACTGGGGGCAGCGAGGGGGATGATTAGGTTCTCTCCCTAAGTCAATTTCTCCAGTGGTATTGACATCTGATTTTCACTTAACTGATCTGATCAACTCTGCCCTGATCTGAACAGGTCACCAAGACAAAAGAAAACCCCAAATCAACCCTGCCACTGTCTGCAGTTTTGCAGTTGTCTAGACAGAGTCATAAATAGCTGGATGACTGCCCACTGTAAATTTTTAATGAGAGATTTTGAAATTAGAAAAGGAGGGAAGCAATCGCAATGTATGGCCTGGAGTTGTCCAACAAGCAGGGATCCACCTGAAAAGCCAGCTCCCGACAACTATCAGGTCTCTCAGTCTTATTCTTATCCCCCTCCCCAAGTTCTTCCCAGAAAAGTCCCAGGATACTTGCTTCTGATTCTCAGATCATGAAATAAACATTTTTAAATGATCCAGAAAGCATCACATTTAAATCAAAAGAAAATGATTTGGGGATTCTCTTTTATGATGATTAAGTAGTTCCTAAGTAGGTTGGATCAATGACCACTTTGAAAGATGAAGCAGATATAGGTCTTCTCTCCAGAGAATATCTACCTATTGCAAGGAACCTTGAAAGTGCACAGGTATCTGGAAGCCTGTCCAAGGACTGGTAGATATTAGGTTCCTAGCCCTACAAGGTAATTCTTACCCCAGATTCCTTTTCTGTTATTGATCTAGACCTTTAAGCTCTATTTCTGTATAAATTTGACATTCATAGAGCAATATATCTGGACTCTATTCTATTTAGGTTTGCTCTACAGCACCCTTATAAAAATACAAAACATGTTTAAATCTATATGTAGAACATGTATGTGTGTGTTTATGTGTATGTCATTTTCTTTTTCTTACAAAATTTTAGTACAATACACTGTGATGTTACCTGATATGTTTTCTATAGAAAGATCCTGGTGATAAAATATTTCCCCCTTATTTTCTCCCCAATGAGCTTCCTTTTAGAGGCAATAAAAATTATACAACTCAAATGTTTACCTTTTTTTCTTGGGTCCCAGAAATCTTATAACTAAACTTTATTGCTAAAAGCAATAACCAATCTATTCTAAGTTCCTGGAAATTATCCTTTTAACTTTAAATTTTATTTAACTCAGCTTAAACTAATTTAGCCTGTGGAACATCTTTTTTTAATATGCAGAACATAAATGATATAACAGAAAATGTTTATAAGCCAACAGACAACAATTACACTCAGCAGCACGATAAATGATCATTTTTTGGTAGAAAAAAAAGGATACTATTACTGTTATTGTTAGTATTGAATTGGCAGAAAGAATGATAATATTTTTCAATGCAAGGATGATATTAAATGTTTGACTATTAATGTACTGAGATTGCAATCAGATGACAAAGGCTCCATTAAATGGGCATTGGGGGCTGGGGTACAAATAAAACAAGATAAAACTTTATCTTTAAGAGATGGGTCATTCATAATGCAGGAGATAAATAAGTTGACAAATAAAGCAGTATGAAAAATGTAATGCCTTTTTCTTTTTGGTCTCCTTTGCTAGATCCTGCTATTTTACAATATCTACACTTCAGAGGGTCCCAGGATCTAGACCTCCTCATATATCTTCTCTAGCTACACTAACTCCATAGATATTTCATCTAATACCATGTAGTTAAAGGTTACCTACATGCTTAAAGACTCCCCTATTTTTTTCCATAGGCCCCACCTCTTTTCTGAAGTCCAGACCCACCTCTAACTAGCTCTCTGTGTTACCACTTGGCTCCATAAGAGGCATCTCAGATATTCCACTTCCAAAGCCAGTCTTAGCTTTTTCCTGTAAATATGCTTCTTCCTAGTACTTTTCAACTCCAGAGTCAGATGTCCAGAAAAAATCCATGGAGACATCACTGAATTTTTTTCTCTTGTTCTCCAGATCTAGACCATGAGAAAACACTGCCCATTCTAGTTTTAAAATAAATTCCAAATCTCTTTCCAGCTGGGCTCATCTTTAAGCCCTAGTTTAGTTAAAAACATCACCCCCATTAATGCCCAATCCTGAGCCATGCAGATATGAGGATTTGGCATCAGTCCTGACTGTGCCACTTCTGGCTGTTTGCCTAAAACAAATTACATCATCTCTGAGGTTCAGGTCCCAGAATTTGAAAATGTAGATGTATATGTATGTGCATCTATGTATGGGGGTGTATGATAGAAGATAAATAGATTTCAAAAATGGCTCCTTTGACCACCTCCCATTCAATCCACCATCCTGGCTAATTGATAAGTGCTCTAAATTTGTCTTTCTGCTTCCTCTTCTCTACCTTCAGTCCCACAACCTGTTCTCCACCAGCAGCATGAGTGATCCTTTTCAAATGTAAGTCAGATCATGCCATGCCCCTGCTAATATCCCTCCAGTCACTTCTCATCACACCCAGAATAGTATCCAAAGACCTCATGATGGTCCACATAGCACTTCATGAACTTGGCCCTGCCTATGTTTTTTCTAGGACACACCATCTTACCTTTCTTAGCTTGCTACTGAATTTCATTTTTCCCCCTAATATGTGTCACCAACACTATATTAAACTGTATGTAAATGTTTATTATTTATTCTTCCCCCTGGAATGTAAGTTCCATGAAGGCAGATTCTATCAACCTTGTTCACCATTATGTTTTAATGCTAAGAACACTGAATAACACAGTCAATACTCAATAAGCTTTTGTTGACTGAACAAATGAATGAACAAACTGTAAGTATAATTCCTGTACTAGAAAGGTAAATATTTTCCAATTGCTTTTATTTATATTGTCAACTCTTTTTGCTCATTTACATTCTTTCCCTCAGGAAATATGTATACTCCCAGGATGGTATAAATTTTCTTCTATTACAAAGATTCAAACTTCCTTGAATGTGAATTCTCAACACTAGCCTTCTTATCTCTCCAATCTAAAGCTTGTGATCTTTGCAACTACTCATATTGTCACATCTCTTGGGTTTCTTTCCTATTTTTTGACAACTGATTTCTATATATCAAGTTCAGTCATAATACGCTGTGGCATTATTCTTTCAGCCTATATTATGATATGATCCTTTACTGCAAGTTCATGACTCCTGAAATAAACAAAATAGACTTGTTAAGAGATAGAAACAAGGAGGGATAGAGAAGATGGAGGACATTTTATGACATTGAAAAGATTAGCCTATTTAATTTGGGAGGGTTAAGTTGATAATTAAGCCAGATTTCTTTTCCTTATTTTCCAACATACAATTCCCCTTTTCAATGTTTTCTATCATCTCTTTGCATCTCTGGGAAAAGTCCTTTCGTAGTATAGAATCTATGCTTTAAAAGCTATTGACCTAAAACTGATGCTACTGAGCTGTTTGTGCTAATGGACTTAATGTGCGCAGGGAAGGATGGCAAGGACACTCACATTACTGGGCTTGACCCCTCTGTTTCATTAGAGAGGCTTATAGACAATCAATTCAAGGGGGACTAAGATGTACTCAGGTAAATAACAAGGCCTGTTTGGGCTCTTTTGTATTGTGTTAGCAGAGCCTGTAATTGCTGAGCTTTTCTGAAATGGACACCTGCCCACAAATGACCACACAGTCTTAGAAATATAATTATCACAGGCTAGATAGACAATGCAGAGAGTGGCTCAAAGAAATGCACTATTTTATTCTGTCTTCCTGCTGTGTTCCAAAATGGTGACATGTAACAAATTAATCTGTTGCATTTGGTGTAATTTTATAAATATTTTACAAATATAAAGGGCAAGGCTTTTTATTAATTTTACTACTAACAATTTAATAGGAAATACAGGGGATTAGTGTCCTCAAAACTGAAATTGTGAGGTGACTAATAGATTGTGCTGTCATTTCTTTCTCTAGCTGATAATCCCTCATGTCAGGAATGATCTCATGATTGAGCAGGTATTTCAATAATAGGCTGGAATTTGCTTTCAGATATATCCCTGTGATGTCTTTTTGAGGGGCTTACAGTTGAGACCCAGAGTATAATAACATCAAACTGCTGACGTAGAGAAGGCCTGTTTTCTTGCACAGGAAGAAGAGGTGGCAGTCAGGGCTTGATCACAGGAACACTGAGAGAGCTCTCCTTTCCCTTTCCCTCCGGGACCCAGTTTGGCAAAGCCCCAAATTTCCTCAGATTGAATATTCAGAGTTTATCCTCCGGCTTTGTACTTTTTTAGTATCCTTAACCCGATCATTTTCATTCCTTGTGGGTGTTTGTGTGTCTCTTGTCTGCCTACATGTCTATGGGCCTCTTAATTTTGCAAGTATCTGCCCCTTTTCTAGGAGGGGTATTTGATTTTAGGAAACCAGATGAGAAGGCACCAGTCTTTGAAGTCTGGGTAGGATGTATATGCATGTCTGTGTATATGTGTGCATGCTGATGTGTGGTATATGGGTGTGTGAGTATGTCTGTGAATGGTGTATCTGTATTTATGTGCATATATATGTATATGTATCTGTGTGTGTGTATGTGCTGCTATGTCTGTGTCTATGGTACAGAGTGTGTCTGCATCTCTGTGTCTGTGAAATGTGTGCCTGTGTGTATATGTCCATGGTATGTGTATGCTGGTGTATCTGTGTATACCTGTCTGAGTATCTGCATACATGTGTATGTAAGTGTGTACCTATCAGTCCCTTTCTAGGAGTTTTTAAACACCCAATGAGGAAGATGTGAGGATCCTGGGACTAGGATGGGGCTGAGAAAGAAAGACAGCCTCTGAATATGGCAAAGTTTTCAAAATATGAAACTTCAGGGAGTAAGGAAGGGCTGTGCCTTGAACAGCTTCTCTCACTTTCTGATTAGGCTCATATTAGCCCCAACTAGGTCTTTCAGATTCTTTAAATCTTCATTTCCTAACTTTCCATTTTTACTATGTTTGACTGTTCTTCCTAAGACAGCAAACCCCAAAAGAAATGAAAAAAATATATATTGTAATAAGTATCTGTGCATAAATTCAGGAGATTTCCTTAAAATGTTTCCTTTGCATTAAGGAATATATGAGACTCCCTTCCTGACCGCCCCACCTAAAACAGCCTCTTTTCTTTTTCCTTCATCCTGCTTTACTTCGCCAGCATGATAATCACTGCTCAGTATCTGGTTCTCTGATCATGCATTGGGGGTGTCTGCTTGGGGGTTCTGCCCACCAGAATTCAAGCACCACAGAGAAGAAGGCTCCTGGAGGAGCCCCGTTGGTATCTCCCTAGTCACTCAAAATGAGTTCAACTCTCTTGCCCATCCCCCAAGTTTCCTGCATGGCCCAGGGCCATGTACTTGGACTAGCAAGAAAAACTGAAGAAAGGAAGGTGGTCCTGGCTACCACAGACTCTCTGACCTTGAATATCTACCATAGATCCTGGGGAGTTAGTTCAAGGATCAGGAAGTCCAAGAGGTTTTTCAGGAGTAGGAGGAACACAGAGTATGAAGATACCCCAGGACATGCTTGCCTTTTGTGATCTAGAGGAGACAGAGCGAATAAGGCACAGAATAATCTATTTTACAGTGGGCTCTATAGTCTGGCTTTCTGGAATTTAATAATGATGCTTATGGGCTGTACAACTTTGACTAGGGTTCTTAACTTTTCTATTCCTGAATTTTCTAATCTGTAAAATGATGTAAAAATCCTTAAAAACAACAAATAAAATATAGGGAAAAGGCTTAATTGAGGAGTTAATGTGAAAGACCCATGGACATAGACAATGAGATGGGGAGAGGGGATGAGGAGGGTAGGGCAGACAAAAGCAATTGGGGGAAAAATGAAACAACTATAATATAGCAACAATAACTAAAAAGTAAAATAAAATTGAAAAAAAAAAGAAAGTTACATGGTGGAATCCAAAATAAATAAATAAATAAATAACCCCCTTATTTGCTTGTTCTTAAGAGAATGATTCTATAACTCTATCTACCTATTCTTTCTATCTATCTATCATCTTTCTATCTATTTACCTACCTATTTATAGAAAAAGAGGAGTAAGAAATAATGATTAATACAGGCATCAGAATCCATAGCAGTGAATAAGTGTGTTATGATAGTTATTGGTATTATCACTATTACTACTGTTCATATTTGTACTCTGAATCCTGCTACTAGTCTCGTCACATGCCACAGACTGCTCAGGCCTGGAGAAATAACGTATTTGCTGTATAATTCAATGTATAAACTGTAGTGAGGCTCTACTATGTACAAGGTATAGAGCTAAAATGCCATAGGAAAATCAAACATGAAGGAAACATTGTATGACATCTATTTATGACCCAGGAGGGTATGCAAGACATACAAAAATACAGACCAAACTAAAGCAAGGCAACATTTGATAAATGTTAGAGGAGAGATGTGAACAAAAGACTATAGACCTGTAGAAGATGTAGCCCCTTTAGCTCCTTGTTTATTCATGCAGACCCAAATCAGGGGATGGGGATAGGAGGAAAGAGGTGAAAGGAAAGGACATTTCAGACATGGTCACAGATATGGTGCCTGGGAGAGTAGAGGAAACATTGACAAGAACTCTCATATTTTGAACTTGGAATCTAGGAGAATATTATTATTAATAATAGTAGTAGTAGTAATAATAACAACAGTAACAAAGGAAAAGCATTGGGGAGAAGAAATACAATGCATACTTATTCAGACGAGCTCTGGACCAAACATTTATGATCATATGCTAAACTGAACTTCTGCTTTGGCTGAGTTGTCCCCCACAAGACCATGTAACTTTGGGATATTTGTTTTTTAGACACTTGAACTTCAATGTTCACTCATCATTTTGACAGTCTTTTTTGGTATTCTGATAATAAATAGAAACAGTCATCAATGAGCACATTTCCCACTGTAAGAATGCAGCTCTATAAATGAAAATGCAAATCCTCCCACATTTCTTCTTAGACAAATTTAAAGCCATCATTATACCCACCAAACCCAAGGTAACAAGTGAGGTACTTTAAAGGCAGTCAAATAATTCTTGTCATAGATCATTCTTGCTACTTGGTAACACATATGGGTGCCTGGGATATATTGGGGAGAAATGAATGCTCAGTGACTCGTACTTCCACCTTCCACTGTGTTGTGCACTAGTGCTAGTATTTTGGTCCAGAAATTTTAAAATTGTTGTAGTGATCCCAACTAACTCCTCTGAAGATGCTCAATTTAATTTTTCTCAGAAGAAGCCTGTGCTCTTTTGGTTAGCTAGACTAATTATTTTCGTGTTCAAAACAAAATAAAGGGCTCATTGCAGAAAATAAGTAACATTGATCTGCACAGATCTTTGGGGCCATGGTTAAGAAAAATTGGGGCTTTGGGAGCACTCAGATTCTGTGTACTAGCATAATAGGTTGCTAGCTGTATAGGTAAGGCCTAATCCCCACAATCTGCAGATGGGACATGGGATAAAATGTTGATATGACTAGCATGAATTTTTATTATTGCTATATATGAGTTCGAAAAAGCGCCAAGATGGATCTAGATTTCTTGCACCCTGGGAATCTTAATACTGACAGAAAGAGAGAAACGTGCAGAGAAAAAAAGAAAAAAAAAAAAAAATAGAGGGTATGTATAGCCATTTCCAGGTTCTGAGCCTAGGTGCAGCTGAGACCAGATAGTAACCCCTGACAATTGGGGATTTCAGGACACATCAGATGTGCTCAGTAGCAAATCCCACCAGAATCCTCTGACTGGTTTACCTTTATGTGGAACAGTGAATCAAGGTTAGGAAAATTGACTGAACAGCCTAACGGTGCAGCTTTTCTACCAACTTTTATAGCCATCTATGTCCTTTCTAAGCTGGTTTTTTAGAGTGTACAGACTGGCTGAAAACCACCGCTCATTCTACAGTGTCACTATGTTTCTGAAAATTGAGATAGCAAATTGGAAGTTCTCAGAATATCTATTAATGACCTTCACCACCCTTGAATTAAATGGACCTGAGAGAAGCCAAGCCAGGGTTTTTGGCCCTTCTCCCTTAGGAGATCAGTGCACATACCCTCATCTGCCTGTGAAGTCAGAGTTCACCTCTGATTCTTACCTTTCCATCTCACTCCAGCTCCTTCTCTTCCCTTCCCTGACCCTTACAAATTCAGTTTCCAATTCTAACTCTTAGGGCCTCACCTTTCTCCCTGTGGAGAGAATTGTTATGAAACCAGGGAATCAATATGGGAAAAAGGAGGCCAGGAAATCTCAATGTAAGTTTCACCAACACCCGACATTTTTCCCAGGACCTCCTCATTAACTAACCTGCACATAATCATGAACAAGTAAGACCTATGTGAAATGTCTGTTGACCTTCTTTGGGGTACACAAAAGAAATTTAATAGAACACAGCTGTTAATATCGGTATCTGTAAAGGCCAAAAAGACCTAACTAGTTAGGTATTTGGGGTTTGGCTATAATCATGGTCTCCTGTTATTGAGGAAGACAGTAATTGTTGCTTTTTCTTTCAGATTAATGTCTCCTAATTCTCAGTCTACTTCAGTATAACGCAAAGGAGATTTGCAGGGATAAATAATTTCTAAAGACATTAACCTACCTACCTTAACATCTCTTCCAGTGATAAAAATGAAACGGCCTATATCTTGACAATGGTGTTTTTTTTCTTTGCTTAAAGCAGTGCTGGGTAATTCACGTGGATGTGGGTTTTAGTTCTGTTTAATGAAAAAACCAGACTAGTTTCTTAATACCACATGATGAAAACACTGAAAGTGGTTTGTTCTCTCTCAGTGGAAGCAAATCTCCTATTTATATCTGTGATTATTCTGGCTGGCCCACTTGATTATTTTCAATGATAACAGGTTACAGAACTGGCGAGCCTTCCTAATTAAAGATTAAATCAACCCATTACTCTATTCCAGGTGTAAGAGTTTTTAGCCACTTTCCTTTTCTTTCCCATACGTTGCTTAACTCAGAATTCAGTATTATTCTTGAGCTCTCTCACACCACCTACCAGAGTTGTACATACCCTTTAATAGTAACCCTTCCTTACTGTGGATTAACAAAGGTCACAAATTCTTTGCCATTCATTTCATAGGAAGTGAGTTATTCCCCAGTCTTTGAATCCAGGCTGGCCTTCTGGTTGGCTTTAGCCAGTAGAGCAATTTTTAACACTCTCTCTGGAAATAGCCTTATTCAGATCCATGAGTTCATTATCTTTTTGAATTTTTTCTTCCATGTTACTTTAGGCAAGAGTTGTACTTTTTGCTCCGCTAATACATAACGTGGGCCTTCTTTTCTCCAGTTTGCAAAAACAATTGTCTTGTGGGCCTTACCTTCACCAACAGTCTCCTCAAAGACTCTTCCAACTTCCACTTGCCACCATTCCCAAAGTCAATGTTACCTGTTTGTTTGTCCTGACAGTACCATACTTCCTGTACCAATTCTGTTTTAATTATATATTACTATGGGATAAGCCACGCTAGAATTTAGTTATTTAAAAAATTGTTTTATTCTACCTCATAAATCTGTGGGTGGGCTAGATTCAGTTGGGTGGGTTCTTCCACTTCATGTGACCTCCTTTGGGACTTTGACTGAACTGGAGACTCCAAGGTGGCCCATACCATATCCGGTAGGTGGTGTTGCTTGTCAGTTGGGAACTCAGCTGACATTGTCTACTGGGGAGTCTCCATATGGCTTAGGATTCTGACATCCTCTTGGCTGGGTTCTGAGAGGAAGTGACCCAAGAACGATTATTCCAAGAGGGAGAAAATAAAGTGGAAAGATTCCAATGTTGTCAACCCGCTAAACCCAGAACTGGCACAGCATCTCTTCCATCACATTCTGTGGGATAAGACTTAAGCAACTACAGTTTAGGGGATAGATAGAAAGTAAGCTCTTGTTGGCAGAGAATTAGTGGCTTTTTAAAATGAGTTCTACCACTGTGGGTGCTTTTTCTAGGTTAACCAAGTCCTTTCCTTCTATGCATGCTCTGTTTTTCTACATTGGAAATCCAGACATGTTTCCCCTATGTTCTTTTTTGTTTTGTTTTGTTTTTCAAAAGATTTTATTAATTATTTTTAGAGAGAGGGGAAGGGAGAGAGGCAGAGAGGGAGAGAGACACCAATGTACAGTTGCCTTTCACCTGCCTCCAGCTAAGGACTTAGCTGGAGACCTGGCTTACAACCTGTTTATGTGTCCTGGCTGGGGAATCAAACCAGTGACCTTTGGGTTCTCAGGCTGGTGCCAATCCACTGAGCCACCAGCCATGGTCCCCTATGTTCTTATATCATCTGAAAATATCACCAGTCACTAATTTGTTTAATATAATATTACAATTCAAAATATTTAGAATATAGATAAAACAAATTTGGCAATGATAATTATCGGAGCCAGGTAATGGGCACATGGAAGTTTTTTTACTAGTTTCTCTACTATTGCCCATAGTAAAAAGTAAGATGGGGAATGATATTAGGAATTGGGATATACTCTTAAAAAATAATCTTGTAGCAGCCCCTGGCTGCTTTAACTTTTAAAATGTTTTCAAACTCCTGGAATACATGTACTACAGACAAAGTTACAGGGAACCTAATTAAACTAAAGGATTTACAGTTGTCCCCCTTATCCACCATTCTGCTTTTCAAGGTTTCACTTACTCACAGTCAACTACAGCAAGAAAATATTAAGTGCAAAATTCCATAAATCATTTAAAATTTTAAATTGTACATCTTTCTGAGTGGTGTGATGAAATCTCTCACTGTCCCACTCCATCCCACCCAAAATATGAATCATCCCTTTGCCCAGAGTATCCACACTAATTATGTGACACTTGTGTCACCTGCTAGTCACTTAGTAGCCACCTCAGTTATGAGATTTCCCGTCATGGTGTCATAGCGTTGTGTTCAAGTAACCCTCAGAGTGGCCTGGTGCTCCATCATCATGCCTGTGTCATTCACCTCCCTTCATCTCATCAGGTGGTCATTGGAGCATCTCCACCATCACAGGAAGAAGGCAAGTGCAATAAGATATTCTGAGAGAAAGAGGGCCACATAATTTATTACAGTGCATTTTATAATTATTCTATTTTGTTATTAGTTATTATTGTTATGAATTTCTTACTGAGCTTAATTCCTAAATTTCACTTTATCACAAATATATGTGTATGTATGTGTGTGTGCATGTGTATGAAGCACGGCATAGCCTTTTAAAAACATTCTAGCCATCATTTTGTATACGATACAGTCATTGTCATTATTTAAATCTGCCCGCATCTGTACTACTAACTAGTGGTAATATTTTTATACTACTTTATGGTTTGAAAAATACTTTCATACAGCCATTGCCCTTTTGGTCTTCACAATAACACCACGCCTAATGTATTGTTTCTGTTCCAGTAAAACCACACCTAAGGTAGTATTGTTTCTGTTCTTCAAATAAAAACAAAACAAAACAAAACAAAACAAAACAAAAAAACCCTGAAAACTGATATTCTTGATTGACTTGCCCTGAATCATTAATGTAAAAAAAAAAAAATCTTGCATATTTAAATGCAAAATATTCCATAGTGTCTTAATTTCAGATAGAGCACATATTCAAAACTTCACTTGGTACAGATCTTCTACATAACAAAAGAATCAAAGGTCACTGCCACTTGAGGCAAATGTCACTTGGACTAAATAGGGTTAAACACGGCTTCTAGCTTAGACTGTACAGAAGAACGAAGACCTCCTATGACTCAGTTTTCTCCTTTCTGAGCAAGTTTTTAATCATTCCACCCCACTAGCTTCACATCTGTTCATGATGTAATGCTGTGGGTCAGCCTGGGTTCTGTCAAAATGAAGCCGGTATTACCAAATCCCAAATTACAGTGTGTTTTACTAACCGGTTTTATAGACTAGACATTTCACTCAAGCAGAAAGGAATTCCCACTGCACTTGAGGGGTAGCAGAGTCTCCAAAACAGGCTACTGGTTCTGCGTGGCTCTGTCCTGCCCACTGCCTGCAAGCACCCCAAAGACAAAAGAGCTGGAGAAATCAGTGGGAGATGAAGTTATAAAATCAGCCTTCTTGGATTTAATTTTTCCTTGTTTTGGGGGAAACAGTTCATAGATGCCATGACCTTTCACTGTGTTATAGCAAAGAATTCAAATCTAAAAAACAACACTTCTTAAAAACAGAAAAACAGAAGTCCTGACAGTAAAAGAGAGTGAGCATGTACAAACAGAGGAAAGAAAAATCACATTTTTGACTTTGGGGGTGTGGGGAGGCAAGGGAGGGGCAATTGTGGTTGTTGGCTTATATAATTTAAGAGAATTAGTAGAAATGTTCTAAGCAGTTTAACTTACCCTTCTTCTCTGGCTTTACTAACCAAAATCACGTCAAAATATGCTATTTTACTTCTTATGTAACCTCATCTGCTTAGACACCATTCTGGGTAAATAATTGAAAACCAGCAAGGGAAGATGCAAGGCAACTAACATGATATAACATTTAGGGCATTATCTGAGGTTTTTCACAAACATGTTGATTCATGCATTAAAAGAGTTGCCAGTTGCATTTTTCCTGAGCATGCATTTATGTTTGTGTGTAACGAGGGTCTGAGAATTATGGCCTAACATGTGTAGCTGCTATAATTTTGTTGGCTTGTTCATCTATTTCTTGACACACCCAATAAATACTTACTGCATGACTGAGATGTGTCAGGTACTATTCTAGGCACAGAGATGCAGCAGAGAGTGAGAGGAAAAATACCCCTGCCTTCTGCTTTTTATATTGTGGTGAGGGAAATAGAATTATTAAGTAAACAAACACAGGTGACACACTTTCAGTTAGAATAACTTTGAAATATTAATTTAGAAAGTGAGGGGGGTAGGATGCTGCTTAAGGTCAAGTCAAGCAAGGCTGTCTGAGCAGGTGACATTAGAGCAAAAGGGTAAAGACTCAGTCTATTTGCCAGAGAACTCCAAAGAAATTCATGGGAGGGTCAATGAATAGACACAACACACTGACATTGGCAGCCAGTCTCTGGGATGGATTTCTTAATCTCAGGACCTACCTGGGTACCTTCCTTGAGAGATGAGGTTCTGAGCAAAGCCACCTCAAAGTGCAAAAACTCAGAACACAGGCAGTGATTAGAATGTGATTGTTGAGCCCAGCATAATGTGCTCACGTTCCAAAGTTGTCCTCTAGCTCAGGGATTCATTCATGTCAGAGAGTTTGGGAGATGTGCTACAGAAAATGGGCTGTGCACACAGTGGATAGGTGCCAGCAACCAAAGGTCACTGATTCAATTCCCAGCCAGGTCACATAATCAGGGTTGCAAGCCAGGTCTCCAGCCAAGTCTGTAGCTGGGGGCAGGTAAAAGGCAACCATAAATTGATGTTTCTCTGCCTCTCTCCCTTCCCCTCTCTCTAAAAATAATAAATAAAATATTTTTAAAAATCTCTTTCACATCTGTGACTAGTAAAGAAAGCAAAGCATATATATGAAAAGGACATTTTATTTCACGTCATTTTGGTACCTGGAATAACTACCTCATTTCACTTCAGAAGCATCAAAGAATATCATCAAAGTAACATGGTTGTGGAAACATGTTCGGCCTCTTTGATACCTTTTTTCCTTCTTTTTCTGCTAGTGGATCCCTCTTTCCTAAAAGAAAACCATCCTGTGTGGGTCAGGTGAAGCAAACCCATTTTTGTACCAACAACAATTGCCTGACCCAATCAGAACACGTGGGCCTCAAAGAAAATAATCTGTGAAGAATGGACATGTGGTACAGTGAGACTTGCTAGAATCCTCAAAAGAATATTCCTGTATGAACCATTTTTTAAAACTTTTTTTTTTTTCCCGAGACTGACAAAGCTGAAAAGAGATGAGTGAGGAGCCATCAATTGCCATTCATGATGCCTTTAGAGAGAACATGTTAATGAGGGAGAAGGAGACAGAGTCCCAACAATGTTTAGAAACCTCTGGATCCATCTATACCTAGAGGCATAGTCACACAGACACAGCCCATGTTCATGGATCAATACATCTCTAGATTTGTTTAAACAAGTTTGAATTGACTTACTATTATTTGAAAAAATTAGGAATGAGAATCAGGGATTTAGGGATAATGTGAGCCATGGAAGAAATATATCAGCTGTGGGCAAAAGTTGCCAAAATAGACCCTGCTGGAGAACAAAGAAAATGCTTTGGGAAGAAAGCAAACTATGGTTGTCTGCAATCACATGCCATGAAAATGACAAGAGATGATAAGTGGCTTTCAGATGTTCTGCTAAGGGTCCACCACAAAGTGTTGGTGTCATTTTATTGTCCCTGTGAGATTATACCACTCAGATTGGGGTGACCTAGACAACTACAGTTTATTATTGCTTTAAAAAACCTTTATTTAGTAGTTAACATTTTTCAGAGTGGACCAGCAGCAAGTTATGGATTCTGACTTTCATTCAGGACACATTTAATGAGTTCTTATTTTGCGCTAGCCCTTTGGGAAATAGGAACTGGAGGACAACCATAAGATTGCTGGCTGCCTTTAAGTTTACCAACATGGTCACTAGGACACCACATTCCTTGGTCTTCCCTGCAAATTCCTAAAAGGGAAATCTGAATACCAAGAGGTTGCTTTTGAGGGCATAAGATGACCAAATTATAAAATGCTTCCTAACAAATGCAGGAGAGCAATGAGGTAACTTGAATTTTGCCTGACTTGTGTAAAAGTCCTGAAAATATCAACCACATAGACGGTTTTAATTATATTGACATTGGCTCAATACTTTCAGGACTGACTTCAAATATGTGTTTCATGGGATATTTTTAGCATAGGCTGGGACATCAGCTGTTTATCTCTCTTGCTCTCAGTGTTGTCCTGCCTCACTTCCCATTCATTGGCAACTTGGTCTTCCCAAAATAGAGGCCCAGGGCAGGGCAATATTGTGACTTCCCCTCTTCCCCTCCAGCCAGGATGGGTTTCTTTCCTTGATGGAGTGATTACCTTCTTCCTAGAATGTCTTAAAATAAAAGACTCTTGCTCAAACAAGAATAATCATAATAACATTACATGGACTTTACATGATGGTACACAGATGTTTCCACAAGAAATAGTACCAATTATAAGAACCACTTTTCGACCTGCACCTCAAATCACTCCCTTCCCCTTGTCTCCTGATTTGCTACATGGAGCTACTGCCTGCACTGAGTATGTGAGGATTTGATACAGAATGCAAACCCAGGAAAGAGTTACAAAGCAAAAGACAAAGTAAAAGGTGGGGAATGGACTGAAGCAACTCCTTTGGGGATCAAAATGATGCAGGCATTCTGGGGGAATCAGTACCCCAAAATTCGCAACCCACAGTGGGTTCTTGGCATCCCACAGGAAATAATTCACACTTAAGCTATCATAGGGTTTAAAGTGAAAGATAACTTATTGGTGAAACAGTGAGATGGAGAGAGAAGGCTACTTCACAGGCAGAGCAGCCCCTCCATGGTGGTATTTACTTTTCTTTTCATTGAGGCTCATGTAATGGAGGGCATTTCATAAGGAGGGAGAATATTCAGGATTTTGGGGAAATAGAGGTGCTGATTTCTCATTAGGGCACAATTGGCCATTTGTACCTTTTATTCAGGCTTTCTGTTTCTGATCATGGTTGGAGGGGGGGTAGTCAGCATGTTAATTTATTACAATGAGCATATGATGAGACTGGGGGCTATCTCAAGGTGCAACAGTTGCCATGTTGGATGGGACTGGTCATCTGGTGGTTCTAAGCCCTGAATGCTTTGGGGGTTGGTTTCATTATCTCTTTGACAGTTCCTGGAGCCCATATTAGTTACAGCCTTTGGCCACATACCTCATCTCAAGACCATGATGATTTTACAGGAAAAGTCTGGTGTCCAGAGGGCATTTCTGGGCAAAAAAAAAAAAAAAAAAAAAACAGCACACACAGCTGTACAGGATTCCTACATGAGGGATATGAATCTGTGTTGATATGAATTTGACTTGTCTAACCATGCCACACTTCCTCCCCTCTCCTTAAAAGCTTGCACTCCTCCAATGTGTGTTTATCACAGCACCCAATAGAGATGATTTTGCTGCTGCCATTGCAACCAAGAATGTAGTTCCTGGGGTAGCTTCAGACATGTGACCTGTTACCACAGAAAGTACATGAGGGATCCCACTTGTACACACCCAGCAAAATAGGAAAGAAAGAAAAGGTCTGAATGTCACTGAGTCTTCTCACTGGAGGACAAAAATAGTAATAATAAAAAACTGAGCTTACTAGAGTTGCCTACAGGCCTACAAACAGTTAAAAATTCAAATGAACAGACTGTGTTGACTGAAGGGTGTGTTTCCCTCTGTTTTGGATAAAAACTAATTTAAATGTGGTGGTACCAGGCTGAGAGCACATTCCTACAATGAAGTAAACAAATGTTATTGCCTTCACGTAGAGAGTCTTGCCCAATTAGGTTGATTATAGTGATCATAGAGATGTATCCTGAATGCACAAGAAAGTAGTAATGCTCAGATTTGTTATATAATATTTATAGACTCTGGACTAAAGCTTCAGATGAACTAAAATATACAATCTTGTATTTGCACAGATGAAGGGAATGTGATCCACATGTTTGCTAAAAGCAAGACATGGAGCCAACACATTTCCTGACATTTATATTGATAAGACCTTCTCTGAGAAATTGTAAACTCCTGCTGTAAACTGCTCTTTTAAACAAAGGAGAAACAGTTCCTTTCTGTCACCTGAAAGTTTAACCCCAAATCACAGTTAGATCTTAGCTTGACTTTAGAAACTGTCTCTGTCAATTCATAGGTAGAGAGCAGGCTTTCAGCTGCAGGTGGGGGCAGGGATAGAGGTGAAAGAGGGTATAGGGGAGATAAATGGTAATGGAAAACTACAACAAAAATTTTAAATGACTTATATAGAATGTATAAAGAAAAATGTCTATCATCTTTCTCTTAAGTGGATCAACTTATGAAGGCAAACACTGTGGGAAAATAACCTGTGTTATCTCATATCCAGTCTGATTATTTTATTATCACACCCAAAATAATATCAATGAGTTGATTTACTTAGACATTGCCAGGGTTAAATATGGGCTTTACCCTATTTTTGTGACTACTATAAGATGTATCAAGATTGTTTAAAAATAAAACAATTTTTAAGACAGTCACTACTGTACATGTAAGATCTATTAATATCATCACTGAGTTGATGAGAAAGCATGGAACAACAGAAGAGCAGTGAGGTGCAGTGAAACTTGGGATGAAGAATTTAACCTCCCTGAGCCACATTTTTCTCATGTGAAATAATAGAGTTATTATAGGCAATTTCATATGTTTTTTTTCCCCATTCTAACAATTTGTGATTTGCTGCTGTGGGTAGTAGCTGGGTTGAGGGTACCACGCATAAGAAAGCTAAATTTGTGGCAAACACTGATTTAGTACAACAATCTGTACTTACTTTTTTTTTTTAAATGTACTTATTTTAATAGAGTAGTTTCAAGAATAGTCTAAGATTAAGATTGGAGGAGTGATAAATGAAAAAATTGAAGACAAACACACATATAATTTGGAAGAAAATACTTGCTTTTAAAATAAACATGTACTGCAACTTCTTTTGTATAATACATGACTTGGAGGAAACAGCTAATCATTTAAGAAAAACACCTTAGTGAGCCTCTTTGACTATAAAAACTAAACCAGATTCTGTCTCCATCCTAACTCCATGCATGTCCCTCAACACCATCTATAATTCTGTGAAAAGAACTACCATTAAGAGAAATGGTTTCCAAGCCAGCCTTGCCCACCTGACTTACATGCTTTCTTCCCTTTCTAGCTGTGTGACCTGAGACAAATGTCTTAACCTTTCTAAACCTCAGCTCTTCAAAGTGACAACTGAATTTATTATAAGTTTTTGTATTAGTCAGTAATAATACCTACTTGGTTTTTCAACATACTTGAACTTTGAAGCTGGGAAGATTCACCTGGGTGGACTCAGAAGCATTCACATACAGAGACTACAGATGAAGCCAGACCATAAAATGACCTTTGGTTTCTAAAGAAGGTATAGCATAGGAAGAAACAGATAGGACATGGAAAGCCACCAAATTAAAATGGCATTTGGCTCAGTAGCAGTCCTCCTCTTGGTGGCATCTCACATGGATCTATTGTATTGCATTCACGAGTTCCCACCCTGGAGCTGGATCACTAATAGATTGCAGGGTTCTGACATCATTATAAATATATATTGCCTGTTTAATCATTTCTTCATTCATTTAATAATTGTCTACAAGCTGCCAGATGTGGGGAATATAATGAGGATTATGCATAGACCATGTATTGGTAATGTTCAAAGTCTAGTACACTAGTTCTCAATTTTCAAATGCACATGAATCACTGGAGACCTCAAAAAATGTACATTTCTGATGACTTTCCACAAAGATTTTATTAGTAAGATGATGGGAAACTGCAAAATATTATTTTTATCACACTCTCCAGGTAAATCTGCTGCAGGTGATGAGAAGATTTCATTTTGAGAAATTCTGGCCTAGTATATATGCTCTCTTTTCTGTGGCTAAAGTCCACCAGCATCCCTGGAACCAAAGTCCAGTCCTTTCTAGGGCCTACCTCCTGGCACTTGCCTTTATTTTGTCCAGGTTCTTACCAACTGTGCTGTTTCTGTACACATCTCTCCAGTTGACCACAGACTGGCCCAGAGGATTACCAAAAAATTACACAAAGAGTAATCATGTGTGAATTTAGCTACTCATATAAATGAAATGGATTAAAGACCTTTTTGAGAATGTAACTGAACCTGTGACATATCACAGCACAAAATGAAGTAAAGATTGGGTAGCAACCTGATGAATTTGATCAGTGTAGTCAATTCACCTAGGTAAATAGACCCTAATCTATTTCTGCCTAGAACTGAATAGACCTTTACAAAAATAAAACCACTTCTACTTGCCAACATTTTGCACATTCATTTTGCATGTGAGAGCACAGTGCTTAATTGGGATCCAAGACAGTAGACAGAGTAAGTGCAAAAAGTCTTTCTATAACACAGAGAGATCTACACTCTACCAGTTTAATAATAAACTATCATATCTAGTTGGTACATAAAGATGTTTATAAAAATACTGAACTAGTAAAGTTAGGATAAAGATTGGCTGAAAAAGTTAATCAGGTTGATGCCAGATTTTGAATTGAAATCAATGAATCAATGGATTAACATATATCCACAAACCTGTATTGAGCATATGCCCAGGGATGCCTATGTGTATGAACCTAAGTCAACTATCCCATGGGTATGAAAGCACAGCTGGAAAATAAATTGGAAAAGAATTCTGATCTTTGGGTATTTTATTTGATTTATTTCTTTCCATAATTGTAAAATGCACATGGGAGTGAAATTTATGAGCCTCATGTGATAGGAAAGCATAATCTTAAGATAGGAAAATGACGGCACCAACTGCTGGTTTCTAAAATGTGGTTAGAAGGTGTATTTAAAGAGGGCCCTATCAGGCCTTTATCCTATGAAATAGCTAGACAAATAAATCTGATGCATCTGAGGGTAATGGCATCTTGAGAGATAATGGATATTCAATCTGGGAAATGAGAAGGAGATAAAACCTTGGCTAGGGTATATATATATTTTAAGTTCAGACTGCCTATTAAATTGCTGGATAGACTAGTCCCTATAAATTTTCAAAGGAGTGTCCTGGGTTTAATCCAAGAAGCTATTGCAAATGAGACACACACTGTGAAAACTCTTCAGAACTGTTTGAACCATTTCATGTAACATACCCCTGATGCTTGGGGTTAATTACCAGTAGTTCTTGGCAAAATACAAGTTTTAATACTCCTAAAGTAAACTCACAAAAGAGTGAAAAAATCTCCACTAGATTTTAATTCAAAGATGATTTGATTCCTTATCCTGTTGACTAACAATTATTTTCCAAATGTTAAAGAAAAATTAGAAGTAATTCTTCTTATTATTTTTGTTTGTTTACTTTCAGGTAGATAGTACTTCCCTTTATTCATTTGCTAAGAATAACCATTGCCAACCCATAGGACCCAGGGGTTCAGTGTGATGTCTTAAATGACTTTTAGAACATTCAAAATCAGTATCACTACTTTCTGGACAACTTCTCACATTTATTTTTAAAAGCCAATTTTTAATAAATTTACCCCCACAAAAAGTTGGTTAGTGGTGGAGGAATGGAAAGAGGAGACAGTGTGCAAATATGTTCCTTGTGACTTTATGGTTGGTAGGTAGAGTAAGGCAAAAAGCCTACCCCCTTCCCTCCCTGTGTTCATGCTGTTTGTATCGATGAGACTAGGTTCTTCCTCCCATTATTAGATAGAATCTGTTTCCCCATTTCTTGATTCTTGGCTGGCCCTGTGACTTGCTCTGTCTTAAATAAATCTGGTTGGAGTGACAGTTCGGAGCCTAAGTCTCATGAGGCTTCCCCTCTTCTTCTTGGTCTCCTGACACTGGCTTTAGGTTAAGACATGGCTATTAGGCTAGAAGATGGGAGGCCAAATCAAGGAGATTTCAGCTGCTTCAACCAACATCTTCCTAGTCTATAGGCAGCTAACTTGCAAAAATGTCCATGAGCCCAGCCAAGATCAACAAAGGCTCTATTTGATCTGAAGCTGATTGCAAACCCAGAAGAACCACTCAAGTGACTTGTAGATTCATGGGCAGTGATAAATGCTTATTGTTTTAAGCCACAAAGTTTTAGGTATTTTTGTTAGGCAATAACTCATTGATATAGTTGGTTACATTGAAAAACAAGTAAATAGGAAGAAACAATGTTATGATTTTCTTTCCTCAAGAAGAAAAATGTCTATCACATGTTTTCAGACTACCAGTCACATTTGGTGAGGGCCTGTGCTTATGTTCACTTAGCTTTGAGTTGGGAAGTACCCACGGTGACAATGACAGTGGCATTGAGAAATTACAAGCTAAAAAAGACCCAAAGAAATGTGGGTGGGGCTTATGCATATGGGAGAAAATGTTGTATGCCTAATGATATTTTCTAAAAGGACTTTCAAATCTGTACTATACAGCTAAGCCATGCATTTCATTATGCCATACATTTCATTAGGCTATAGGCTTCATTAGACACTTAAATCAAGAATCTCATTACACACTCCAGACACACATCTCATTATGCCATGCATCTCATTAAGCTCCCAGCCAGGAACAGATGTAAAATAGACAAATTTCAGAGAGGCTTTGATTCCAGCCCACATGGCATTCTCATCAACAGTAGAGCAATGGTGGACCAACAATTGGGTGATTTTTGAGTGACATTTGACAAAGAGGAACCAGCTTAATCAGGCACTATTAAATTACCAAGGAGAAAAAATAGCTTGGTGTCAAATTCCACTTCGCAGTCCACTCTAAGAATGTGTTCCTACTGTCAATCAGGAATCACCTATCAGTGAAGAGCCGGAGATGGGATGGAAGAGGGGATGTGTTGTAACATTGCAATCATCTGTCATGAAGCAGATATTCAACAAAGGAAAACATCAATGTCACCTTGAGTTTGGCTTCAGCAATTGTATCTGTTCTGTGTCCCCAGTTGTAATCAGTTGTTTGGCATCTTCACAGATGGGTCCCCTGTGATGACACTGGTTAAGCCATACTTCTTTGGTCACAAATGATAAAAACCCAACTCACATAAATTTAAAATTAGAAAGTATTGAGGAGTCCAAAGGTGTGGCTGATTTCAAGTCCAACTATATTCAAAGGCTGAAATAACATCACTAAGACACTGATGTATCCCTCTCTTTGAGTTCTGTTTTGTCTTGTGTTGGCTTCATGCTTAGCACACTTTCCTCATGAAATGGTCACCAATAGCTCTAAACTTTCATCATCCTTACAGTTATCAATCAAAGCAAAAGATAGTGTCCTTTTGAAGAGATAACTAAATTCTAGCAGATGATTCTCATTATTCAATTTGGACCAAATGACCATTCAGAAATCAATCTCTTGGTACCAGAGGGATGGAATAACCTGAGCTTATAGCCCTAGGTCATGTAAAGATAATCATGGACTGAAAGAAGGCTAGAAACCAATGGGATGCAAAGTAGACAAAAAATATCCCCTGTCTACTTCTCTTATCCTTCCCTGGAGATCCTCATAGTTGTACTGAGATTGTATCTGTATGGAAAGTATCCAGCCACACACTATGAAAAATAGAGGCATGTATTGAAGAAGGTACAAGATACAAGAAACATTGTGTGTAGGACAATGGTGCCTTAGTGCCCTTCAAAGTAACCATCTCAGCATGTCAAAGTTCTCCCAGCCTCTCCTCCACTATTCAAAACACTGCAAAGTCCTTTGTTTGAATCACTATCAGCTGCCCTTTTGTATTTTCCTAAATCTCATTGACGGTCTGAAGTCTCTTCCCTTTCAAAGGTGATTCTAGTTTTGGGAAGAGCAAAAAGTTGCAGGGTGCCAAATTTGGGGTTTAGAGAGCTAAGTCACCTAATTGATTTAATGTTTCACAAAAAAAAAAAAAAACCTGCATGAGACATGACACATGAGCAGGCACATTGTTGTGATGAAGCTGGCCATCACCAGTTGCCCATAGCTGTGGCCATTTTTTGTCATATTGCATCTCTCAACCAACAAAAAACATTGAGGTGGTACTTCTTATTAATTATTTGGCCTGGAGGGGTGTACTCTTGATGAACAACAACTTCCTAATCAAAAAACACAGTTAACATGTTCTTGACTCATCTCTGGTTATGACCTTCTTGAGGAAATCTGGTTCATTGGTAGCTGTTTGAATCAAGACATTAGCAACTGCAGCACAATGTTCCTTCTACTCTGGTAGCAGAAGCCATAGCACAAACTCTGCTATGACACGTTGCATGCCAAAATCCTGTGTCAAAATCTCAAACACAGCAGTTTTTGGAATCCCCAGGCCAGCTTCTAGTTCTCACTGTCAGTCATTAGTCACCAATCTTGTTCAATGTAACCCACACATGATCAACATTCTAAGGTGTTCTGCTTGCTGCAGGCCTTTCAGAAAGAACATGGATCACTTTCAACAGATTCTTGACCATCTTTGAAGCATTTGTACCACAATTTCATTTGACTGTACTCAATGCATCATCCCCAAAAGGCTTCTGAATCATCCAAATAGTTTTTGAGGAGGAATAGTCAAGCTTAACACAAAATTTGATGCAAATCCATTGCTCCACTCTGTCACTTTGAATGTGATGGCCACACAGTACACTCAACAGCTTCTATCACCTCCACTAACAAGTACGGTTCACACATGTACATGCCAGTCCATTCTCCTTGGCTGACAGGTTACAATGATGTTGTACAAACCATTCTCATTATGTTAACAATGACTGGACTTTTTCTGGACAGATCTCAGCATGGACACTTTGAGAACTCAGGGAATCTGTCCTTGGTGACCTGGAAAATACGTGTTATCAATACTCAACTAAATGACATCTCTTAAGCAATTTAGGGGCTAGATAAATGCCATGGGTGTTTCTTGGCTTTTGTGATGCCACAAAATGTAAATAACTATTATTTGGAGGAATTTAGGTTAGAGCACCTATCAATAAGCCACCTATCAGTATAATTTCCATGTACCAGTTTGTCTTCTGTTTTAAATGGATAAAATATTTCTTCCAATGACTGATTCCTGTCTCAATTTTTAGAAGAAAGACAAAGCAAAGCACATAAAAACTATAAAAGAAAAAAAAAAAAAAAACAGGAGAAAATAGAGTTTAATCTCTCACTCAGGTGCAAATGACATGTTAAGTGCCTTCTTGAGAATAGGATTTGGAAAAGAAAAAATAAAGAATTCTTAGAATACAAGATATTTGGTAAGGATAGAAGAAAAGGTAAGATGATTCATAATAAAGGACAGGGGACAATGGGGAATAGAGAAGGTCAGGCAGTACTGAAGACAAAATTCTTCCAAGTCCATGGTTTAGCCTAGGTCTTTCCCCAGGCAACACTGGGCAACTCTGACTAAATAAAGCTGCAATCTGAAAGGGTAACGATTCAGGAAGGTAGCACTATGAAGTGATGACTAACCAGAACAAGTTATTAAAGAATAATTTCACTGGGCTTTTCTAGATTCTGAAAAGACTGAGCATCAATACAGTCTTGATTTTACGGGTCCTTGTGAAGCTCCTTCGCCTGTGAAAACATTACATGTTAAGTATTCCCTCCACATTCCTTTCGGGTGAAGTGCTGTATCACTGTTTGTCCAAAGTAGACAAAACGATTTCCTTTTCCAGCTTAGCAAAAAAAAAAAAAATTTTTCTAAAAAATAATTTAGCTGGAAGATGTTAGAGCAAGAGAGGTTGGAGTAACTGTTATGGGTCAAATATTAACTTCATATAGTAATAGACTCCCTCTGGTACCACATTTCACTGAAACGAAAGGAATGAGCCATGTCTTATGTGCAGTTTTTATTGTAAGAACACCCTAGAACTAGAGGAATTTGATACAATCAGGTTAATGAAAGCAGCAAAGTTCTCACATAGAAAACTCTCATCAAGCCTTATTGTTTTAAAAACAATAAGCACAAGTCTAATGAAGCACAAACGATAACATTTTTAAATAACCTTTCTTTACCTTGTGTTTTGTTTGACTTGTCTTTGTTTTGACTCTTTCAATTAAAATGCTTGGGTCCCCATCCTACCGCTCTGGGTGAATTGGTAAATATCCAGCTTCCTCACACTTTCTAAGCTTTCAAAAACATTCGCTCTTTCTTCTTTCCACCTGCAGGTGATTAAGAGAGAGTTTGTATGTAGTTAAAAATAAAGGATTCATGCTCTGAATTTACAGTCTACCTCAGATTCAGTCAGAAGGAGGCTGTCTTCCCATTTTTGTCTTCTAAGTACGATTCTAAAACCACAGGCCAAGATTGAAATGACAGGGTACAGGGTAAAATCAATTTGTTTGCCTGTAAATCTGTCCCCAATGGTTCTTGAATGCAATGACATGTGACTGTTGAGTCCATGCACCCCAGACTGCCTCCTTATTCCAACCTTCTGACCATTACGGTAGATAGGTTTTGAAATGAGTATCAATGATAGTAACAAGACAACCCATGGTCCCATTTCTAAATAATGCTGAGATGGCTGTTTTTACTTATTGTAAGGACACTGAACATAACATATATCCTTTAATTTTTTTTAATTAATTTATTGTTGTTCTATTACAATTTTCCCTCATTTTCCCCCATTGCTCTTCCCCTCCCTCCACTCCCCACACCCTCTTCCATAATCAACCCCCCACCCTGTTGTCCATGTCCATGGTTCATTTACGCTAGCTTCTTGACTAAATCCTTTCCCTTCTTTTCTCCCTTTTCCCCTTCCCTCCTCCCCTCTGTCAGTCTGTTCCTTGATTCCATGCCTCTGGTTCTATTTTGCTTAAATGGACTAAATTGATATATACAAAACTTTTCACCACCAAGAATCAACATACACTTTCTTTTCAGAGTACAGAAAAATTGAAGGGCAAGACAACAAATCAATTTCAAGACAATAGTGAGAGACAGAATGATCTTGGTTTCTGGTTGTCAATCTCAAGTCTCTCAGGAGAGCTTATTAGCTTAGAACACAGTCACCTGATGGTTCATGTGGGAAAATAAAGAAAAAATTTTAAAAAAAGATGTGTGCCCTTTAAAGAAAATATGCCCTATTAGCCCAAAACACAGCCACCTGGTGGTCCATGTGGCTCACAAAAAGATGAGAGCCTTGAATAGAAAAATTATACACTATCAGAGCTTGGCGGGGGGTATTAACCTACAAAATGTCTTTTCTCTTCATAGCAGCCCTGGGGTAACACTTTCCTGTTTCCATTTTGTTGTGAAACTCTTGGCACCTAGATTTCATTTTACATTAACTATAAATAATATTTAGATATGCAAAGCTAAAAGGATTTGCTCACTTGGCTAAGGTGGTAGCATATGCAGACTTTAAAAAAAAGAAGGCATTCTGACCTTTGGGTGAACAGTAGAACTTAAAATGCTATTGTTACAATGTGGCACGGGCAAAGCATGATTTAAATGTAAGACTTTTATCTCCAAAACCATAAAAGACTATGCCTTGGAGGTATGAGAAAATGTAAGCTGTAATGTGGATCATATAAAAAAAATTAAAACATTTAGTACAGCACCAAATCTGCTTTTCTGAACTGCATTTTGCTCATAAAATACTTCGAGTCTATAGTATTTTATATATAAAATGAGCTGTTCCTTAACTATTTTGTGTCTGGCTCCTGGACTACTGGTTCTAAAACTCCAGACATTGGTGCTTCCTGTGTACGCCACCTTTCTCCTTCTCCTAACTTCCAAGCTCCTGATGCATCATTGAACCTGCCAAGAGAATGTCCTTGGGGACAGATCTGCCCCCTGGAAACTCTTTGCCTGGTTCCCTTGTGTGTAAGCAACCCAGCTAGCCAGGAAGGACAGTGTCAATATTGAAGGTCATATCTCCATTTTTATAGGTTATAGCATGATCCTGCAGATCTTGATCTGCTCCGTGGCTTTGAGGGAAAAGAAACAGGACTCTGTGATTTGGACCAAGCCATGGGTAGGACTGGGTTTATGACAGGTTTGTATATGGGCCACAGATTGGCCACAGTAGGAACTGAGGATCCTGCCCAGATTCTGCCCACCATTTTCCATATGGCTTTGTCAATGCCGATTGTACCTTTCCAAGACCAAGTACATGCTCCCTTTAAGAGTATCCTGCTGTTGCCTTGTGTTTATACCGCCTGCTGGTTTGTCTGCTCTTGGCACAAGTTTCCTAGACTTTTTTCTCTGATACCATACAAGGACCAGGCAGAAGTCTTCTCTCCTTGACACCAAAAGAAATGAATGTCTTGCACAGCCCTAAGTGAGGTGGTTGTTTCATGTGGGGCCAATTTCTCAGGGAGCAATTTAAGTTAGGAACCATGTCTTTTGTGTTTTCAGAAATGGCTCATAATAGATACTTGAAAACTTTATTCAATGAATGAATGTATTTCACATGCTTCTGAATGTTTACATTTTGAACCCTTTACCTAACCAAAGTGTGTATATTATACTTTCAAAACTTGTTCCTTCTGCCTGAAATCCTGTGGTGCCCATGCATTGTTCTAGGTTCCCCACATCCCAGATTAGAAGTGGCTTCTTCTCATAAACTCTTACTTCACTCCATGTTTTCTTCTTAGTCCTAGTGAAACTACTTAAATGATAATGTGTAGAATTAAACTACTCCTTAACCCAAATACTCACAATTCATGGTTCAGGAGCACAGGTCAATGACAAGCTTCTGTGAAACTCAACCTTTACATTGCAAGTCACTGTACTCTGAAAGATGCTAGCCTTCTTCATCTCACATTTTTTATAGAATGAGAATTTTTGTAGAAATCTGCATATGTCTTTCTCTTGGTTCAGACACAACAAACTTACAGCAAAAATGCAACCATCAGTGATAAAATATGAAATTTTGAAGCTTGGCCAAAGACCACACATCTGAGGCTTTTTCAAAGCACTGAGAGGCATAATAGTTATTCACCTTAGTACCAATGTCCCTCCTCAGGGAGAATTTAAGATAAAATGCAGTACAGGCAGTTTAGGGGCTACAGTGCATGGTCTGACCAAATAATATCAATCAGACCTCTAGGAAAACCTTCTAACATAACCACCATTCAAGTCTGTGTTTTAACAATGGATGCTGAAGTTGATGACATTGAAAGTCTTTATGCAAGCATTGAAGAAGAAATTGATTACACACAAAAACAAAAACAGAATAGCTCATAATTAAAGGTGATTGAGATGCAAAAGTCAGAAATAAAGCAGAATCAAATGTCATTGAAAAGCTTGAAAAAGGAGTGAAAAATAAAGCAGAAGTTCAGCTCCTGGAGTTCTGTGAAGCCAACAACTTGTCCATCATAAACATGTGGTTTAAACAACTGAACATATGACTCTATACATAGGTCTCACCAGATGGGCAATATAGAAATCAAATAGACTATGTAATTGGAAGCAGGATATGGAGAAGTTATAGTCTTTCTGCCAAAACAAGACCAGGAGCAGATTGTGGTACTGACCACAAACTGTTAATATCAAACATTATAGCAAAGTTGAAGAAGAGCACTAAAAGAATTGTAGTGCCCAAATATAACATAAATAATTCCTGATGGATTTAAAGTCCACATGAAAACCAGATTTGCACTGTTAAACTTAATTGACCAAAAACTAGAAGAACTATGGATAAAACTAAAACTATTTTAGGAAAGAATCTAAAAAGACAATTCTGGAATTAAGAAGGAAAGAAAAACAGAAATGGATGACAGATTAAACACTGAGAATTGCTAAAGACAAGCAAGAGGCAAAAGTAAAAGGTGACAAAAACAAGGTTAGAATTCTGAATGTAGTTTTGCAATGACTATTATGTAGAGGTAAAGAGAATTATTATAGTAGGCAATATAAGGAGCAAAGACAACAACAGAAAAGAAAACTAAGAAATCTCTGCTAGAAGATTCAAGGATTAAATGAAAAAGTCAGACCTGGCTGGTGGCACAGTGCATAGGCATCGATCTGCAAACCCAAAGGTCACTGGTTCGATTCCCTAGTCAGGGAACATAACCAGGTTGCAAACCAGGTCTCTAGCCAGGTCCACTGGAGGTAAGTGAAAGGCAACCATACATTGATGTCTCTCTCCCTCTCTGCCTCTCTCCCTTCACCTCTCTCTAAAAATAATAAATAAAACCTTTAAAAAAGAAAAAACAAAGTCAAACCTAGACTAAGAATGCTGAAAAAGGAAATACATTATTTGACTAGAGGAAAATAAAAGGAAAGTAGAAAATGGTGTGTTTGTGTATGTTCTAATAGAGTGCAGGCCCTTTAAGTGGAGTCTCCAGAAAATACTTCAGCCTCTGCAGCCCCACTGATTTTTACAGCCAAAAGTTATGAAAATTTATCTTCCTGGCACTAGTGTACCAAAAATCTATAAAGAAGACACAAAAACTTTCTGGTCAAGATGGAGGTGTAGGCAGACACATTTTGCCTTCTCACACAATCACAGAGAGAATTACCTCAAAACAACACCCAGAACTGTCAGAAAATAAAACGGTGTAAAAATCCAACAACCAGGATTTGAAGAAGCCACATTCATCCAAACAGGTAGGAAGGATGGAGATGTGGAGATGGGTGGAGAGGCAGAGAGAAATGGTGTGGCACAGAGAAGTAGTGGCAGCAGTGGCAATGGTGGACTAGACAGTCCCACATTCATGTATGCTGGATAAAATTTAGGAAGAATATCTTGGGAGTGAGCAATTCCAGCCCCAGGTTAAATTGCACAGCCCAGGGTTCCAGTGCCAGGAAGATAAATTTCCATTACTTCTGGCTGTAAAAACCAGTTGGACTGGGGAGGCCGAAGTATTTTCTGGAGATTCCACTTAAAAGGCCTGCACCCTATTAGAATATACACAAACACACCACTCTGGGATTCACCATCAGGGCAACAGCTAGAAGACTGTCAATGTCATAGGGAGAATGAATGAAGTGACTGGAAACAGGGTGAGTACTGGGCAAACCTTCAGAAGCCAGGCAGTAGCAGTGTCCACTCTGTGAACCACCCCCACAACAGAGCCATAAAGCAGTGAAGCAAGTATCCCTGCCCTAGGAATTACCTAAGGCTCTGCCCCGTATAATTTACAGGTGCCTTTTCTATAATAGGTCATGCTATTAAGACAGGGAGTCAAAGCAGCTCTACCTAATACCCAAAAGCAAACACAAGGAGTCTGCCAAATTGAGGAGACAAAAATATATGGCCCTCATGAAAGAATGGAACAAAACTACAGAAAAAGAACTAAATGAAATAAATAACCACCTATCAGCTGCATAGTTCAAAACATTGGTCATCAAGATGCTCAGAGAACTCATTAAGTACTGAAAGAACATAAAGGAAGAAATGAAACTTGTAATAAGTGAAATAAAGAAAAAAATATGGGGAACAAATAGCGAAAGGGAGGAAGCCAAAATTGAAATCAATGATTTGAAATATAAAGAAGAAATAAGCATTCAGCCAGAATAGCATGAGGAAGAAAAAATTCAATAAAAACCAAGGATAGTATAAGAAGACACTGGGACATTTCCAAACATACTAACATCCAAATCATACGGATATCAGAAGAGGAAGAACAAGAAACTGAAAACATATTTGAAAAAAATAATGAAATAAAACTTCCCTAATTTGGTGAAGGAAATAACATAAGTCCAGGAAGCACAGAGAATCCCAAATGTTGGACCCAAAGAGAACCACACCAAGATACCATGTAATTAAAATGCCAGAGGTTAATGAATCTTAAAAGCAGCTAAAGAAAAGCAGAGTGTTACTTACAAATAAGTTCCCAAAAGACCATAAGCTAATTTCTTTGAAAAAAAAAACAAACTTTGTATGCAAGAAGAGATTGGCAAGAAATATTCAAAGTGATGAAAAGTAAGAACCTACAACCTAGATCCCTCTATCCAGCAAAGCTATAATTTAAAATGGAAGAGCAGATAAAGTACTTCCCAGACCTAGACAAGGTAAAGCTAAAGGAGTTCATCATCACCAAGCCATTATTACATGAAGTGTTAAAGAGACTTATTTAAGAAAAAGGAAAAGATCAAAACCATGAAAATTAAAAGGGACACAAATTCACAAACATCAACGACTTAATTAAAAAAAAAAAAAACATACTAAGCAAAAAAACAGAATAAAAATAGGTATGGAGATCATTTGGAGAGTCATCAGCTGGGAGGGGGAAGAGGGAGAATGTGGGAAAAGGTACAGAGATTAAGAAGCATATTTGGTAGGTACAAAATATATATGGGGAATGTTAAGAATAATATAGGAAATGAAGAAGCCAAAGAACTTATATGCATGACCCACTGACATGAACTAAAGGGTGAATATTGCTGTAGAGAAAGGGAGTATCAGACAGAAGGGATCAAAGAGGGGGAATTGGGACAGCTATACACATAATCAATAAAATATATTTTTAAAAGAAGGGGCTTTTGAGGCCTGCCTGGAAAAAAAAGATGAGATAAAAGGGTGACACAAACTTTTGAAAAAGATTCCTATGAGGAAGAGCCTCTAATTCAAGAAAGTGAAGTGAAAGCTGCCCTGAAAATATTGGGAAGCTATATATTACTCACTAGGGATAGATCAGATTCAGATAGAATTATTTCAAGCCACAGAGGTTGAATCTGTCAAAATCCTAACCAAAATGTGTTAACAAATATGGAAAACAAAACAATAACCTGCAAACTTGAAAAGTTCAATATCCATCCCTGTCTTCAAGAAAGGAGATGAGAAGAAGTGTAGTAACTATAGCATCATTGATCTTACTTCCCATGCAAATAAAGTCATGCTCAAGATGATGTAACAAAGGCTTATTTATACCTTGTATGGGGCAAGAAATTCCAGATGCCCAAGCTGGATTCAGAAAAGGAAGAGGCACTGGAGATCTAATTGTAAGCATTTGTTGGCTACTAGAGTGCTTCCCAAAATTTCAGGTTAGTTCACGTTTTATGGACTATGGAAGTCTTTGCCTGCATGGATCATGAAAGCTATGGGTTGCTCTGAAAAAAAGTGGGCGTGCCTCAGCACTTGATTCTGCTGATGAGTAATGTGAATTGTGTGCAAGAAGACACTGTCAGGAGAGAAAATGGTGCCAATGGTCTCCTGTATGCAAAGATATCAGACAAGGGGCCATTGTATCTCCCTATTTGTTTAACCTGTATACAGAACATATCATACAAAAAACTGATTTGGACTCACAGTGAAAGGAGGAGTAAAAATTGGTGGAAGAAATAACTTAAGATAGGCCTATGACACCATCTTACTGGCAGAAAGTAGCAATGATTTAGAATGACTTCTGATTAAAGTGAAAGACAAATGTGCCAGAGTAAGACTGTATTTGACAAATATCAAAAAGACAAATATCAGCCTTGTAGGTGTGGCTCAGTTGCTGGGAGTATCATAGTATCACCTCATAACTGAAAGTTTGCAGGTTCCATCCTGGTCCAGGAACGTGAAAGAGTCAACCAGCCCTGGCTGGTGGCACAGTGGATAAGGCACCAGCCTGCACACCCAAAGGTAATTGGTTCAATTCCCCAGCCAGGGCACATAACCAGATTGCAAGCCAGGTCTCCAGCCAGATCTGAAGCTGGAGGCAGGTAAAAAGCAACCATACATTGATGTCTCTCTCCCTCTCTACTTCTCTCCCTGCACCTTTCTGTAAAAATAATAAGTAAAATCTTAAAAAAAAAAAAAAAAAAGTCAACCAGTTGATGCTTCTTTCTTGCATTGATGTTTTCTCTCTCCCTTTCTCCCTTTCTAAAAGCAACAGAGAAAATGCCCTCAGAGAATAAGAAGAAAATAGCATGACTGGAGAAGAATTATACAATTTTCACGTAAATAATGAAGACATTGACATTGTTAAAGGTTCTTTTTATCTTGGTTCAGTCAAAAATGGAGACTGCAGCCAAGAAATTAAAAGAAGTTTGGGACTCAGAAATGCAGCAATGGAATGATTAGTAAAGATCACCAAGAACCAAGGTATGTCATCAGAGACCAAGGCTAAAATTGTCCATACCCTTATGTTCCTTATTACTCTGTCAGGATACAGAAGATGGACAATGAAGAAGACCGATAGGAAAATAATAATTCGCTTGCAACGTGGTGTTGGAGGAAAGCTCTGTGACTATCCAGGACTGCCAGAAAGATGAACAGGTGAGTGCCATAGTGAGTTATGCCTGAAACATTCTTGGAGGCAAAAATGACAAAACTTCCTTAGGGCCCAAGGAGGCAAGACTTTTTGCAAAAACAATGATTGTTGGGAAACATTGAAAACAGCAGGGGAAGAGGGAAATCAAATACAGGAAGGGTTAACTTCATAAATAAAGCCATTAGCATGAGTCTACAGAAGCTGGACATGGCTTTGAGGACAGGCCATTGAGGACATCAGTCATTCACAGGATCACCAGGAGTCAGAGCTGACTCAATGGCATGTAATACACATAAATTGAGTATTTATTATGTTCCAGCTATTCCATAAGCCCAGCAGAAGAAAGAATCATATTTCTTTGATTACTTGCTGTAATTACAACAACAAAACAATGCTTAACATTTAGAAATAATAGTACTTTATTTGTTAAATGAAAGACAAAAAAAAATTAATGATTTGTACATGTGTATATATTTGTTTTCCTGGTTTGTCTAAAACGTGGTTAGTTACTACTTCAAAATCTCCTTTAAATTTCCCTCCAAATACCCAATACTGGTTCTGTATGTTTTTCTCTGCTCAGTGTTCTCCATGTCTCTACTTAAAAGCCTTTATGGAAATGTTATTACATAATATTCACACATACAGATTCAGGATGGATCTCAATACATTCTCCAGATATATTGTTGCCTAGTCCTCAAAGTTTCCCCTGCATTCTATCCTCATGACAATTAAGCATAACCCAGAAAGCTTTCTTTACCCCTAGCATATGCAGTAACATACATCACAATAATTCTATCACTTTACACAGTGAGACCCTCAACCTTGTGAGGAGGCATTAACATCTGTTCTGCAGGTAAGGAAGCTCAGGTTCCTAACATAGAGCAGAGTACTCATTGATTCACTCGACCATGTTCAAAAGGCTTCTTGGGTCCAACATCATGATGTTCCTACAGCACTTTCTTTTTTCCTTTTCAAGAAATTACAATCTTGAACCAGATTGTGTTTGTTTCTAAATGGGCCTAAGCAACATTTAAAATTCTTTATTGCTTTCTTTTAGGTCAATCTGCTTTTTTATTCTTATATTGTTGTTTTTAAACAATGTTAAAAAATAAGAGAAAGGAAAATTATACTGAGATGCAGTCATATGATAAAAATAAAAGATTAAAATTAACAAAAATTTTGTTAAGATGAAAAAAGTCTTACAGAATATAGCAAAATGAAAATATTTGTGTAAAAATTCCAAATGTAACATGATATTAGGTATATAAAAATGATATAAATTATTGATTATTGGTGGGATTCTTGGTTATTTTTGTTGTTGTTGTTATACTGTTCCTTATTCACTATTTATTTAAAATGATAAGTATGTATTAATTTTCTCAAAAAATTTTCAATTTCTAGTCTTCGTTTTCTTTTTTCTTTTAAAGATTTTATTTATTATTTTTAGAGAGAGAGGAAGGGAGAGAGGCAGAGAGGGAGAAAGACATCAGTATATGGTTGCCTTTCACCTGCCTCCAGCTCCAGACCTGGCTGGAGACCTGGCTTGCAATCTGATCCTTTTTCTTTCTTTGTTATTTATTTGCTGGGAAGGAATACATCATTCACCTTGTCCCATGAAGCCTTTCACTAGAAGAGCAAGATCAGAATGCAATGATGTAACGAACCCCATCAGATATCATAAGCCTGCTTTTCAGATGCTGGTTCACATGCACACACTCATGTCTGTGTCATAATGTCTCAGCATCCTGTGCAGTTCCTTGATACTGCTGCTTGGTACTGGGAATGTTCCTCTTCCTGAAGGTTTGGTGCGTAAAGTATCTGTGCACAGGCTCAAAGGCCAGGAAAACCCCCACTTGAAACTTGACTCCTCACCAACCATGTGACCTTGAGGAAATGGCTAAATATCCCTGAGCTTTAGTTTTCTCACCCATAAAATTGGAATGTTAGCGCTTACTGTAGAGTGGAGCTGTAAAGATGAAATGGGAGAACGCATGCAGGGGGGGTTGCCTCCTGCACTCCCAACACAGGAGGCATTAGTGTCACTGTTGATATGATCTCTTGATTTTTGCCACCCTGGGAGGTTGATGTGGAGTGCACCTCTCATTTCATATGACATATGATGAAGAGCCTGAAGCTCCCAGACCTGCATATGCACCTTGTCTCTCCACTCTGAGTTTTCAATCATTCAAGAGAACACAAAGGAAGACAGATTTGAGTATTACCATATCAATACCTTTGAGGTTGCAACAGGTCTTGTTGAAATTCAGGCCATACACCCACCTCTCAAAATGAGGGCTCCCAGGCCTTTCTTCAGGATCGTGCCATAAAGAAATTTTACAAAACCAGCCAAAGTATCTCTTTTTCATCTTTCTTCTCTATAATGCCACTCATGAAAAACGTCACTTACTGAAAATCTCCAGCTTGTAGACGTTCACGTTTTCATGGTGCAACATTGCTTTCTCAGGGGTGCCATATCTGAGTCCACCAAGTTTTCCTGCCAAAACAGCACAGTCTCGCTGCTGAGTAAGCCGTGACATGGTGTGCAGAGGTCACGGGGGAGCTGGCAGTGGTTTAAGTCCCCTTCCCTCCCCAGCAGCGATATACTGTTCCTCTTGCAAAAGTTGCCTGGGGGAGGCTAAGAGGATGTGGACAGGATAAGAATTTAAGGGCCAGAAACATAAGACTGATCAGCCCTTTGACTTGCATTCATTTCTCTGGGCAAAATAATAAAACCAATGAATGCTTCTTAATAAGTAGTATAAACCATTCAGCCTACAAGAAGACCTACAGAACATTTAGTTGGCTAAAGGAAAATGAGATCCTTCTTTAGCTCTTGATTATGGCCATCTCCAGAAAAGAAAACATCTTTCACAATCTACACATTGAGTAGCTCACCCATGCAAACCCACCTAGAATCAGGTCTGGGGATGAAATTGTTCTGGGACCAAAGCAAAGCAGCTGAGCAGCTTGGGTAGTCAGGACTGACCCTTTTCCCAGCTTCCAGGGCCTGTCTCCCTGACTAGAAGCTGTAACCTTATTCCTGGGACCCCAGGCTGAAGCCCCAGTTCCTGTCCTTTTGCAGAGTGCAGCTGAAGCTGATAGTCTGCAAATCCCCTGTAAATATTAGCTACCTGTGGAGATGTGCTCTCCTTCTTTCCAAGGACATTTGCATCTAACAATAAATAAGCTTTCCTTTCCCTGGAAATGATGTTATCATGATGGAGTCATTAACACTGAGTTTGAGATTTAAAATTAGTGTTTATTTATTCCGGGAACTTCATTCTAGGTGTATATGTAGGTTCCACCTCTCAAAGAACATTGACATTTTTCTCTAGCGATAAAAAGCTTCCAGCCTAGTCAGAGAGTATTTTATCCAGTGATAAAAGACCTTATAACCTATCATCAGTGAAGGTCTGCAGGAGGTTGCACATAATACAGACCAGAGGAAGGACACCTGAGATTGCAGAATCAAGAATGCCTAAGTTATAGAGAACACTGTCATTTATTATCCATGTTCACCTTTCTTACAAGCATTATTAGAAGCCTGAGGCAGGTGTTATGCCCATTTCATAGGTAAGTAGGCTGAAGTACAGAGAAGTCTGTTTGCCTGACCAAGGCAAATCAGCCAGTAATGGTGCAGCCATGATTGCCACAAACCCAGACTTCTACCCACTCAGTAGGAGCCCATGTCCTAGTCCCACTGTGTGTGCTCAGCCCATCTCCTTTCAGACTTAGCTAATGTTTATTAATGGTAGGATTCAATCCTCTTAGGAGCAGGACCAATCAACTTGGTTTAAGGGGTGCAACACATTCAGGGTAAAATTTAAATGAAATTACCACAGGTGAAACGTGTACTGTTTTTTGCCTTCCTCCCCTTCAGGAAAAGATATTGAAATGGAGAAATGGATACTGCTGTAAACTCATCTGAAATTCAGAAAGAACACTGGGTGGCTTAACACACCCACATATCCAATCCTCATTCAGGAGAAAATCAACCACTGACTTCTTGGAAAATCAATGGTCGGTAAGCGATGCTTAAAAACACAAGTAAAAGTGAAAATAAAATAATGTGCTTTTCATTATTTCTATTGTAAAGAAAATAATTATTCTTAAATTAGGTGAAGAGAAGTGTGATTTAACCAAAGCCCATTGAGCAGGATCTTGATGATATCTTCATTCCTTAAAGCCTGCAAGAGTCCATTCATTTAGTCACTTAACAAGTGCTGGAAGCCTGCGATGATCAGGCCCTGTCATAGGATAAATGCAATACAAAGGTGAGTGCCACAAGAATCTTGCTTTGAAACACATCAACTCTTGATGGCAGACACTCTAGGGGAAAGAGAAGCTCAAGTCCAATGCCTTTAAACTCAATTAGGGCACATGACACGGACCTAACCCAGACCTGGAGCCTGGAGCCGAGTTGGCTGCCCAGGCAAGAGCTGAGGTGGCCTGGAGGCTGACACAGGTGTAGCAGGCAGCCAGGTGCAGAGACATACAAGATATTTCTGGGCACAGGGAGCAGCAGTGGGGAAGGGAGGAGCAAGAAGGCTTTGGCAAGGGGTTGTGGGAGGGATAGGTTGAGGCGAGGCAAGAAGGGGAAACTGAGGCCAGGGAAATAAGCCAATTTTGAACATTTTCTTGAAGACAGTGGACAGCCACTGAAAAGTTCAAAGTAGTATCCGGTATATCAGACTTTCACTTTAGACAGCTTCCACTGCAGGATCAGGGAGGATAATAAATCATTACGCGTGAAAAAAGTTCACAAAATCATTTTGGGAGGAGAACATATAAGAAGAAAGGAGGTTGAATTTCATCAGAAAGAATAAGACTTTATTAACTTATACCCTGTTATTGAGAACAAAATTGGTCTGATTCAAGCTCGATTGAATTAAAATTTACATCTGCATTGTTGCAATAATTAAACTGAAAAGTATTTTAAACAAGATAGTTCTATGCAAAAAAGATTGCTATGGAGTTGTTTTTAAAGAATAAATTTTTTTCCTGGTTTTGCTGAACAAAGAACGTATCCATTTCACTTATTTTAAAATATCCTTGGATAATTACAAATGAGATTCTTTATTCATCATAGCAGACCTGGCAGTTCAGTGATCTTAAAATTATAGAACTGCATATTTTCTAAAAAAAAAAAAAACAAAAACAAAAAATAAAACCTAACATTTTAGTAATTTAGACTGGACTCTCTCCAATATGAGGATTTACTTTACCAGCATTAACTAATTTGCTCACGACATTAGCAGGCAATTTTGGAATTGTGTAATCAGAATCTAAATGGATCTTAATAGCCTCAAAGAATTAATACGTCTGTTACAATGTGAGCAGCTTATTCCCTTCACACCAGTAGATTCTGGTTCAGTGATTATTAAATTCTGAATTATTTGTAGGGAAAACATTATATGAACAAAGTCGCCTTTTAGAGTTGCTTTTTTCGTTTGATTTTGTTTATTTTCATTGGGTTGCTTCCATCGATAGTAAGTCCGTCATTTCTCAAATATTGGACACAACTATGTGCCAGACACTGTGCTATTCATTACAAGGTTCTCCATGACGGGGACTCGGCTCCTGCCTTCAAAGGGGTCACCATCTGGTGAGGGGTATTGGGACATAAACAAACCCCTATTAAATGATGCAATAAATCCCCTACTGGGAGTTTATTTCGGGGGCTATGGAAATACAGAAGAGCAAGAACCCAACTACCCAAAGGGTGAATTAAGGAAAGGTTTTCCAGAAGAGGTGACTTTAACCAGCCTGATAAAAAAATAACTAGAAGGCAAAAGGCATTTCAAGCAGAAGAAATGAGAACACAAAAACAACCTTGAGTATATCGGAGAAAGGATGACTAGTTAAGACAGAAATGTGTTTTGGAGAAAAGACATTGGGGTAAGGGGAAGGACAGGAATGTAGGGGAGGCATTTTCACTCCATTCTAAGTGTCTTCTGGACAACTGGTAAGGTGTTATAGCATGAATTTCATGCTGACCACCAATTTCCCTAGACATGGATTGCTAGTCACCCTTGTTTCATTATTTCCAGAAGGGAAGTTGATATCCTGATCAATTGACAGGGAAGTGATGGATTCTGGGATGCCCAGAAATGAAACTCTCACACAGTTAATATCACAATAAGATTATGCTCAGCATCTGTACTTACGTTACTTTCATAGTTCTCTACATGTACACTCAGATAAGCTTAAGAAAAGGCAAGTGAAATTAAATGTGAATCATTTTAGTTACATAAAAATAAACAGACAAAGCCCTGGCTGGTGGCACAGTGGATAAGGCGCTGGTCTGTGAACCCAAAGGTTACTGGTTCTATTCCCAGCCAGGGTACATAAACAGATTGCAAGCCAGGTCTCCAGCCAGGTCTGTAGCTGGAGGCAGATGAAAGGCAACCATACATTGATGTCATTCTCTCTCTCTCTCTCTCTCTCTCTCTCTCTCTCTCTCTCTCTCTCTCTCCCTCTCCTTTCCCCTGTCTCCAAAAAAATAATAAATAAAATCTTTAAAAATATATATTGAATTGAAAAACATTTTTTAAATAAACAAACATAGCTTAAAAATGAGGAAATTAGGTTGGAAGTCTATCCATAAATTTGCATGAGTATCCTTGTGTGTGTTGATTTTCTTTTGCCTCTGTCCATCTCCCCATTTAAGCAGATAAAGGGTTTTGGAGAAAGCTATACCTTGGAGTAGTAAGCCATTAACCATAAATATGTGGCACAAGAGGTTTCAAAAACATGATTGGAAAATCAAGAGAAAACCCTGAAAACTCAGAGCAAGATGTTTGTGCTATAAATCCAAAAGTGGGGAAGAATCCAGGATACTGTAGGAGCTGGTATATGGTCACCCCATGAGTGGATTTGGATCTTCTCTTGGAAGAGCGAAGAAGAGAGAAACAAAACAGAAAAGAGCCTCGTTTGAGATTGATTCTCGACCCTGACTCCATGTCTCAGGCTGTGGAATCAAAGAAGCCCCAGAATACATCTGGGAGACTGCAGAAATAATTTAGTCAGAGAAAGAGGATCTCTTCTTTAGGAAAGTTGAGCTCTTTACAAGGCAGACTTATTGGAAGGAGGGTCTGAGTGAGCTCCCAATTTCTTCATGGCCACACAGCAGTAGGGTAAAGCAGGCCCAAGTTTTCTGTGGTTCCAAGAGAAATCAAAAGAATCTGGGAGACCAGGGACTCATGGAGGCCCAGGATGGGGAAAGAAAGGAGACAAGGTTTGAATCTCACATAGGTGCACCCAGCAGGAGGGGCAGTGGCAGCTGCAGCATAACAAGCAAAGGATGTTGAAACATCTTCAGGACTGGTCACCACTCAGAGGTCGGGAGGTCAGAGGATTCACAGAGCCTAATGCAAGTTTGCCCTTTACCTAGGAACAGAGGTTTGGGGGCAGGGATACTAGACTGACTGAGCAGCTACCCTACCAGTGAGTGACTTACAAACCACAAGTAATTGAGTTACCTTGACTTGGCAAAACTGTGTTACCTGAGACAGCAGAAATGGAATCTCATTTCTTCTTTGATTATTACACTTAAAGCCAATGACGAATGTATATATACCTGAAGCAGACTTTGGGTATTCAGAAATAAATTTAATTTTGTACGTCTGAACTTCTCACTGCACGTTTTATCTCCAAGTCACATGTATTTCATCTTAAAGGAGGCACGTGGAGTACCCAAAAATGTCTCCTCTAAACTAAGTGGAACATCAAGAAGCTTAGCTGATGGGAATAAAATCAGTGCAGACAGCTTTGCATTGGCTGCTAATCATGAGATGAGGAGAAATGAATCAGTTTATATTGGAATCAAATCAACAAGCTTGAGTTTATTGGCACTTTCCTATAAGTTTCTTCAAACTGGATTAACACCTAGGGTGGAAACATAAAATAAGGAATCTTAAGCTTCTTGGGGAAAGCTGATTAACTTCCAATTCTGTCATCCTAATGGGATGGAGAAACTTGGGGGAGCTCAAATGAACAGCCCCTTGGTTCTATGTGTCACCATGGGGCATCTGGGTAAACAATGATTTATCCCAGGGATCTGAGAAGTCCTCTCTAAATAGGATTTCCTCATGGCTACCTCCATGGTGTCATTACAAAACCTGATCAGACACTTGTAAGGAGTATGGAGGATGCCAGTCCTGTCTTAAAGCACTGACAGGACAACTGAAATGTACAGTGGTTCTAGAGGTCCTTCCATATCAAACTTTTATAATAAGCCCAGGCATCAACAATACCCTGGGAGATACGAACTAGGTATTTTGGGGGGTGAAAACTAAACTGCTGTTTGATGCCAAGTGCGCCATACAGAAAAAAAAATGTTCCATATTCTAAATATCTGAGGTGTGAACCTTTTGCCAGGGGGGTCACGGTACCCCCAAACTCTATGAGAAAATAACCAGGTCAATGGTTGGCTTCAGAAAGATGGCTTACTTTTTTTTTTTTTTCCAATGTAGTCATTATGTTTAACTGGAGAAAACAAAATTGATCTCTACAAGTCAGGACCTAGAAACAAGTGTGTAATTACTAATTATACACTTAAGGGTTTATTCTCCCCTAGATACACATGCCCAGCTCCCACCAAAATTAATCTGAGTTGCATTCAAGTGTAAGGGCAGAATAGTCTCTCTGGCTCTAACTGCAGAAGTAATGAAATTCCCTTAAAAGCCCATGTTGCCTCATAATAATACTACAATATTGAAGCTCAAGTTTGTTAAGTAGCAAAGACTCAATACAACTATTCACAGCGAGGCTTTCCTAGGAAAAGACCCCAGTGTGTATTGAATATTTTAGTATTTTCTTAGAAATGATTAGTTTTTTAATTACTTGAAGTAGGGGGAGAAAAACCCTTTCATAATTATTCAGGTGAGGGGTAAGTTATAACCCCCTTGGAGTTGGAGGTGGAATTAGGAGGCGGGTAGAAACAAGATTTTACTAAATACTTAATTTTGCCCTTTACTTTTCAAGCACATGAAGCAAATATTTCTTAATGAATGAAATAATAAAATGACATATAGCAAAGTGTATGAGGTGTTGTTATTTATAGTGGAGAGTTGGGGGTTATAAACAATATAAAATAAGGGAATCATGCTGTATTTTTAAAAATAGAAACCTGAATTGCTACTTACTGTATTCAAGCATAATTTTAAGTTAATTATTGTTTTGCTTGTAGATTAATACTCACTGGAGAATAATTAGAGAATATAAGAAAAAATAAAACTCTCTCATAAACTCTACCACCCAGATACTATCAATGTTAATATTTTCTATTTTTGATATTTTTATCAATATATTTATTTTCTTATTAAATTAAGATTCAGAATCTATATCGTTCTGTATCAAACTTTTTGATATTTATTAGGCATTTTGATTTAATTTTATTAAATAATCTGTGAAAATATCATTTAATCAATTTGTTAATTAAAAGCATTACATTAATTTCACTCCCCTTTTGTATAAATAGACAATAGACTGAGGTGTACATTCTTATACTTAACTCATATATCTGAGTATGTTCCTCTAAGTAAGATTCCTTCCAGGCCATTTTTGTAGGTTTTCCTCTTTATTTTATTGTTTTTGTTTGGAAACGCTAACGCAAGGGCATGTTGACATACTCAAACAGTAGAAAACAGCCACACAATGACCAGTGACAAGGCAGTCTTCCGCCCACCTTTGGCCCCAGGTGTCTTCCCCAGAGAAGACCCCATTGCCAGTTTTTTCATGTATTTTCAGAGAGGCTGTGGCATGATGCTTTATTATAAAGATTTCTGGTACATTGGCACTGATTTTTCTGATGCATTTTTGCCATCAGCCATACCTAGAATGAATTACTGGTATGGCAATGGAAGGCGATAGCCATTGTGTTTGCCTGGCTTGCACTCTTTCTTTTTCCCCTTTCTTTGTGGGCCCAAAAAGAAAAGGTTAAGGGCCAAAGCTGGGCCGACCACAGTTTGCCATACCTCCAATACTGAGAATGGTTCAAGGACCTGCATGTGACCCCAGTGGGCAATAGGGGACCTTCGTGGCTTTTATATATCTGGGAAGATGAACCTGGCTACTTGCTGGCACTGCTCACCTGCAATGCTGCATTCCGTGCAGGTTGTGAGAGAATGAGCCAGCTCATAAGAAACAGAGCTAAGGAAGCGAAGACAGTACCTCATGGCATCATTGATCAGCCATACCAGATGGGATGTCAAGCTACTAAAGCTGACAAAACCACTTTACTTCTTTAAAATGAGTTTGAAGTATGGTTTTGTCACCTATAACTGAAACAAACTTGAATTCCCCAATAAAAGATGACCTTTTCATGTGTAACAACAACTTGCCAGCAGCAACAGAGAAGACTCAAGTCATCACTCTGATGCCAGGAAAAAATACAGTGAGGGAGAAGCTCCCAGGATAATCGCCCCTGTGAATCAATACACAGGTGCTCAGCAATGACTTGGCAAACTAAACTAAACTCGCTACAGGTGCTATGCTGTACCCCAGGTGCGTGCAGGTGTTATGCACACTGGGAGACAGGAACGCTCTAGCCAACACCCAAGTACAACCGTTCAGCCTCTGTTCATTTCAGTTAGCCCTGTCTGGCTTGTTATTGTCATATCAGGGTTTTTTTGTTTTGTTTTGTTTTGCTTTTTGTTTTTTCATTTTAGTTTAGCTGAATTAGAGCAAGAATACAGAGTAACTACTCAGCAAGACTGGACTCAGAAACCCAGGTTTAAGTATAATTCAAACAAGGCCTGCTTTACTAGGTGGGGAGTATTCATCTCTGGCATCTAAACTGTTCCTCTTTGAAAGTTGCAGTTGGAAGGCCCATGACCATCAGGATAGTCATTCATTTATGATGAGGTAGATAGTGCCTGTCCTTGGACCACCCTATGACAAGCTGAGTGGGGAAGATCAACCTTGATTAACAAAAATTTAACACTTCCACATGGACAAGAATGCTCATACATGTATGTACACACCTGCACATACATAATCACACACACACACACACACACACACAAGAATGCTTGAGTTTATAAATATGCCAGCCTTGATAAGACTGTAGGCCTCCATTGTTATAATGGCATTCACTGTGGGAGAGGAAAAAAAACCTGGAACCCACCCTACAGCTTCCAGTGTTTCACTTGAACTTGAGTTTACATATCAAAGAAGGAAAATGAAAAATGTGCTGGCATTTTGTCATTTCCTGACAATTATTATTTGTAACAAATCCCCAGGTAATTTGGACTTATTAATGCTCAGATGAACATAATCTATTTGCTCTGTTTAGCTGAGAGCTATTGAGTGTTCAAAGATTTTAAAATGCCTCCACACTCTCAAATCTCTGCTTTCTGTCTTTTTGATATGAATTGTAGGAGCAAAGTAAACAGAGGGCTCTGTTAGAATTTCCCTTTTTACAAATGAGCCATAAAATTGTCCATTAATCAGCCCTGGCTCCCAGGGGCCAGTTTGCATTGTAGAGTTTTCCTTTTCCTTTTCTGATCCCCATTTTGTTGAAGAGATTACTCAGAAGAAAAGAGGAAAAAAAGTCACAGAGCAATAAGCCCCAAAGAATAGGCTTAAGAAAGCCAGCTTTTCTTTTTCTTTTCTTCTTTTTTTCTTTTTCTTTTTTTTTTTTTTCCCCCTTTCCATAAACAGCCTTTGGCCTGAGCCAGATTCTCATCATTCAACACCATTCAAACCTTTAAAATTTACTCTGTTCACTTTACACTGCCTTTAAAATAGAAAATATTCTCCCCTTCCCTGAGAGTTCTTGAACAGGTACTACTTACAAGTTTTTAGTTCCGTGAAAGTATAAAATATTTAAAATACAGAATACTTTAAATATAAATATAAAATATTTAAAATGTAAAATATTCTTCTCTTCCTAGAGGGTATGGTACTTGAAAAAGAACTAAAGTACTACAATCCAGTCTTCAATGCCATTGAAAAACAAACAAACAAAAACAAAATAAGCACTTAAGATTTCTGGACACACGAATCCACAAGCACAAAAAATAAAATAAAAATACTGGAGGAATTCACTTTGAATTTGACATCTTGGGGCTTTTCCCACCTTAATTGCTACATTAGGTGTCAGTTCTGACAGTTCTTGCATTTATCTTGAGAGAGCGTTTCCTTTAAAGGACAGCAGGAGGAAATATCTATCAAACTTGGAGCTGTCTGAAAAGAGGGCAGGTCCACCTTCTGGATGCCACCTTCTCATTGGGCAGCTCTTTGTCAAGACTAGCCTCCTGCCTACTGGCATTTCTCCCACAAACTGAAAATATATATATACATTCATCATCCGCTTTAAGCATAATAATAAAAGAAAGAGATGGTACAAAAATTGGCTTTAATAGGACTCTAACAAAAAAAGCTGCCTTTGTTTGGTTTGAGGATTCTGGTTTTATGAGGTTCTGAAGCCTTCCCTTTGCTCTATTTCACCATTTGCACTCTGTCCATTAATTACATGAAGCATAAAACGTATAAGCTGTCTTAAGGGATGTCTTTATTTTCCTTTACCTTTTCAAAAGCTAAACTGTTTGTCCAACCTGGGGGGCTTAGGAGGCAACAGAAGAGCCAGCGTAGGATTTTATTTCTAACGAAGAGTCACCCAGAAGTTAACTTGGGAGCCACATAGGTTTGACAGTCACAGCGCGCTGCGGTTTGTGGCACCCAGAGAAACCACACATCTGTGAAATGGCAGCTGAGCTTTCAATAAAATGAGTGTGACTCCCCCGGAATCCTTCCTCCTCAGCACCGATGTTTGGATCTCACCCGTGGACATGAAATACATTGGTCCGAAGGGGTTAATTGTTCCATAAATGGGCTTGAGAGAAAGTAGATGGGCCTCGCCGTAGGGCGCTGCGTGAGAGCTCCGCCTTCACCAGGGCGCTTGGGCACATAAAATCCCGGACCGTCTGGGCTTGTGCTTGAAGTGACTCACTCACACCTAGTGAGCCGGCTCTCTTCTTCGGACGCTACAGAAGTGTGAGTTCCTTGCATCACCCGCTTCGTTAGTACCAACTTGCTGGATTTTGCTAACCTACCTTCATCCAGACTTTATGAGCCTACCTTATTTTATATGTCCTACAGGCTTTGACAGTTTTGCACATTTAATTGAAACACACTGGCTTCTATAAAAGAGAACTTGCTGAAGTCCAAAGAGAACGTCTCATAATCTCCCTGATGTTAACCCTGGGACGTCTGCCTGCTGCCTCCTGGGGCGTTTGCCCAGCTCGACTCCGACTTCCTGTCTCAGTCCAGCCTCCGCGTCTACGCGGATGAGGATCAGGCGGGCGGGAGCGCGAGGCTGGACCCAGAATGAAAGCCAAGAGACTTGCAGTATGCATATTTTCATGGGTGACTCTTGTCACCCAGGCAGTTTGTATCAATGAAAGGCCAACTTCTGTGACGGGAGGTGAAGCTGCCGAACCGCTCCATTCCTACGCGCAGGTCTTACTGGCTTACGTGAGGGTCCTGAGTAACTCAGCCCCGATTTAGCTCTGAGCCGGCCAGCTGCTCAGCTCCTCCCTAAGGCAAAGCACACCGCGATGCATTTCAGGACTAACCTATGCAACCCCTGGCCTCCTTCTCTGGCAAGACATGGGGAACCAAAAGCAAATCCTGCTAGGATGAGGTGGCCTGCTAAGCGTAGGTGACAATCTTAAACAATCCACAGTCCCCATGTAGCCATTTTACTTATTTATTGACCTTCCCGGGAGCTGCAAGGCTCTTCTTAGATAGCGGGGCAGGATTGCGAACCCACTCACACCGATGCACTGATATGCAAAGAAAATGAATGCCTTCGCTTTGTAACACACCCCCACCATGCTTTTCACATTATTGCTGTCAATGGCGACCTGTTAACTAACATGTGCCTGTAGATAAACAGCCTGTTCACTTAAGAAACTAGCTAGAAACTAGCTTCAAAAGAATCAAAATCGACCTTCAAATAGTTGAACTTCAGGGTATTTGCTGACTACTTATCTGAACGCGCTGTGTTGGTTTGCAAATAGTATCCTCAACAGAGAAGTCTCAACCCTCTCCTTTTGATTCCTTTCTTCTGTTTTGTGTGTTGTTGTTTTGGTTTGTTTCCCTCTTCCTTCTCCCTCCTTACAAAAACCCCTGTTTGTTTTCCAGTTGCTAAGATGATCCTTGGAACATGAGTCCACCATCCTCCCAAGGTGTGGGCTCTGGACTAAACTTACTTTCCTTCCACCAGCCCCTGTCTCTTGATTATTGGCTTTCAACCAGCAAGCAGTCAAACCTGGGTTTGGTATCAATTTTTCAGTAGGTATCCTAAACCTTCACCGACCCATCCGCATGTTTGAGGGGTGGTTGGGAAGAACACCCTACATAGGGTTGGGGCACATTATCTCTATAAACTCTTCCTTCAGGCAGTAGGTAAAAATGTTCAGTTTGTCAAGTGTCTTTTCATTCCCCATGACTCCTGTCAAAGATGGAGTCTAGGGTTTGGAGAAGGAGGCAGTGTGTCACCTCACAGAGCGGGGACTGAGGTTGGGAAATAGCAGAAACTCTGCCTGGTCTGCTCTTTAAAGCAGGCTCTGAGGTACTCCTGTCATCTGCTCTGGATGGCTGGTTCCCACTTCTGCTCAAGTAGCGTCATAGTCCCCAAGGTGGGGCTGTGAATTCCATGCAGTCCCTGGACCAGGTGGTCTGCACTGTGGACCTCAGCCACTTCTCCCCACTAGAGACCCCTCCCTCCCTTATCTGGCAAGCGCAGCAGTCCCAGCACCCAAAACACAGAGACCTTTCATAGCACTACCACACTTCGCCAAAGCCATAGTTAACTAAGGATCCAACCAGCTCAATTCCTGGGTTTGCCTAACCTTGTGGATTCTGAACAACCTGCCTCAGGGCAAGATGGCAGCAAGAGCAGATCAAATTTTGAAGCAAAGATAATTTTGAAGGCTTTCTTTAAGGGGTGAAAAAAAGAAAAAGGAAGATGGGAAGGAAATGCAGCATTATGAATAAGAACTCAGGTATAGAGGTTAATGGTAATTTAAGTAAAAAAATAATACAAATTGTAAAATTTTTGCAGTTGAAAATTACCACTCCAGGGTATCAAACCATTCTAGTCAATGAGAAGTTTTTAGAAAAAATTAATTGGCACACTGATTAACCAGTTTGTTGTTGAGTTCATGAAGTAGTGACATAGTTAAACTTTAAATTATTGCTATTGATATTAATGTTTTACATAACATTCACAAAAAACTTAAGTTTTTTCCAATGTGTTTATATAATTCATCTTTTGTCATCAAATTATCAAATAATCCAAGAGTTTATTCATTACTTCAATAGGCAATTCTGCTCTTCCTTTAATGAGTTTTAAAATGTATTACAATTTGCTTCTTAGTGTTGAGCTAATTTATATTTAATTTAAAGAAATATATGAAAATAATTTTATTGTTTAGCTGATTTGTAATAATATATTTGTAGTATTAAGTAGATTTCTGGCTAGACAGAATTTTTATTTTTGATTAGGTATCAACAAAATTTAAATCTTCTATTAAAATTATACATAAAGGATGGTAGAAAAAAATTTGCTGACTAACTTTGGTTCCTTCACCCCTCACATAGGAGATCTAACCTGAAAGTATTGGCTGCACAAACTATTTTAATTATATTGACATTAGCTTGATACTTTGGGGACAGACTTTGTATTATTTCTCCTTTTCTGTCCCTACTGAGAATCAGAATAGGAGAATCTCCTGGCCCTATGCTATGATGTTACAACACCAATTGAGTCAGTACATTTTAACTCTGATCATTACCACATAAGGGGTACTTGCAAAAACTTAACTACACAGGAAGTGCCTCAAAACAATTGGTGCAATAACCTTTGGGTCTTACTAATCCATATTTAAGTTTCAAATTAGCCCATTTTCATTAAGTATCTTTTTACAAACATTATATTTTATATGGAAATTTATTTGAATAATTCCCAATTATACAGTCAGTCTCCCAAACAGACTCAATTACATATATTTCTAACAAAGACCATCACTTAGAGGTTTAGTAAGTACCTTAAACTCAACATATGTTAAAATGAGCTCCATATCTTAATGTACAATCTGCTCTGTCTACAGCCTACCCATCTCAGTTGACAGCAGCTTTTTCCTTCCAAGGGCTATGGCCGAAACTCTTGAAGACATCTTTCACTGGTGACATTGTTGATTCTTTCCTTTATATTCCACATCCAATCAGCAGACCCTGGTTGCTCCAGCTGCTAAAATATATCCAAAATTCAACCTTCTCTGACTCCCTCCCTACTATTCCAATGTGAATCTCCATAGCCTCTCACCTAGGTCACTCTGGCACACTCTGTCCTTGTCTCCCTGTCCCACTATTGTACCTCTGTGGTCAGAAGCCACAGTGATCTTTTAAAATCACATACTGGATTATATTTCATTTCTGTTCAGAATATTCCAGTGGCTCCCATTTTTCTCTAAGTAAAAGCAAAAGTGATGTGAGAAACTATTGATAAAAATAAATTTGGGTTATTGTGATTAGACTATACATAGTCTGAATTTAACAAATGCACATACATACATGCACACACATACACATATATGTGCACATTCACACATACATAAAAAGCAAACGTCAGGAGGAAATGCACAGATGTTAATAAAGATTCTTCAGCAATGTCCCAATCACTAAATGAGTTTTATTTTCTTCAACATACTTCCTCTTATACCTTTTGTTTTTGCAATAGTTTCTTTATTTTACAATCTGGAGAAGAATTTCTTTTTGAAAATTACATATTTATTTCAAAATTATTACTTGGCTATACAATCATATGATAAGTTCACAACCAAATAATCAGGGAGGCTATGGCAAATTGTAAGAACAATAAAATATAAGTTTTCAAACATTTTTAACCAAGGAGGATTTGCAATTTTCTCTGTGGAAATCCCAAAATTTGAAAGATCGTGCTCATTTGAAAAGAATGCTTTAATTATTTTTAGCCATTTAAAAATACTCAAAGACACAGAACTGCAAGATTCGTGTCTATATGAGGGACCTGAGGTAGCCACTTGGTTTCTAGGTTTCCTGCACAAAACAAGGACACATGATTATGAGTTAAGTTCAGTCAAACATCACCAGGCTTTTGAAAATACTGACAATGACTTGAAGACTTTCATTTTCAACTTCACAAAGAGGTTTTGGTTTTATTTGTTTTTTAAAATTCTGGGCCACCTCTGAAAGTGACCTGCAAAACTGTTAAATGAAAGAACTGGATACAAAATCATGATCACACTTGAAATTCTCCACCAGCTGGGAATGTCTTCGACTGTGAGGACAAGATAACTCACCAAGCAGAGCTGGTACTCTGACATGCACATACCTGCACCGACAAACTCACTTCATGCTCACCCCAGTGCCAGAAGGTTACAGATAAAGAAAGGGAAGACTAGAGCGGTTAAGAAACATACACAAAAACACACAGCTATGAAACAACAGGCCTGGGATTCAAACCCAGGCATGGGACTCCAGATCTCTGCCTCCTTAACCCAGACTATGCTGTCTAAAAAAAATAGGAGGGATGTCCAAGTTCCTCAGAAAAACATTCGCTGTGACCTGGGTTTCTTCGGCGATTCCTGTGCTTAGGGAGTTCGTGGAAAGCATAGGAAACCCTGAAGTCAGCATATTTTCTTTTATTTAAAATGGAAGCCCTTCGGAGCAGTGCTAATGCAGCAGTTTCTCCACTGTTCTGTCTGCGGGAAGGTTGAACGATGTGTCTTCCTCCTGGCAGGAAAGCGCCTGCACGTGCGCGTGAAGCGAGGAGATAAGTTGCTCTCCTCCCGAGCTGTTGGAAGGGCAGACGACTCCGGCCCATCCATTACCACGTAAATAATTAAATACCCGGAGCCTGCTGCTGAGGGTGGGAGGGCTGTGGAGGCAATTTGTTGTAATACCGGGGCGTGTAAACTCGGTCAGTCATTAGCTCCTCCTAGTGGCTAGTTGGCCTTCAATCAGGGAGGCAGCAGGGGCGTCACTGTCCTTGGGGGATGAAAACCCTGATTGATGAACAGCCTGAAGTTTCCTCTGAAGTGACAAGACCTTTCTTTACCTCTCCAGCCACCGGATGTCACCACTCAGAGAGTCCCTTTTCCCCTAAACAGAGAATCTGTATTGGTCAACAAACTACTTGCATAACCCCAACAGAGCTTGTGGCACCAGGGGACGTGGCCAAGCTACATTTTTTTGTCTAATTCTGCCTATGAGGAGAGCCTGGACACAGTTGTTTTCTCTCCTGAAGATAACTAGGGACATGAATAACCCTAGTTATTCATAACTAGACATGAAAAGACCAGTAATATGTTGAAAAGTTAAATTTAATTTTTAATTATAGTTTGCTCCTATATGTAAATGAAGGCAGTCTGCCATGCTCAAGTTTAGACACTTCAAATAAAATAGCAAGGCTGCACCTGTAGGAGGGAGGGAGAGAGAAAGAGACAGAGAGAGAGAGAGACAGAGAGAGAGAGAACTGGGAAGCCATCCATGTTCCCCATCCTACCCTCCTACTCAAATCCTTTCCTTGGAAACAGCTCTACACGATTAATCACAGATCTCGCTCAGACTGACGCAAGGGTTCACCACCCCCCAAACCTTAGGTAGAAAAGCCCAGTGTTTGAATTTTCAAGGATGTTTTGGCAAAAAGGTAAGCAAAAGGACCTCAGATGTCAACAGAGCTCTAATTATAAGGAAGACATCGTTAATAAACTTGAAAGTACATTTTTCCTTGAATAAATTCTATCTAAATCTACTCATAGATAATCCAAGGTGACAGATAGGTGAATCTAAACAATACTGAAAAAATAATTAAGGACATCTATTCTATCAAAATGCAAGTATAATCAAATGGGAAGATAGTTTAGATACCAATCTTGTAGCTGTGATTCATTCACTTAGTTCAGCAGTTTTCAACTTTTTTCATCTCATGGCATGCATAAACTAATTACTAAAAATTTGTGGGGCACCAAATATATTTTTTTACCAATCTGTCAAAAAATAGGTGTAATTTTGATTCATTTACACCAGATGGCTATTGTTCTGTTGGCAGTTGTCATCTTTTTTATTTGACAATCTAAAGGAAAAGATGTCACTATCCGTGAGTAAATAGTCAAGTATTGCGTGTTTTAAAAAGGCTGGTGTCACACTGGTGTGTGCTTTTTGTGACATACCAGTTGAAAACCATTGACCTCATTTGATACGTGATCCAAAAGCTAGTCCACACTGAGTAAATACATTGCTGTTTTAATTATTGTCATCACTAGGCATTAAAATCCCACCTATTTTCTTGCACTGGAAGGTGAGCTAGTTAAAATGAAAATGTCATTCCAAATATTTGTCACATGGACCCACCCAGCATTGCTTAGCAATACAAGAACACACTGTGCCCTCGTGCACAAACTCATACATGCACACACTATCATGGGGCAGCTTTTAAGCTTTAAGAATAATTTGATCTCTCCCAGAATCCCAAAGTCCTAGAAAATCAGCAGCTCCACTGTAAGATTTTCCATAAGAATGGTGCAGTCTAGGGAAAAAAAAACCTATAGAAGCAGAAGTAAATCTAGGTTAGTTATCCTTTTTTTCCCCCATAGAACATGGTTTCCCCTTAAGCAAGTTGATGGCATATATTAGCTCCAATTTTTAAAAAGCTCACTGATACCTAATTCACAAGTCCACCTGTGAGAATGGAAGCATCCCATATGTTAACTGCTTAACAGTGCCCGGCAAAACACAAATACTTCACAGGCTTAGTGTCCTGTTTCTTTCCTCTTCTTGACCAGTTCTTGTTCTGGTGAATCTCTAGGGAGGAAGAGAAGAAAGGACAGGATCCTGAGGATCCTGAGATCCCTGAAATATTATTTTCTATCTGGCCGTCAGTACCAACGACCAGTTAGGAATCTCCTGGTAAGATTTGATTTTTCTCTCACTCATCTTGGAGTATTCTTGATTCTTATGTTTAATAGATTAGTATTCTCCCAGCCTGTCTTTACCACTCAGCTCATGGTTTCTGGAAATCACTTCTTTCTTAGGCCCAATCTTAAATCCTTAGTCACTCATCCTTTCACCTGATGGTTATCAGGCCCTGCTCTTATAGGGAGATATAATGGTGATAAGATATAATGGTGACTAAGATAGGCTTGGTTCCACTTTCATGGAGATCATGTTCTTGAGGAGGAGACAGGAAAAAATTAAGCAGGCACAGCAGTAGATTAATCATTCCTTGTGACATTGTGCAAGTGTTGTGAGAATAGAGGTAGAAGTATTTGGGGAATGGTTACCATCCAAGGCCTCTCCAAGAGAGGGGTCAGTTAGGGAAGGGCTTTCTAGTAGAGGGACAACTTATGAAAGCTCATCAGGCAGGAAAAAAAACCAACAACAACAAAGTAGCTGCTCAGTGAAACTTTTGGAAAGAAAACTTGGGGGCAAGCTATAGTGTCACATTCTCTCTGCAAGATTCTAACCCCCTGTACAATGACAATTCTAAACTCTTTGTCAAGGACTTGATTGTATATACAACCACCTCAAATAGCTTCCTGTGATTTTCTCCATATATATATATATATATAAAGTTGTTTCTATATCTAAAAGTCTATTTTTAAGAAGCTAGCTAAGTTTTCTTTTTCTTAACTGGAAAAATGAGAGAGGAATGCTGCCTGACCTCCTGCTGCTTTGGAACCATGCTCTGCTTCTTTGATCTACACAGGATTTGTGTAACTTTGTTGGTCTTATTGATGCTCGGGTGAACAGAAAGCAAGGGCCAACTGCATGGGCAGCCTGCGCCCCTAGCCTCACTCCAGGAAGCCATGGCCCCTAACCTCCTGCGGAGGCTGTAAATACAGTCCCAAAGTAGCCTGAGTTGGCCTCGCGTGCACCCACCAAGGGCCGGAGCCTTCCTTCGGGTTCTGTAGGGTTCACAAAACTTCCCCAGGCACAAGCTGCCCTCAAAGGTCAGCTGGGGAAAATGAGTGGGAGCTGGTGGCGGCGGGGGGCGGCCGCTTTTCAGCAGAAGTCTCCAACCAGCCTGTCCTCCTTCCTGGCCGGCACATTGCTTCCTCCAGCCTACGCTCTGGAGAGCAGCGCGAGCTCTTCTTGGCACATTTTCCCCCTTCCTCTTCTCCTCCCCTTTTGTTTCCCTCCGTCCCACCCTGCACAGATCCTGTGCTGATTGACCAACACCCGCCCCCGCGCGCGCGTACAGGGGAATCAATCAGAAGCGCCCTTCCCACACCGCACGGCCCCCTGCGCTCCTCCGCGGCCGCGGCTGGCGTTCCTGGCGAGCTCAGCCTCGCCAGATCTGCGGGCTCCCGCCTCCGCCCCGCAGTCTGGCCTGGCGCCCGCGTGGCCTGCCCTGGAGCTCCGGCACTCGGCCGAGCCAGCACCGCGCGCCCTCCCGCGCGCCTGTCTCCTGAACCCAACTCCCGGCTGGCCCGCTCCGGGTTGGAAAGGCTCCCGGTCCGAAAGGGCTCGCTGCAGCCGTAGCTTCACGCAGCTCGCAGCGCCACCCCTGCAGCCTGCGGGCTGAAGGATGTCCAATCAGCCCCGCGGTCTTTGGTTGGGGGGCGGGTGGGGGGAGAACTGTTATCACAGCCTTTACCCAAAAATCCACCAGCAGCCGTCTTATAGCAGCCTGTACGTTCTTCTTTTATTCTTTATAAACTATCTTTCCTCCTTGCAGGGAGAGAATGATGGGGTCCAGGACCAGGGGGAATTTGATGTGTATGTGCTTTATTTGGAGTTTGGTAAAGATTTTTGGAGGCAGGAGGTTGTTTCAAATTATTTTCCTTCTCTCTAGGAGAAAAGGAATTTCTCTCTCACTGTTTCTCCACACTGGTGCTCAGTTCCTACTTGTCTGATTCCAACTTAGAAGCTGCTGCGCACGGAGAACAAAGCTGCTTATTACAGAAAGTACCAACTAACACTCGTGTGCAGAGTAATCAGGAGATGCGGAAACCCACAAAGTCCATTGGAAAATCTTCCATCTCTAAGGAGCAGAAGGGAACATCATTCCCAGAGCAGGGGGCATCTTTCCACTGTCTTTGCTCCGCCTGACACACAGAGAATAAGCATCTACACTTAGGTGACCTTTTCTTTCTATACATGTACTTGAAAGTGGCTTGACTTTACATGTCGCATAGCCTTTTCTGATTTAATGTTTTATAAATCTTAAAGACAAGATTATTCTTTGACCCAGCTCATCTCTATAGAATAAGTAAGTACATCATTATGGATATATTAGGGTGTTTATTATGACCAACACCTCAGTAGTCCCAAATTAGAGACCATTTAAATCCCTACAACATAGGATTGGTTAAACAAATTGTGGGATAACTGCAATGTAGTATATACTATGAGAATATTAAAAATGGTGACATTAAAATGTCAATATTGATATACAAACATGGGTGTAGAATACTGAGAAAAACAAGGTCACAAATTAGTATGTATAGTATAATATATTTGGCCCATATAAATTACATTTTGAAAGAAATACACAAAATGTTTATAATGTTTATCTCTAAGTAGTGTTTTGTAAGTAATATATGTTTTTAGCTTATCTAATTATGTTATTTTTATAATCAACATTTACCGTCTTGTAAAAATGAAAAAAAAGAAAAAGTCAGTACAAGTAAAAAAGTTAGTAGGAGAGCCCTGGCTGGTGGCTCAGTGGATAAGGAACTGGCCTACAAACCCAGAGATCGCTGGTTCGATTCCCCAGCCAGGGCACATGATGAGGTTGCAAGCCAGGCCTCCAGCCAGGTCCGTGGTTGGAGGCAGGTGAAAGGCAACCATACATTGATCTCTCTCTTCCTCTCTACGTCTCTCCCTTCCCCTCTCTAAAAAAAGCTAGTAGGAGAAAATATATTAGAGATAATATTTTCCATATCCATATCATTATTTTTCTTAAAAAATGACTTACTGACAAGGTACCACAATGTAGTTAACTTTTTCCCTGTATCAATTCCTTCATTTTTTCGGGGGAAGGGGAGGAGTATGGCTTATAGACAAGAAGTACCTGAGTAATTTAGGGACAAACTGGAATTATAATTCATGTCCTTTGTTTCAAAATCCTAAATTCTACACTGCTTACAGGCTGTTGTAAGTCCAGAAACCTATATAATGGACTATACGAGCACAATGAGTATGTGTGTATTTGTGTGTAACACGGGCACACAAAATTTCACATTGTGGTTTTTAAAAGGGCAGTGTGGGGTTGACCTGTGAAATGGCCAGTTGTACTTTTCCAGGTCCCTATTGCCATCCCTTTGAACTTGAAAACTATTTCCTGCTCTAACCTCACCTCTACTTGGTCTCTACCGGTTGTTCTCAAACGGTGGTAGTCAACAGGCAGCATCCGCAGCACCTGTGAACTTACAGAAAATGCAAATTCTCTGGCCTGTGGAACCAGAATCTCCTCAGTGGGGTCCAGCCACTGGAGGTTCTGATATGCACCTAAGTTTGAGAATCTCTGCTCTGATAAATCGCACCAGCAGTGCCAATGTGCAAAACCAAGATGAGGCAAAAACCAACCTACAGGCAAACTAGAGCAGTTCTTGTTTCTCATTACTGCCTTCCTTTCTGCCTAAACTACCTCTTCTTCCCCTAAATCATCCTAAATAATGGTTAAGAATGTAGATTCCAGGGTCAGATTGCTTGGCCTTCAATTTCATTCCATGACCTTGAGAAAACTATATAGCGTCTTAGATTTTATTTTCTCATCTATAATACATACAGATTTGAGTGGCTGGTTATGAGAAGCATATATATGTGATTCTATGCACCTTAATTATCTCCTACCCCAACTTCTGTGTTGCATTTTGGGTCTGCCCCCAGCCGAACCACCATATGCTCTGAGTGCCCCAGTCCCCATTCACACAAGTTCTGTGCTCAGTGTCTTATATTTTCTAGGTTTTTAATAATTTTTGTATTCCATTCTGTGTCAATGATTATTAATTGTTGTGAATTAAATTGTGTCTCCCTGAAAACCTGTGTTCAATTTCTAACCCCCAGTACCTGGGAATGTGAACTAATTGGAAGTATTATGGGCATAATCCAGTTAAGTAAGGTCATATTGGACTGGAGTAAACCCTAATCTGATGACTAGTATCCTTCTAAAATGAGGGAGATTTGAATGCAGAAACACCTAGGAAGACAGACATATGAAATTGAGATTTGAGTAGAAAGTTAAGGTTGTCAGTAACCACCAGAGTTAGAAAGGGACAAAGAAGGATCCTCCCCTAGAGTTTTCAGAGACAGCAGGGCCTCCCAACATCTTGATTCTGGACTTCGGGCCTCCAAAACTCTGATACAATAAATCTCTGTTGCAATTGTTACAGCAACCCTAGGAAACTAATACATTAATGGGTTGATATTATACAGGACCTTGTAGTTCACATTTATTAATATCCTACTTATCTGAAAGACATATTTTCATCATTTTCAGTACTATAGAGAGTAGTCATGAGCCTCGGACTTGAAGTCAAAAGCCTTGGGTCTAAATCACAAACCCTAATATTTCCTAGCTGTGCAAGTTTGTATAGTTCTTAAGCTCTCTGACTTTAACCTCTTAACATGTAAGGCTACCATAAAAAATACAGAACACAGAGTGAAATATGAATTTCAGATCAATAACATTCATTTTTCCTGTAATTATGTGCCATTCAAGTATATCTCAGGGGACCTACTTATACTGAACAAAAAAATATTTATTTATGCCAAATTCAACATTAACTGAAAGTTCTGCCATTTTATTTGCTGTCTGAAAATGCTACTCACATAAAAGTACAGTGAATAATATCTAATTTGCACTCTTATTGAAAAATTAAATGAAAAATTATATGTGAAAATGCCTCACACTTTAAGTGCCCAATAAATGTAAATAATGATAAATCAGCTGGAGTGATCTTTGAGAGTCTCAAGTAGAGAACATAAGTTATTTCAGAGAAGAGCTCTCAGGCCATCACTCAGATACTACTTATAGCCCATTTCCATAAGCATGATTTATCTGGTTTAATCAGAGGAGGGTGGTTGAAGGTAGTAGAAGTAAGATCATGGGTAACAGTCATATTAGATATATAATTATATATTTGCATCTGGTTTTTAAAGTCCTCTTTACATACTTCCAAGTATATATAATTAGTGTGTAATAATATTAAAATGTGATTATATCAGTAAAGTGTGTAAAGGACAATTATAAACATCAGAGACACAATACTTGCAAGGCCATACATAGTCTGGTGTCAGTTAGGAAAGCTGGGGAAAGCAACCTTATGCAGCAGGACTCCCATGTATGTCGATTTCAACAATCATAGTGCAGTGATTAATGACACTAATTACAATGACATGTCATTGTATAAATGTTCACTTGCATTTGTTATGCTGTGTTTGTGACAGAAGGACTGTGGGCAGCATTTCAGAAACATTTCTCCCTAAAAAAAAATAGTCTAAGTAGTTTTAGGAGATGAAAGAATAATTTTCACCCATCTAGACATTGTACTACTCAGTAGATGAAATCTTAGCATATTTCAGGAGTGATCTTCTGGACATATAAGGCCTTAATCAGAAATTTCCAGCATTTCACACCCCTGCAGACAACTGAAGGGTAGCTGCTTTATTTTACCTCCACAGATAACACAAAAAATATTTTTAGATTATTAATATCAAGTCAAAATATTAATATTGAGTAATTCATTAACTAATGTTTAGTAGAGAAAAGTGAAAATACAAGGCAACAAAGAAAATTGTCTTGAATAAAGTCTACTGGGGCCATATTGTTCCCATTCTCTAAATTGCAGAATTCAAATCCAAATACCTATGGTGCCAATTTCTATGAACCTAATGTTTGCCGACCCCATCAATAGTTATTAACTATTGAATAAAATAAAATAGAAAATACAGTCTTTCAACCCAAGAGCTTACAAACAGAAAAATATACACCCATGAGGTCTTGTAGAAATACAGAATATTGGGCCCATAATTATACAATTTTAGACTTTCAAACTGCAATTTTCAACTTGTTTGAAAGCAGGCACCCCCACCCACTACCTCCCCACCCCCCCCAAGGAATCTCTACTACTATTCAGTGGGACATCACTTGAAAACACTGTACTATAGGAATCCATCACTCTTGTGTAGCCATTGCCTGAGTTCTTAGCATTATCTCTGGTTTCTGCTACCCTAACACTTTTAACTTGAACCATATTGGAAAAATCAGTACCTAATATTTTAAAGCAAGAGTTATTCAAAATGAGATGTGCACAACCCAAAGAGAATATAGAAATGTATTGTGTATTGACATTTTTTGACTTTCTGTTTCTATTTGATCCAAAACTTAAAATAAATGAATTTTACAGATAGCTAATACACAGATTAACATATATACTTGTATGATGTATGCACATACTCTATGTGTATGTATACAAAATGATGTGTACATTTGGGGATCTCTACTCACAGTTTTGCTTTGTTTTTTGCCTTAAAGGGGTGTACAATTTATTAATTTAAATGTGTACATGTGTGTGTTCAATTTAAAGTAAAGAGGTCACTATTCTAAAAATCCCAAGATGTCTTCTTTTATGCTATTCTCATTACCATTTTTTGATTATGTGTCAGTCTATTCCACAAGATTACAAATTCCTTAAAAGATCTTTGTATCCCCCTTGAGCCATTATAGTATTAGAGATTCAGTAAAGGTTTGTTGAATAAATGAATAGTGAGTGAATGATTTCCCAAGTTTGGATGGTTAGTTTGAATCACATACAAAGGAAACCTGAAAGGGCAAATCACCTTTCTGCCAATTTTGATTTTTTCTGCCAAATCCATACCTGACCCAGCCAAATATCCCTCACCTTGTAATTGTTCAGTTTGTTTTTCAGGGGAAAACTGGGAAATTTTCCTTTCATATCAATTTCTGTCTGATCTTCAAAGCCTCCATAAATGATAATGCAGAAGATAATCATAGCTAGAAATTATAAGCTATGGGAACATGTAAAAATTGTAATTATTTATTGAGGGAAAGATAATTAACTGACAGATGCCTTGCCCTAATTATAACACTCGGTCAATTATTTGGCCCCATTTATCAAGATCTCTAACTTTTCCAGATCATTTTGCTGCTCAAATGAGTATGTGTAAGATATTTTTTTTCCACTCCCTTCATTAGACTAATGTGTTTCCCCTTTGGGAAGCTCAGAAATGATTACGGAGTCTTGTTCCACTGCATGACACTTCTTCTCCAGGCACTTTCCCATGGAAGAGAAAGACTTGAGACTATGCTCAAGATTTTCCATGTCTGTATAGATTCAGATCATTTCATACATACCTTAATTATATGTTTTTTTTAATGTAAATAAAGATTATATACTATTAAAGAAAAGTCAACAGAAGAGATTTGTGTTACCAAAAGGACTTGCTATGGACAAGACCCATTGAATGTTTATAAAACATAATAAGCACCCTGCACTTTATAGTTAAGTCTTGAAGAATAAACAAGTCCAAGATTGTTTATGAATAAATGATTTTTCAAGGTTTTGTCACACTGTTCAGGGATGGGAATGCTGGCTATATGTGAAGATTTGCCAAGGACATAGACATGGTGGTAGTTTATCCACTTGTTTGTATTTTATATTGTGCCACAGAGTGAAGAGAGGAGGGCTAGTTCTATCTTGAATTAATGACTTAGAAAAGGCATTGAATTGTGGGTTGGTGAAATCACACCTAGAATACCACAGTCAAGTTAGGGCATCACAGTCACAGAAAGAAGGCAGTTAAATGATTTGGAGGGAGTTCAGAGACAAGCAAGAAGAATGATAAAGGTATTGGAAGACATGACATATGGCAAGATTGACGCCCCAAACTAGCTACGCATTAAGTATAGCTTGCCAGAGGGATGACTAAGGTGAGGACAAGATAATACTTGAAAAGAATCAACAACCGAGGAGCAGAAAGATAACTAGGGTTGGAAGTGCTCATAACTTAGAGATGAATAATTAATGTTCTCAAGAGCGAGAAGGAAGGAGTTCATCTGAATATCAAGAAACAACTTCTCACAAAGAGCTTAATTATACTGAATGGGGTTCTTTTTTAATCAAATTACTTGATTGTTTTTAGATTAGGTGATGTGCTACAGAAAGAAGGAAAGAAACAGCTCTAGGGAGCTAAGGGTAAACCCACAATTACTGTGCTTTCACTGGACCAGAGAGTTGTAGGAAATATGTCTAGTAAAGCAGAGCTATCCAGGATTACTTTTTGTAACTATAATGTTGATGTCAAATTATTAACAGAATAGATAAAATCTGGCATTTTCATAGAACTCTTTCCTTCAGGTATATAAAAGAGTTGAAAAATGTTTGTGAAAACATAAGGGACTGAAGCATCATAATTCATAATTTTTAGGGGTCCTTGTTCCATAAAAATGTCTGTATCTCTATTCATCTGTTTCTTTTCATTTCTTTCTTTTATTTTCTACCAAATAAGTGCCTGGGATGAGAAAATTTAACAATTCTTATTTGATTAGGAAAGTTTACAAATTACTTTTCTAAATCACTTATCATTTTTTAATAAGTACTAATGTTTTAAAACATACTCTAACCAAATATTTCTTCCCTTTTTCTGTTGTTCAGATATTCTTATAACCCAGTGGTCAGCAAACCATTTTTTGTAAGGACCTGGAAAGCAAATATTTCAGGCTATGAATATCATATGTTCTCTTTCCACATGTTCTGTATCGTAAGGAGTCAACTCTGCTGTTGTGGGGGAAATCAGTTATGGACAATAGATAAATGAATGAGTGTGACTATGTTCCAATAAAACTTTGTTCATGGATACAAATGAGAATTTCTTATCATTCTCACTGGTGATAAAATATTACCCTTTTTCTCCCAAACCATTTAAAAAGTATTAAAAAAAAAAAAAAAAAAAAAGGGCATATTTTCCTAGCTCAAGAGGGGGTACAGACAATGGGCTAGATTTTAAAACATAATCAATAAATAGTTTTCCATTTCATGTTCAGTCACATTATTTATTATAGAATTAAGAAACTTTTGACTCTAATGTTCACATAGTAAAATCTCTGATTAAAGGGTAGTTAAGGAGAAAAATTTCCCAGCCATAACTAGGCTGATGGAAATTTATGAAAAGCAATAATGATGACTATGTTGGTGAGAAGAGAGGTATATCATTACTACTTGGAATTGCCCTGGGCCTCTGTAAAATACCCACTACTTTGACTTCATTGAAATAATCAAGTAGGTTTCCCCAAAAGAAAAGAACAACGGAATAAAAATGGAAATGTTCTCTACCTACCCCTATACTTCTGGTCTGGTTTTGTTTTGTTTTGTTTTTCAAGTTTCCCCAAAGGAAAAACAAAATCCCTCCCTCTGTGCTGCAAAAAAGGAATTGAAAATACACATTCTTCCACAGCCACTGAGACCTAGTTTTTGGATCTTTAAGTTATGTAGGCATCCTTTCTGCAGGTTAGACAATCAGTTGACAAAGCACTAGGTATTTTCTTTTACTTCTGAATCACTGCAATGCAGATAAAATGTCGCTCTAACGTGAAAAATTAAAATAGATAAATGAAAAACCACCATTAGGATTCATTAGATAGTTTTATAAATCAGGATGCCCATCAAAATGGCCATCCGGAGCAGTGTCAAAATAAGCTGCAACCTCAGAGAGTACTGAGAGCGCAAATGATTCTCTCCATGGGATTACTTTCTTTAAAATGATGCCTCCATCTCAGATGGTGCCTCACAGGTGCAGCAGCCTAAATGTTTATCCTATTTTGTCTGGTAGAGAAAAGCATGTCTTTAGTTTCTGTATCTCTTAATTCACCTGAGTAAAAAGGGCTTATATTATGAATACATGTATATCTGTGCGTATAAATTATTTTCCGTTCAGTTTTATATAGTTTAGTAAAAATAAGCTGGGGCTTCATGACTGCAACTTTGACTCAAATTTATAAGAATAGTTTGTTTTTCAGTATATTTTGAATAGGTTTACAGCCTCAAACCTGGTAATGTTAAATAAAGTCAATGAATAACTATTGTATAATTTTGAATGTTTATCTTGCTAATAAGGTAAGTTTATCCCTGGAGGGAAAAATATTTTAGAGCACATGCATAAAAGGAAAGGAGAAGAAAAGCACCTACATTTTAACAGTTACAAGTCCAGTTGAATTATTACCATTTTCTAAATCACATGAAGCAGTAAGAATTTATAATAAAAGAATATCATCTTTGCAAAATAATGTAGATTTTGATCACTGCCACTAGCTTAACTGTGTATTCCATACCACTATAGATAGTGTGTGGTAAAATGAGAAAATATTGTCTATTCTGGAGAACACCCATAGTAATTTGGATAAATGTATATGGGTTATGAAATAAAATGTAATAAGTTCCCAGATCTCTAGGAATATAAAAATGAAAAATACATAGAAGTGAAGACACATCGTGGTTTAAGAACAAATAGATTGACAAAAAAGGATGGAGACGAGAAGAATTTTAAAGAAAAATGACTACTATATAGATGAAATCTCCTATTTCATAAATCTAATGGTAACACACACACAAACACATACAACCTAACACTTAGACATTTAGCATAAAAAAAGAGGAAATAGGAAAGAAGTATGGAATACTACCAAATAAACAATAACAACAAAAAAGCAATAGAAAGAAACACAAAGGAAAAGAACCAATGGACGGACAAAGCTACTAGAAAACAAAAGATAAAATGGCTATAGGAAACCTGCATACATCAACAATCACTAAATATAAATGGACTAGACTAAACTCACCAATAAAGAAGTTTAGAGTAGCAGATTGAATCATAAAACAAAATCCACCATATGCTACCTTCAAGAAACACATCTAAGCTACAAAGACAAAGGCAGATTCAAAGTGAAAGGGTAGAAAATGGTTCTCCAAGCAAATAACATCCACAGAAATCAGCTACAGCCATACTTACACCTGACAAAGTTTCAAGTTAACAAAGGTAACAAGAGACAATGATGGACATTTTATAAGGATAAAAGGAACTTACATCAGGAAGACAAAATCCATCTAAATACTATTTATGCACCCAATCAGGTAGTACTAACGTAGAAAGCATGGACAAACCTGGAGAGCATCATGCTAAACGAGATAAGCTAGTCAGAGAAAAAAAACTACTATATGATTTTGTTCATATACACAATCTAATGAGCAAAATAAACTAACAAAATAGAAACAGACTCAGCGAGAACAGTCTGACATCTGTCGAAGGGGCAGGGGATTGTAGGGTGAGGGTAAGGGATGATAAATAGTGACAAAAGCAGATTTGACTCAGGGTGGTGAACACACAAAGCAATATATAAATGATATAGTTATAGAATTGCACACCTGAAACCTATAGAATTTTATTAACCAGTAGCACTCCAAGACATTCCATTATAAATAAATGAATAAATAAATCCTCCAGATAGGTTTTTGGAACACTTTCCATGACTCAGATTATATTCCCTTGGGGGGGGGGAATCTATATGTATGCTTTCATCTTTATAACACCCCAAACAAATGAGATCTATCCTGAAAGTATAGGCTACACAAACTGTTCTAATCATATTGATACTTTCGGGATAGACCTCGTATATGGCACCCAGTTTCCTCCTACCCCCCTCACTCCCATTGCCTTCTACTTGCTGCTGCACTTGGACTTTCCATTTATGAACTACCTTTTGGTTTTACAGGCTTATCACCATAGGGGACTCAGTCCATTTTTCTAAGATTTTTCAAATCTTTGAAGATCAGAATGCTCACATATATACTGAGAAACATGTTTCTTTGATGCCTTTCCAGGTCATTCTGTACGGCCACCACTGTGTCTGCACAATGAGAATGTGAGAAGAGGCGAACAATAACTAGGCTGGGTAGATACTCTGGCCCCTTACACTGCGTGTTGCCTTGAAAATGTTTTAAGAACATTTAGGCGTTCCATGCTTTACAAAAGCAACAGTTTTACTCTACACGCAGCATCCACCTACGGAGTGTGTTAACTGAAAAATAGGTGAGCAGATCCAACATTTCCATAACATTCAATACAACGTGATAATTTTTTAAAGTTAAAACCAACAAAATTCAGACTAATAACATGTATTTAATAAGTATTTGATGTAAATGTGGGATTGATTGGATACTTTTGAAGCCATTTAAATAACTAAATATCAGCAACCAAAAAAATCAATGTAGTCTATCTTGCCAAAAAAGCCCCATTAATATGGATAAAAGCATAAACCATTAATTCCATGGGGTGTCAAATTTTGAAGAGGTACAGATTATATAAGGGCAGAATATATCCGACTGGGTTTTATTTCTTGTCTTATATTTGTTTCATCATTAAGTATTTTGATAAACATAACAATGGAAAATATTAAAATCATTTTGTAAATAACTAAGAAAATAAACCAACTCCTATCATTAATGTACCATATTGATGCTTTCACATTATAAATGAAAATGGATTTTATTTTCCTCCCCCAAACACACAACTGGATAAAAAGTGAAAATTTAATTCAACTGGGACTTAAGGACTATGCAGTTCTAAATAATCATCTGGGTTTTCTTTTAACCAAATGCATTGTTTGCTTTTAAACCATATACAATGAATATATTTAAATAGTTATAAGAACATATAAACAGGAGGGTTTTATATAAAGATCATTAGAAAGAAATGAGACTGATTTTTCCTGTGTGTTCTCTAAGTTTACTCTGAAAGCAATTACAAAAAAAGTTTAAAAAATATCCTCAGCATCCATGGAACATATGTATGCTGGGGTAAAATTTTCAGGCTCTAGCCAAAAATTGTCTCATGATCTTAAAAAACTAACTTTAGTTCACTAAGCTTCAGGCTCCTCATTTATAAAATAAAGATGATAACATATCTGCCACGTAGATTTGTAAAGATTTTTAAAATTATAAATATAGAAAGTTTGGCGAGTATATGGCTGACTATAAGTGCATGGTACCTTCTAACCACCATCATTGTTATTATCTTTCTCATGATCATTGTCACCTCCCAGCATTCTGTTAGGCTTGTCAAAAATTCAGTATTTTCACTTGATCTCACAAAACTTTGTACCTCACCTTCTTAGTAGTATGATGGTAGTTCCCAGTGCACTTTAGGAAAGGGGAACAGGGTATTTAGACAGCCATAAAGAAATCTTGAATGCTACTCTTATATGCAGATTAAAGTATTTAAGAGAGGGAAAATATATGCACAACATAAGGAGACCACATGATGGGATGTGTCAGTAATTTTACATTGATTTAGGAAAAGTTGCCACCTTATAAACATTCATAGCAGTAACTTGGTGTAGCTACTCAGGCCCTGCAGATGTCTTTATGTTCAGCATCTTGGACTTTCTTTTTCTATTTTTGAAAAAGGAAAAACCAAAAGAATACCTACTACAGTCAGCTTGTTCCTGGTGAGAACGTGTTAAGCACTCAAGAAGAGACTGCGAGAGGCCTTTGAATCCTTACTCCGTTGTGCTTGTTTATAAATCCTTAGGGATTAGCTTCTCATTGACAAGTAAGCCTGGGAAATGTCTTGCATATTCCTGTTAATAAATGTTAAAATACTTATCTAGAAATTTTGGTGCTTATTAGATTACAAGTCCTGAGCAGACCAAGATCCAATTCTAAGAACAGCTTTCAAACTTGGGAGGTTTTTCTATCTGTTTCACAAAAGCACAAGGAGAAGCATAAATTGCCGAGCTCATTTAAATATAAAGACTCCGCAGAGCATTCAATACCTCCTTATGTGCATTTTCAGTAGGAAAAAAAAAAATAGGTCTTTTATGAAAAATAATCTTCAACTACTCCATTCCACTCAGAATTCATAATTATGCTTAATCTGCAGCTCCCGTTGGCTCGCTTACAGGTCCTGTTGGCAGGTAGTGAATGCAAAAGCCTTTTAATGGGGGAGTCCCCTGGGAATGGAGCAAAAGTCTTTGAGCATTTACCCGTTCACAATGGAGGATGGCCAGCTGCTGTGTGCCCTGAGGGCCAGGGCCACAGCTTCCCCAACCCAGTGGATGGTTTCAGGTTAGCACGCTGGAAAGGAAGAGGCTGCCCTGAGTAAAGGATGGCCCCAGTGTGAGAGCAGGAAGCAGGCCATTGAGTGAACTGCCAGCAGCGAAGCCAGACAGGAAAGCCCTCCGTGTGATAGGCGATGCCCAGCTCCTGGTACCTCCTGTCTGCTTTCTTTTTGGCAGAGGACTGCCCCAAGGGGCACGTGCTAATGGAAGAGGCTCTCAGAGATGGGAGATGCTTGGATCCATCAAAGGGCCCATTGAAAGCTGCGCTGTCTCCACCACCCACTCAGGAGCTGCCAAACTGGATTAAGTTACTGTCTTTTCTGCATACCTTAAAGGTATGGTTACTTGCACACCAGCTAGACAGCCTGGGAGTAAAAGAAAAGACTTTGTAATTGTGTACACGTTACCTATCGACATTTTGTTGTGTGTATTTTGTGTGTATTTTATTTTGTATTTAAAATAAAGTTAAAAGGGTCCATCCCAAAGAAAGTACCTATTCACTCATTCATTTAAATATCCTTGAATGGTTAGGGTATTCGATTACAAATTTAGATTATAAATCACCTGTGCCATTTTTGAGAAGGAAGTTGTCATTTTAAAAAAATGTATATATATTTAGCTACTTTTTAAAAAGACACTCATTCTCCAGCTGCCAGCATTTAGAGATATTTCATGTTTTACTTTTTCCATTCTTTTAGGAAAAAGATATTTTTGCAAACAAAATGTATTATGTTTTTTCACTCCTGATTTTTATAGTCCCTTAATCCTGTACATGACATCTGTGTGTACATACACACACATACATTCATTCATTCATAAAATAATTAGTTAAAACACCTCTTATGTGTTGGACTCCAGGCTGAATGCTAGGTTGGAAAAGGGAGTAGAACATAGTCCAGACCTCTTGAAACTCTCCATGAAAATGGGAAATGTGCAAAACAACAAATCTAATGCTGGAAGCTGTTGAAGGCTTGAAGAGAGTGTGTATTAGTTACAATACCTCAAAAGAAAAATGTACCTAGAAGATCCTAGAGATAGTTTTCTAACTTGGATCCTACTTTTATTCTTATATTTATATATTTTTAAAATACCAATAATAATGAGTTCTGAATTTTTAACCAGCAACTCTTTTATTTTGAGCAAGCCCCATAATTAAGTCATAATTAGTAGGCTAACGAAATATTGAACACCCAATAATCACACTTTGATTAGGAGCCATAGGGCTCTAGACTGTTCAGACCCTAAGGCCAGAGAGCATGACTCCAATGTTTGTGATTGGAGGCCTTCACAATGAAAAGGAAGATGTCTAGGATCATCTGCTTGGGTCTTAGGCACCTTTTGATTTTAGAGTTTCGAGCAATTCAATATTCAATTGAAAAGGGAAGAAGAAAACTTACATCATGAGAGCTTGTTTTAAATCATCTCTGGAGAACTAAGAGAAAACCAAATTGGAAAGAGAGTACGTTACATTGCAAGGCTTATCTTTTTTCTTTTCTTACATGTCTCCCACTTTTTTATTTACCATTGTAGGTGAGACTCAAAGCTTCCTAACCATAACCATAATACTGATATGAACCTCAGGGTCCTTCTGCCTTATGTGATGTTGCTCTCACTCTCACCTAATACACTTGAACCACATTGGTTTTCATTCTGATCCTTGAACTTGGTCACACATCCCTACCTTTGTACCACTCACTATTTCCCCAAAATATACCAAATAATATATATATATATATATATATATATCATATACATATATACATAATATAAATATACATATATATAATATTCTGCCGTTCTCCCCCCTTTCTGGCTCAAAATCACTTAAATTGCTCTTTCCTGTGCTTTGTACACTTTCCCCCACATTTTTCCCCAGTCATTCAGGCCTCTATTCAAATGTCCGCCCCAACACCTTTCATAATCTATTTTAAAGGGCCTTCCTCTTCCTACACCACCTGTTCTTGTTCCTCAGTCTGAATCCTATGAGAGGAAGTTGCCTCCTTACCTCTCAATACTTTATCTCTTATTATTACCTTGGATATTTAACTTGTATTTATATGCCTGATTGTCTTCCCTACAATAAAGTAAATAGGGATTTTGTTATAATGTGCATACTTTATCCCCAGCCTGGGAACATATTAGGTAATTAATTCATTTGTATCTTATATGGTGATTGATAAGAAATGCATATTTGACCATTCAGATGACAAATAAAAATTCTCATACATATTTGGTTATCTTTTACATTTCCTGGCTCATAGCTCCCTAAACTCTTGAAATTTCCTGATCAGTAAAAGAGGAATCTTTTGTTATAATATTTGGTGTCTTGTTCAGTTTCTGAAAACTTTTAAAGCCCTAAAGGTAAGGTGGATGTTTGGTTATTTACAAGAACCCTATCCATAACAATTGGCTTTATGCTAATGAAGGTGGCATTTGCAAAGCATCCAAGGATGTGGGCTAGCTGCAAGGTAAACCAACCATGAATAGAAGGTTGCAACTTTCATTCCCTCGCTCTTATTTCCAGAGAAGTAAGAGGAGCTAGAGATTGAATCAATTACCAATGGCCAATGAGTTCATCAATCATGCCTATGTAATGAATTCTTAAAAAAACCAAAAGGAAGGGGCTCAGAGAGCTTCTATGTTGAGAAAGCAGAAAGCTTCCACATGCCACCATGTCTGGGCCCTGGCTCCACAAGGACAGAAGCTCCTTTTGGGGGACTTTGTCTATGTAGCCCTCCTCTGGCTGTTGACATGTATCCTTCAGCATCCTTTACGATGAATTAGCAATCTAATGATTTATATGATTTCCTGTGTATCGTGAGCCATTCTAACAAATTAATCAAATCCAAGGAGAGGGAGTTGGAGGTTTCTGTTTTATAGCCAGCCAGTCAGAAACACAGGTGTCAACCTGGGCTTCCAATTGGCGCCTCTAGTAGAGGGCGGTCTTGGGTGTGCTGAGTTCTTTACCTGTGGAATCTGATGCCATGCCTGGATAGAAAGTGCAGTGCCAGAATTGAGTTAAATTCTTGGTGTCTGAAAATTGATTGTTGATATGGTGAAGGCTTTGTGTCCATGTTGGAATTGGGTCCAGGAATCCAATTTATTGTATTAAATGAATCAACTTTTAATGCTTACTGTAAGTGGTAAATATAAGAGAAGGTTTATGAATAAATATGTATCTTTTTGTAAAGTAATTTTTATATCAAAGCTGGACCCAGATATTTTTGATGAGTGGTTATAAATTTATTAGTAGTAATTAGAATTGTTCCGTGAGATCCATCTGGTCAGTCTGTAATCACAGGGTCACAAAATTGCCCCTGGGTAGGTTGTCAGGCTTTGAGGGGTCCCATTGATACCCCATGGCTACAGGTCTTGCTTGGTTAGAGCCACCATCCTCTACTACTCAACGTAGGTTCAGGCCAGAAAAGGCCCAATATGGGGCCATCACAGTGCTGTAGTTTCCACTACAGCTCCCACATCTTTCAGAATGTTCTTGGCATTCTACGAGAGATTCGTTCCTTTTCCTCCATGGTTTGGGACTGGCAGAAATAGTTTCTGAGGCAAGCATTACAGGGCTACAGCTTTCTTAGAAAATACCAGATTATTTTCTCTATAGCCTTTCTCAATCACTCTTTCAGAAAAGTTTCCCACGTTGGTAGGAGCAGGACAAAACATCTGTGCCTAATATTCAAAAGTCATGGCTTACATTCAAACTGCTGCAGTCCTGGTGGGAAGAAATACAAGCTGGTAGCACCTGAAATGCCTTAACCCCTTCCTGCCCTGTTACTTTGTTTTATGTGCAAATATATCAAGCTCTCACAGTCCTGCTGGTGACCAGGCAAACAGACAATCACTTAAGGAGTCAGATGGCGTGTGTGAAAGAGTACAAGTTGAGTGTCCTGCAGATTTGGTTTCTAACAATAGTTCCACTGCTGTTTTTGCCTAACAAGTGACTGGATAAGCAACTTTATCTGATTGGCCTTTCTAGTTTTCAGAGGCTTTAACTTCTGCCTCAGAAGGATTTGGGGAGGATTAAAAAAGGAAATAGATGTACACCACCTAGTATAGACTCTGATACATAGTCACTGCCCTTGCTTACAACATGATTATGGTGTTAGCCATGTTATTTGCAGATAAATTGGTCAATAAATGCCTTCAAAATATGAACTCTATGTCTTTTCCCCTGGTCACCAGTTCTAAACAGATTCCAGCTACATAATTTTCATGATAGTAACAACAATGTGCACTAAATTTCATTAATGTGAATAATCTAAAATTGTATTGCTTCTGCTCATTCATGGACAGAAACATTTTAGAGATGGTTTGGTTTACAGAGGTAAAACAAAGAAGAAATAGCACAATTTTTGCTATTAGCTAAAGGCTTGATTCTACTAGAAAAATGAATTTCCTAGCCCATGGTTCTTCCAAAAGGAGAAAATAAATAATTCATCATTAAATTAAAATTAGATTTTCAGACCTGGCTGGTAGCACAGTGGATAAGGTGCTGGCCTGCGAATCCAAAGGTCAGTGGTGTGATTCCCCAGCCAGGGCACATAACCAGGTTGCAAGCCAAATCTCCAGCCAGGTCCGTAGCTGGAGGCAGGTGACAGGCAACCATACATTGATGTCTCTCTCCCTCTCTGCCTCTCTCCCTTCCCCTCTCTCTAAAAGTAATAAATAAAATCTTTTTAAAAAATTAGACTTTCAAGTAATACATGAATCTGGGACCATCCATCCCAGTCATTTTACTGAGTTGTTTGATATCTGAAAACAACTTTTGTAAATTAAACTTACAGTAGGTCATTATACCAACTAACAGGGGCTATTACTCTTGCCAAACTCATTGTTTATGGTAGAGATTTACCCCAACTCTATATTTTTCTCTTTATCATGGGCACATAGCTAGACTATATTTTTCAGTTTCCTTGGCAGTTAGGTGTAGCTTTTGACTAAACTCTAGCCAGTGGAGAGTGAGTGAGCAAAGATGAAGGATGTGACTTTCGGCTCTAGATTCCATAGAAACCTCTCACTACCCACCTTTCATATTTCATTTCTTCTCTCTACTAGAATGGAGACAACCTCTGAGTGACCCCAGAAGCTACATGTTGAAGACAGCTGCGCATCTTTAGAGCCCCTGAATGACTTCATGGAGATGAGCATTGGCAACCCACTCACCTGCCGTTACATAGTCAAGAAATAAATGATTGTTTTTGAGTCACTATAGCTTTGGAAGCCGATTTATTATACAATGTACCCTGTTCTATCAATACACTGCAAAGAAGCAATCTTTTATCATCATCATCACCTACAGAGATGAAAGAATTGGATTATCAACCAAAGTGAAAGTAGGTACCCAGCATACACCTAATCCTTTAATTGTCCTTCTCTTAGAATTCCTTACCCTTAAGACATTTTCAGGCTAATTACAGGAATTCTCCATCAGTATTTGTTTTGCTTTTTTCCATTTCATAGTGCCTCAGTACATCCTGTACTCTGCATCACTTTAGCTAATACTGAGACAAATGGTATTTATATGTATTTCCACATTTATATTATCAACTCCTAATTAACAGATATACTTCCTTAAAAGTTTTTGCATTCAATTCACATTTTAAAAATCTGCATTTTCTTCCTTTCATTGCATATGATGAATTAATTGCTTAAAGGCAGGACCAAAGTCTCTTAGTTTATGAACTTCCAAGATACAGCATAATGTTTAGCATATAAAGAAGGCTCTCGGTAAACATTAAGCTCCTTGCAATTAGAGAACCACAGTTGTGGGAAATAAATTTTTGTATTAACTCAAAGTTTCTAAACTTTCATCAATCAATGATAAATATTGTGGACCTAATGTTTGCACAGCAGGCTGTTTATGAAATGGGATAAATGGAAAAGAAACAGAAGAAATGGCTTCTGCTTTAATGAGTTCCAGGAAAGGCACAACAGAACAGCGGTCCTGAGTTGGAGGATGTGATCCCAGTGAGGGGCCTGGGCTCAACTGCAAGACCCTAACGCTCTTCTGTTTCTGCCTTGTGCTTCGCTTGTGCTTCGCTCACCTCGCTGGTTCTGGGGCTGTTCTTAAAGGCTATTTTAAGACTCAGCAGCTGATAAGTCTTTTTTTTTTTTTCTTTTTTTTCCCCTTTTTTCAAGAAGCTTCCCTAAGCCTTTTTGTTACACAAAGAAAAAGCTGTTCCTCTAAAAATAAAGAGTTGCTGAAAGCCACAAGCTTTTGATTTAACGGAAAACTTCAAACTCATCGATTTTAATCAACGCTAAATTGGGAAATCTCAGAATCTTAGATTTTGTACATTTCTTAGCATCCAGTGTTTTAGAGAATATTTAATTAAATCAGCTAACCTGGCAAAAAATAGAGTCAAGGGGAAAATACAGAGAAATGTCTTAAGGCTTACATAGAGGATTCTTTTATTCATTGTAAAAGCTGTAGGTTGATAGGCCTATAATCCAAGAAAAATTAGTTCATTCATCTTTACCCTATGCATAGATGTGCCTCTCATATTTTTACCTGCCTGTACTAATTCATAACTGTCAATCAACTTTTAAAAGCTTGATTGTGCTTGATGATCTTGGTGAAGTTAGCAAGCTGCATTCTAAAAACCTTCAAAAAATCATTATATTTCCTTCAGCCTCAAGGTTCTCCACTTAATAAAATATTGTTTACAAAATTATATTCCCTGACTTACCACAAATTAATATGAAGGGCTTTGTAACTATTAGGAAACTACAATTCACTTTAATAGTCTATGAATGTCATTTGCTAAAATGATTCACCAATTTTAATCAGTAAAAGGATTTAAATTTGTTTTTACATTTTCCTGTCCTTCTGGGCAGTTTTAATAATTGTGCTTTCTTTTCTAGTATGGCAGAAGAATTATCTGCTAACATTTGAAATTTCTAAAATAATCTGACTATTGTTCAGGAGCTCAACCTTGACCACCAAGGATCTAGAAATACACCTTAATTCTCTGATTCAGTGACCACATGTGGATATAACCACACTTTAAGTGGTCACACATGATCTTTTACATGTAAATATATTATTTTGGTTTTGGTTGAAGAGTTTTGCCATTTATTCGTGTATTTATTGAATAAAAGATACCATTGGATAATTCAAAACTTAAAAACAGGTTTTGAAAGGCATAGAAGAAACATTTTATTCTCATCCTTTTTCTAATCCATTGCTTCAACCTTCTCCAGACACACTGTTATCTTTTTCTTGCACATCCTTCCAGAGTTTTCTTATGTGTACATAAACACATACAAAATGCTTATTATGATTTCTGCATTTTTTAAACAAATGGTCCTTCCTCCATATTTTCATTCTTATCTTGATCAAAGAAAGCCCTGTGACTATTACTCATATTTTCTGAAAAAAAAAAAAAAAAAAAAAAAGGCCTACTCTAGACATGTTTTAGTAAGAATATCATTTAAAGAAGGAAATAAGGGAAAGCTGAACATATAATGAAAGTTAAATAATAAAGTGAAAAAAAATCCTAGGTCACAGCAGTGTAGAAAATCAGTTGTCTAGAAATCCAAGGGACAATGAAGTTCTCCCACCAACTGCTGACTAACCTGGCATGGGCCGCTTAGGTTCATTTGTAAACCTAAGGTATAAAACAGAAGTATATTTTTAAAGTGTCATTCAACAAATATTGAGCAACACCTTCCTACCATGTGCCAGTCTGCTGCTGGAGAAGATAGCAGTGGGCTACCCTTGCTTCTTTTAGAGTTTAGATTCTAGTCAGGAAGCTGAGTTACCAGAGATGGGTGGTCAGGGAAGGTCTCTAGTTTCTCTAGGTCTGATGGGATCTGTGGATCATGGCAAAGGATTGGATTCTTATCCAAGTGTGTTGGGAAACCATTGGAAGATTTTCTTTTAAATTGTTGACACTATTACAGATGTCCCCTAACCCCTGGCACATTTGTACACCTTCTTTCACTCCCCACTTCTGCTTTCCCTGTCCTTCCCCCTACTGCTCTCTGTGTCCACCAACTATGCTTATATGTTCTTTGGTTAATCTCTTCACCTTTTATCCAGTCCCTCCCACCCCAACCAGCCTCTCTAACATTTATCAGTCTGTGTATGTATCATACCTCTGGTTCTATTTCATTAGATTCCACATACTGGTGAAATCATTGGAAGTTCTTGAAGGGGAAATTATGTGATTTTTTTTTTCCCTCTAGGAGCATGTTTCATAGAAGAGTGCCTTCAAACACCTTTGGTGATTGACTTTTTATGTCAAAAAATTTAAGAGAGAGAAAGAAATCTGACCTCTATCTGTTACCGGCAAAGGCTCTCATGCTTGCTTTATAAAACACTGTAATCAACTTATGTTTGAGTCTTGGCATCTGCTCTCATCAGGTTTTTTTTTTTTTTTTTTTTTTAAACTATCACACTAAATCTTTCACCTTTAGTCTTTTCAAATAGGGGAATTTAAGGAGTAAAATTATATATCAACATAAAAATTCTGTTGGTTGTGTCTTATTTCCTAGTGGTCATAAAATAGCACAGCAATCCTCTAAGAATCAACAAGATCTCTTTAGAAAATTTAAACTTTTCCATTTTGCTACATATCTCAGCAGAGAAAATATTTTCAGGAAATAAAATGCATATGTTTAAAATGCTTCACTGCTCAGGAAAGAAAGGATAATTTTCAGATTGCTGATCAGACACACATTGCTGGAATATGCTTATCATGTTGGTGACAAAGATTTAGTTTTATACATTAGTCTGGAGTTATAGAGAGCTTTATAAGGTCCAGAAAAATTAAGGAAATAAAGACATGAATTCCCCAGGACAAAAGTAAAAAATTAAATGCATTTTTAATAATAGGAGGTTTAAATTTTCATCTGTGTATTTCTAAGTTGATCATTAAGGATAGCAATACTTTATGGCAACAGTTTTGTGACTAGAGCACTGAAATTACATATTTAGGAAATACATATTTATATATTTCCTCTGTATTATATATAATCTTGTGTACTGTTCAGAATATAAGAATATGTTTTTGAGTGGAAGATAAATACAGTGCTTCATACATATTTGACCATGTAGATAGAGAAACCCATAATTTCCAGGCCCTTACATCTGTATTTACTATCCTAGACCCTTACATCTGTATTTACTAGCTGAAGCTGAATTAAAAAACAACGAGAGTATAGGTTTAGGGAACTATCAACTATATATAAAAATTTTCTTTCTCCCTGCATCCAGTCTAGAAAAATGCTTCCTCTTCCTCTTCGTAGAAATATATCCGTTAATTCATTGATATGCGTGAGATTTTGCTCAGTAACTCAGAAAATTTTAGTGATGGAAAGCTCTGGATGTGTCCCTCACTATATCAGGCTGAACCATTTTAAGAATTAGAGATCAAAGTGCTCAGAGTTAGTCTCTAATTTTGTGTAGAGCAGGACCTAAGGTGAGTTCCTAATAGGGCCTTTCACCAGAGCAGCCAGGAACTTAAACCTTTCCCCACAATACATGTATTTGTTCATATCCAAGTACTTGGAATGTGAAAACCTTTGGAGATATTCAGGGACATTAGAGTCCCCATGGGCCATGGCAGTGGGGAATTTTCAAAGTGGCATGGCCTGATGATGGACACTTGGGAGCCTGAGCCAGAGAAATTGCCAAGGCCAAGCCTGTGACAACTGCTGCTAACAGCCCACATTGCAGGCTCATTGGAAGCATCTTTTTAATTGCTCCTCAAAATAATAATAGAGAAGGTTTGTATTTGGGTAAGCCTGAAGTCTACTATTAAGAAGGTCGGCCTGTCAAGCCAGTGCAATTTTGGACTAGGAGGTGTAGTACATAAAAGTGAATTATCACAAAAGAATTTGAATTTGAAGAAGAGAAAAATAACAATGAGAAAGGGGATTTTTAGTCGAGGGTAACGTTAATACTTGTTGTTGCTGTAACAAATTGCCACAAACAATACAAATATATTACCTTTCATGTCTAGATGTCAGAAGACTAAAATGGGTCAGGAAGAATGTGTTTCTTTACCAGACTCTACACGAAGATTCATTTCCTTGCCTTTTCCAGTCTAAAGGCTGCACACATTCCTTGGCTAGTGCCAGGTTCCCATCTAGCAACTGAGTCACTCCATCTGGTGTCACCACCTTCCTATCCCTTTTTCTCCCTCTACTTCTGCCCACCCCCTGACCCCCACCGTATAGGAAAAGTTGGCCCACCTTGCTAAGAATCAATGCTTTTTGAACTTCCACATGCATGTGGATTTCCTGGGGATTGTGTTAAAATGCAGATTCTGATTCAGCCATTCTGGAAGGAACCTGGATTCTGCATTTTTCACAAGCTCCAAGGTGAGGATAGCACTGCTGAGCAGCAACCATAATGTTAAGTAAGTACCAAGGATCCAGGTAGCACAGGGTTCAGCCAGGATTTGTCTGTGAATCCTTGTAAAGAAGACAGAGAAATGTGCCTTCCTCAGCATCTTCAACTTATTCTCTCTCTGCCGCTGTCATCACCAACCAACTGGGCAGAATATTATTCATTTGTTTATTGCACATGGACCTGAAGCAGGAAAGGAATTTCATGCACTCGTGGCCAAAGTAGATCTCATCAGTCTCCAAGGATGGGTGGAAGAAAAAATATAACCTGGTTGTAACAACATCCTAAAGTTTGGTTCCCAAGTCAATACCGAATGTTTCCAACGTAAACCAAAAGGCCCATGAAAGCCCAGGGTGGGGTGTAGCACTAGGGTTCTTATTCGGACCTACACTTATTAGAATAATATTAGTTAATAACATTATACAAAATTTGGGTCTACGCTTTTATAATACAACATCTAAATGCCCTATTGTGTGCCTACCACCTGAAGTCTAGTCCATTGTTTGATGGTAGTTTTTTAAGTTCTAGCAATGGTAGCCTATAAAAACTTTCTTGGAGCAGCCTCAAAAAGGCTGGTTCTGAAGAAGCAGCTTAACTAGACAGGCCAGTTTAATCAACCCTGGGACCAGTGAGTGACAAACAGATGGCCCATCCACATCAGCCATACAGTGTTCTTTCTAGAGTCATTCACTGTGCCAGCTTGTACTTTCAGAGAATCTAGTTCTTTAGCTTGTTTGACCAAAAGTAAATAAATAAATACATAAATGTATTACTTAATTGATTAATAAAAATTCTCCTCCTCCCATCCCACATTCTCCACCAGCTTTGGATTAAAGCTGAAGTAAAATCTACCTAGTTCTTTACCTCGCTCTTTGTCATTCTGATTTTTCTCTTTGAGCTTTTTTCATTGGTTTACTCGTTTTGTAAACTTCCTTCAAGAAAACCTGGTGCCCCAGTGCCTGCTGTTCCTCTGGGGACCCTTGCTGCCTCTCAGAGTCCAGGTAGCTCCTGTTTGTGCATGGCAGCCATGCACCTTTCCTGATTTCCAAGCTCTCCCTCCTCCTTTTGGATCATCTGTAACCTGAGGCCCCTTTACTATTTTCTTTTCTTTCTTTTTTTTTTTTTTTAATTTATTTAAGATTTTATTTCATTATTTCTAGAAAGAGAGGAAGGGAGAGAGGCAGAGAGGGAGAGAGACATCAATGTATGGTTGCCTTTCACCTGACTTCAGCCACAGATCTGACTGGAGACCTGGTTTGCAACCTTGTTATGTGCCCTGGCTGGGCAATCTAACCTGTGACCTTTGGGTTCACAGGCCGGCATCTTACCCACTGTGCTACCAGCCAGGGCGCCTTTACTATTTTCTATGCCTGAATATTTTAGTGCTAGCTTTGATTGAAGTTCTTTAGACAGAGAATTTTATAAGGTACTCTATCCTTGGCTCATTGGGTATTTTCATCTTAATTTGGAAAGAAGTCTTCTTATGCTGTACTTTACAGTGGCCACCATCTTTATTTACTTTTATTGTTGTTGTATTACATCTATCCCCTTTTCACTCCCCTCTGGCCCCTTCCCCACCCACCCACTCCCCCACAAAGTCAATCCCACTTGTTGTCCATGTCCATGGTTCTTCCATACTAGTTCCTTGACTAAACTGCTCCCTTTCTTTGCCTCCTTCTCCCAGCTCCCCCCTGCCCACTGACATTGGCTGAGGGTTTATTTCTTTGTCTCCCCATTTTAGGTTTCTGCTTCTTGAATTGGTCTGCTTTGACTTACTGTCTTAGTGGTGTGACCTTCTGTGGTATAGAGGTGCTTCCTGGATCTGTGCTTGGTGATGTCCCAGTCTGGGCCTAGTCAGCCAGTTGGAGACTACCAGAGATCTACTGTCTTTGTCTCCTTCAGTTGTTAATCCAATCGGTCTGTGATCAGTGGTAAATTTTAGGCACCTCTGGGTGGGAGAGATGAATTCAGTTGTTATTCCAATCAACCTGTGATCTGAGGTCAGGTTGAGGCACTGCTGGGTGGGGCGGATTCATTCCTGTGGGTGGTGCTGTGGCTTCCCTTCAGGGTCCCACCCTTTGGAGAAGAGTGGTCTGCTGGCTGTATGGGGGATGGGTCAGCACTGGACTAATGGTCTGCTCCCTCAACTATCCTCCTAAAGTCACTGACCCAAACCCTCCTTAAGTCTCTAGTCCACTCTGTCCTCCCACTGCTGGAGCCCAGAGTAGGTGGTGCCACCGTATTTTTGTGCATGGTTCCTTTAAGAATTCAGTCTCTCTGTCAAGCCGGCTAAACCTGGCAGGTTTTTGATTTTCACAGCTGGGTGCTGTTTTACTCTCAGCTGTGTTGCTATAGGCTGGGAAGCCCAGTTGGGGGTCTAGATCCCACCCTTCTCAGGTGGAACCCCCGGCTGCTGAGATGTTTCTCTGTCCCTTCAGCTGCTGCCCTTGAGAGCCCTGTCAACCTCTCACATCTCACACGTCCTACTGGTCACGACACGTTGTAATACGTTGGCTCTTCTGTTATATCCCTGGTAAGACTTCTCTCCAGTTGGTGTTCTGTTGGTTGTTCCAGGTGATTTCTCCCCAATTAAGTTGTAGTTCCATTTTGGTGTTGAGAGGAGATTGGTGTAACTCCACTTACTCCTCCGCATCTTGGTTCTTCGGCATCATTTCTATACTTAATATATTCAAGCTGAACAGGAGTAGAGCTTGGTGGTTAGCAACGTTTACTCCAGAAACAAACTGAGTGTTTAATTCCTAGTTCCCAAGGATACCTTAAATACTTCGTGTCTCAGTTTCCTCTTCTGTACAATGCAGGTAATATTTGTTAGTGTGTGCATTGTATTTATTAATAGAGAAATTAGAAGATACCTTGGCAGAGAGTACTTGCTAGAAAAGGACTTGCTTTGACCAAATTTTCTGTGTAATTTTGCTTATCCTAAAGGGTCTTTATCTCATCCCTACAATTCAAAATTGGCCAGGCATCCCTGTTATGTGGGAGACTTCATTAGATAGTAGTTGCTCACATGGTTCTACATATTTCTGAATCTGGTGAAATCCTAGACCAAAGTATTTCCATTCTGAACAGTGCCTTATAATGAAGTACATAAAAGGGTAGACTATAGAACTTGGAGGATCCTATTTTTGCCATACAAATTACATTAAACTCATACAAATCTAAGAATTTCTTTTTATATACTTGGCAATTTTGCAAAGACTAACAACTAGGCTCCATTGTCTGTTGATGTGAATTAGTTGGAAATTCTTACATTCTTGTGCAACTTAAGAGGCTTAATCAATAGGTTTATAGATCTCTGAGGAGGGATTATATTCATCAAGCAATATTTTGAACTGGTGACAAAAGGGGTGCTCAACTTAAAATAACATGGCTCCCCAGCAGCATTAATTAAGTGGCTGTGAGCAACGCATTCCTCTTCCTTTTGATTTACTCGTTTTCCTACAGTGGTAATTTTTTTAATAAAGTAACAAGGCTGGTTCCTCTCTGTTCACAAATATTTTCTAGAAAACTCAAAGAAAAACCTGAATTAGGCCTTTAGAGACAATGAAATGTACACTTAAATGTGAGGATTTCTGAACTCACAGTGAACTCATTGTTTAACTATAAGGATCCCTGAGACTAGGTCACATTTCACAATTGAAATATAAGCCCAAAATATTTTCACTGGATTATTAAACTTTTGTATTTTATATTCTTTACATTGTATTTACATGAAAAGAAGAATATGATTTTAAGAAATGTATTTGTTTATTTAAGGTATCACGTAAATACTTTGAACAGTTTTGTCATTGATTCAAGCAGTTGTTTTGAAATATTGTAAAGCAGGTAAAGAGAATTGTGGTTAACTTTAATTGTAATTATAGTGAAGCAGATTTGGTTTGATGCTACCTCCATAGGCCAACAACCTGAGGCTTGTCACCCAACTTATGTTAAAACTCAGCTTTCTCATCTCTGAAATGAAAATCAAAAATACCTCCCTGGTGACATTATGGTCATGATAAAATGAGTGATTCATACAGAATCCTTACCCTCAATGTTTTGCAGCCAGTGCTTAATTAAAATAGTCTCTGCTAGAACCAGGAGACTCAATCAGTCTTCAACATCTCAGCATCTGATAAGTGTCTCTTTAATAATCTAGTTTATTCCAAGAGTGTTCATCTGATTATTTTATTTATTTTTGTTTGTTTACTTGCTTGAGCAAAATATGAAGCTCTGTGTAGAAACCTTATAAATTCATGTATGAATCAGTTTGACCTCTGGAATGAAAATGTCAACTGAAAAGGTTATCACTTAGGTGTGATGTTATGTAACTTCCAAATCACTTATAGTGGAGTTTTGTATATTGCCTGGAGTTATGAAGATACAGGCTAGAAGGGGACAGCTTAGACCAATGAGGTCCTTACTCTATAAGCACCCTTTTCCATTCAGCCTCATGCTGGGTGCTATGGGAAATCCAAGAGGATATGAGTATTGTTCTCAAAGAACTTTCAAACAATGTTGAAAGACAAACAGTTGCAGGGTGATATGCATGTACATAATCATAAATAAAATGTCCTACAATAAAGAATGGGAAAACCATATAAGGGGTTCAGTAACCATAACTGAATGGAGTCATGAACTGCATTGCCTGAGAGGTTCTGGAAAAGAGGGTTGAAGTCACCATGATTGTGACAGTGAGTGGAAACCACTGGAAGCTATAGGAGAAGACATGACCATTGTCAGAAATGAGCATCAAAGGAGGGGAGAAAAGAAGGCACTAATGTAACTTGACAAGACCAGGTCATTTGCCTGGAGGATACTTAGGTAGAGAAAAAGCCTAGGCATCAGAGTCTCATATTGTAAAGGTTAAGGACAAATCTCTGGTGGCACATTGGCCAGTCATTCAGCTATTGATCTTTCAACTGACCGGCTCTCCAAGTGATGAGAACTGATGTCTCAGTTTCATCAAATATAAAACAGAATAACACTAGTTATCTCCAAATCACATCAAGGGAATTAAATAAGATAATGCCTGAACCACTAAGCATAGAGTTTGGCACCAGTTGGAATTCGGTAATACTGGCTATTGCTGTATGTTGAGTAGCAGTTGTTACATGTTTACTCTACAGCAGCTCTGTGGAATACTCAGAATAAAGCTACCAGGTAGCTATTTTGTCCCCATTTTAAAGCTCAGAAAATGAGGCCAAGGAGATAAAGCAGTTGCCAAAAATCACATGATGCTAAATACTGGGTTTTGAATGACTCAAGGCTTGCCTGTTGTACATTCCACTTTTCCCCATCATACCATCCTGTGTAAGCCCACAGGGTAAGAAAACCAGAGCTGGTCTAGAGAAGGTTGTACATCATCAACAAGGTCCTAAGCAAAATAAGTGGACTAGTGGCATCAACATCACTTGAGAACTTGTTAGGAACGCAATTTTATAGCCACAAGTCTGAAACTCTAGCAGGTGATCTTTATGCCCCGTAAATCTGAGGACCACTTTTCGAAACTAAGTTATGTGGTTTATAAAAAAATCAAGAAGAAAATAGGACAGATGATGTTTTTACATTCTTAGAGATGAATTCAATTAAATAAGGTAGTTAAAAAGAATTATTGTGGCAATGACTCTGAACTTTAACCTATGGACTTCCAGTTTATACCACCGATCAATCAAACTGATGAATACAAAATGTCACATCAGCTAGAGGTGGTGGGGTGAACTTGCAGTACCACAGAGAGGTCACCTAAGGAATACACTGAATAAAAATGCACATATGCATATCATGTACATGCTGCTTATAAAGCCAATAACAATACCATAATTTACAGTGTTCTCCCCAGTGCCTAGTGCAGAGCCTAGCAAAAGTATGCACGTGTGTGTGCACATGGACACACACGCACTTGTTCAAACTGAACCAGATGTGAAGGCTCGTGGAATCCCTTTCAGAGGCATTAAACTTTTTGTTTTCGGCAACAAACCCCTTTGGCAGTCTGACAAAAGTCTGTGAATTTTTTTTACAGAGTAATGTTTTTATTTATTTCTCCTCTTAAACCTAGGAAAAACTTAATAAATATGAAGCCTTTCTTAGGAAGAGGGTAATTCCATTCCACATTGCCATGGGGATTTTTCAAGTTAGCAAGACACCCACACAAGAACATAGGAAGAACAGAAAACAATTAGCATATTGATTTTTTTTTTTTACCCTTAGGCTGTATTTTCTTTTGCCTTCAGAACTTCTGGAGGAATCAAAACAACAAAACAAATTGCATCCTTGTCTGTGAGACCCTTCAGTTTTGGGGCTGTGTTTGCAGGCGTACAACAGGTGTCCTGGGCCTGTCGGGTCTCTACATGAATGAGAAGCGTGTAGTGCTGGTCATCCAGATTTGGGAAAAACTTGGCTGAGTTTTGCCAGGGTCTGTGCCACGAAACTAAGGTAACCATGAAAACAGTTCTTCATGCAAAACTATTCATGACTAGTTAGCAAAAGGACCTAATTGCTGAACAAGCCAACTCTGTGTACATATAAAAGATCTTTCTTCTTGCTTTGCCAGACATTTTTACTTTCTGAACAAAACCTATGAAAACTAGCAAATTATAGACTAGCAAATACTATGCCATTATTTTAATTTTATTGTGAAAGAAAACCCCCATGAAAGTGTCCAGATAAATAATATAGCTATCAGAAAGAGTAAAATAGGTTTCTTCATCATTGCTCAGTTTTCACCTTTTAGTGAATCTTCACAGGATTTGTGGAATAAACTATCTTGGCTTCTGTGACACCACATTAGGCAGAGTGTATTGTCTTTATCATTGTCACAGTAAACTGATGAAACTCGTGAAATAGGTATTATTGCTCCCATTTTGATAATGAATAGGTTCTGGCTCAGAGATTAAGTGGCATTCCAGTGTCTCAAAATGACAAATGGTAAGTTGTACAGCCATTCTGAAAACTCAGGACTTTTAAATGAGTCTAAATAGAGTATTCTTTTAACTGTGTCACATTTTCCAGGGCAAAGTTTCTACGCTTGCTTTCAGAATGTTTGCCCCTGTTTCCATTTTCCTAGATACACTTGGGGAGCTGATCTAGAACACGTAAAATAAAGGGAGGGGAGTTACCCTTGAGTTTATTAATTGGCTGTTCACCTCCACTCAAGTGCTATGAGGCTACCACAACCAGCGTGAATCCACCTTGGAAAAAAAGTTTTCAAATCACAAACATTTCTGGATCCTGATTTTAACAAACCATGAGAGCAATCAGTGCTTAACATAGAACACAGTGTGAAAAAGAAATCTGTTCTTCTATGGCAAATTATATGACCTATACACTCATATATAGCATCTATGTATATACAACTATATCATATGATTTCACTTATCTGTGGAATCTAATGAACAAAATAAACTATAAACAAGGTAGAAACAGACTCATTGACACAAATAACAGACTAACAGTTGTCAGAAGGGAAGAGGGTTGGGGCTGGGTGAAAAAGGTAAAGGGATTAAGTAAAGAAAACATAACTCATAATCACAGATGACAGTATGATGATTATAAAAGGGCAAGAGGGTGGGGGAGGAAAAGAAGGGTAAAAGAGGAATAACTGCTGATGAAAGAATTTTTTTAAACTTTAAAATATGGAGGTGGAAACAAAATTCTCAAAAAAATCATTTATGTCATTAATTCATGTTGTTGTTCTGTGTGCCTATGTATGTATGTATATATCTGTGTGCATATATGTATGCATATACCAGAATAGCATTTTTAAATATACAAAATGAAAAGTACCTAGGATTAATTGCAAAAATTCCAAATATATTAAACTCCAATCATTAAAATGTGTAAAAATAATTTGTGACATAGTAACATTGCACTTCATATTAAATAACAAGACCTAACAACAGATTTAACTTCTATAATTTTAAATCAGTGATACATTTTAAACCATATGATAAGATACCTGCAACAACTATAATGCAATATGGAAATAAGTGGGATTGCTTGTGAAACAAATTCAAAAGCTCTGCTAATACTATGATAGTGTATTTCTTGGCTTCCTCATTGAAGAAAACGCTATGTTTCCATTAAAGGTTAGTGAAATATAACAGTAATGTTTCCCCAAGTTCCCAGATCCTCTTACACCCAAGTTAAAATCTGCAAGTTTGAAGCCTGCTTTATAAAAATCCATGAAGTCTACTCATAGATACTGTCACAGCAATTGGATGAAACTGTTGGTGGTACCTCTCTTACTTATGAGATTTCCAGGCAAAATCAGCTCCCACAAAACTGATGGGTGATGATAATGGTTGGTTGATTTGGCTAAACCATGGTGATACTTCAGGGGCTTCCCCTGGCCTCTCCGAATGTTTTCCTTCAAACATGGTCCAATTTAGCAACCTCCCATTTAATGGCTTAATTATTGCATTCAGAAAATGTAAATATGATATGCTGGCTTTCGTTGGAGAGGAAATATGTCCCATTTACAATGCTGGCACCGTGTTGAAGTGTGAGGCAATTTGCACTAGAGAAAGCTCTTTCTCTTTTGGGTTGGAGCCAGGAATCTTGATAATATTCCTGTTCATCTGCATGAATCCTGGGCCATTGTCCTGCTAACATATTCAACCTCTTTTAATTCTAATTCTGTCTTTTTAATAAAATACTAAAATCAAATAGCATTCCACATTTCTACATCTACTTTTTAGATGTCATGAATTTGCATTGTTTTTGTGTAGGGAAAAGACCCCAGAAAGGGGAGAAGGGAATTCAATAATTACACCAATCAGATGGCTCATGTGCCCATAACTACATTTTCTATGGAGAATGGGAAATCATCTGGATAATTATAAATTTATATTTGTATTTAGATTGCTTCAGTGAAAACGAGTGTGCTTATTTAAACTAGAATGGTAACAGGGCATGAAAAAAGCAGAAGACTTTGATGAGCCCTCTTTCTGGCTAGGCAACCTTGAATGTGTTTGCTGCTCTCATCCATAAAAATGAGGACAGTGAGACGTTCCTCACTGAGCTGTTGGGAGGATTAAACTGGCTATTTCATAAATTGCAGACCAGTGTGCAAATAGTAGTTCTTATTATGGGAATACCCATATTATTTCCTCAGCTTCACTTTGTTAGTCAGATCTATGGTCTGCAATGGTAAAAATTATGACTTGCAGGGTCACCTTTGAGGAAATCAGTATCTTTTGCCATTCTGGGAATTAGGACCAAAACCACAAGTGTTTAGCAGAAGGAATAGTTGAGTTGCTATATTGAAAGATACATGCTTAAATGACAGCTTAGAAGTGGGGGTGACCCCAAGACTGTCCTACTCTGTGAGGACTAGCATAGACAATCCCAGCTATTTACTAATCCAGAACAGTGCCAAGTGTAAAGTTTTCCAAGATATGTTTCATGTTTGAAGATTGATATCATATGCTTGGTGAACAAAGGAAAGCTACTTTAACTCAGCTGCATTTTTATGCGACCATCTGAAATATCAAAATGAATTGGGTCATTGTTTAAAGTATTAATAAGATCAGTTTTCTCAATACTCAACGACTGCAAGATTCATAGAGCAATGCAGAGAAAAAAGCTGTACGTGAGGGTTGTCTATTTACAAAATATATGGCTCATGGAATCATGGACAAAATGGTGCTCCATGTTCCCCAAATGATGAAAGGTAGAAATGTGTTCTTAGTTACATTACAAATCATAGTAAAAACATGACATTGTACTCTCACTTTTCTGTCCATTAACTTTTCATTCCACATAATGATTTGGACTATTAATTCAGGTCAATAAGAACAGTTCAATAATTAATTTTGCAAGGTTATTTATCTTGTGGAGTTTTTCCTTTTCTTATTCAAAAGAGTGGGGGCATTTATGAATAAACAGTGACAAGCTTAATAAAGTATACTGACATGAGCAATTTATAAGCAGAAACAGGAAACCCGAATGTCATATTGTTTTATGATTTTGAAAGTCCTCTTTTCCATGATGTAGTATTATTAAAGCACAGTAAATATATGCAATGACAATGCCATATACACTTCATCTTAAAATTACAATTTTGGATTATGCATAAGCAGTATAGATGTCTGAGGCTATAATACACAATTATTTTTAATTGACAAAACTCTCCAGGCTTGAAAAGGGAACCCAACCATCTAAAGATGACAGATCTTTCCTGGAAATAAAGGTTTATTTCAAAAGAACAGCAGGAGGCACACACTTTTTAACATTTCAATTGTTTCCTCTTAAAATGCCATCTCTCTGTTTTGTCACAGCTCATCTTCAGGGCTAAGTCACATGGTCAGAGTGGAATGCAGGACACTGGCTAAACCAGGAGGACCTTATTTTTATAGCCTCATTTCCGGTTTGCTGTCTGACATCGCATGGACTTAACATCAGCAACTGACAGGTTTCCAGTATTGATAGCAAATGCTGGTAGTTTCAGAAACTTGGAACTTGCCCCAAATATCCAAAGCTCACAAGTCCGTAAAATCAGCCAGGCAAATAGGCTTTTTGGTGAACTGTCCACAGCCTCATATTTTCACATATGATTAAAAAAAAAAAAAAAATAGCGCAGGAGAAAACTGCCCTTTTGATATATTAACCCATGATTATTTTTTTTTTTTTTTTTGAAATTTCATCACCTGGCTTTCGAACCTAGTTTCGAATAGGTAATGCACCTCTCCAACAGAGACAAAATCCATGTCTTCAAATGCATATAGCCTGTTAAAAATGTACTTGAGAGTATTTCTCTTTTATTCAATAATTCAATTCCCAGTGGTCTTTTTTTTAATTTAATTTTATTGTTGTTGTATTACATCCATACCATTTTTGCTCCCCTCTAGAGAGTATTTCTTTTCATTTTCTTTGAATGTTTTTTTCGATATTTTTCTACATCCAAGATATTTAAGAGAGAATATGCAATCTACTCTCTACTTCAGGGTGTGGTCATCTTTCAAATAAGCCTCCTGTCTATGTGGCCTCATCACCTTTTGTGACAAGTATACTACTTAGAATCATGTAGGTCTGAAAGAAACACATGCTTTTCTTGTTTTGTTTTGTTGCTTACTGCATATTTTTTCTCTCAGGTAAGTTGAGGGAAAAAGACATGAAAGCTGCAGTTGTGTTGGTTCTGTGTATAAATAGTGTGTAAGCTCTCACTCTTAATTCACCTAGAGGAATGATGCCATTTACTTAATTATCCCATGCTAACAAACTGCCCATTTGTGTGTTGAGTGTGTGTCTGTGTGTGTATGTGTGTGTGTGTGACTAGTACAGCAGAAGAGTTAAGTGCAGAGGAAAATGAGCGTTCCATACCATCCTTTTAAAGTTCTATTCTGTGTGTATGTGTGTGTGTGTGTGTGTGTGTGTGTTAAAGACACAGGTACAGAAGCAAAGTAGGTCTACTTGAAATTCTAATGCTGAAGGAGAGAGCCGATTTCAGGATTTGAATAATTACATTTAGCCAATAAAAAGATAAATCATTCAGCAACAGTTATTTTTCCTCAACACGACTTTGAATTAGAAATTCAGTCCATCTCAGAGAGGCACTTATGCAAATGCTGGCGACACTGATGTGGCTGATTACATTAGAGCAAGGGGACTGGATTACCAGTGTGCTGTGATGAAAGGACCAGTTGGTTTTCACGCTGAGGCGAAGAGGGTGCGACACATTGTATCATGTCATCAGCAAATGTCACTTTAATAGGACTACAAATCATTGTGACATCAACAACCTCAAACAAATCTTCTGGACATTTAAATATGCTGACTGTTCCCTGGAGGCCAATGAAAGATGTTTTTAAAAAAGAAAGAAAGAAAGAAAGTCATAAAGTAGCAAACATCTAGATAGCAAATTTTTAAAAATGTGTTTTAGGCTGTAAACTAATTTACCTAGCTAGAGAATAAGCAATGCTGTGGTTCTTATGAGACTATGGATTCTTAATTCCCAAACAACTTATAATCAATTCTCAATCTGTGCACTCCAAGCCTGTAGAACAGTGGTGCAGATTGATTTTCAATGACAGAGTAATCGGAAAAATGTTACAGGTACATTGTTCATTTTTCCTATCCCTGGAATCAAAAGGAAAGTAATAGCCAGCAACAGTTACCAGATAATTTAGACTTCTCTAATGCATAAATAATCAAATCTGGCACTTTCTCCTACTGCAGTTACTCAAAAATACCTATGTTGCCCACTCAGTTCTTTCTTGCTCTCAATATCCCATGGATTTTTAGAGAAAAAAATTAAATAGCCAAAATTATTTTGACAGAAGTTGAATCAACCAACAGAAATCAGATGGGAGCCCAGGACTGTCCTAGAATGCTAGCTATATAATATCTGTAACTTCCTTAACTTCTCAAAGATGTCCTCCATATGTTATACAAAAAATTAAAGGCATACCATTTAGTACATTTAAAACATTATAATTATATTTTAGATGTGCATTTATTACTGTGATTGGAAGTATTAGATATTTAGAAGAGAAAGATGAGACAATGGAATAGAGTAAAAAATCAGTTGTATGTGTCCTTTGGGTGTTCTTTAAGAAAATTATGACAGCCTTCACAACATTGCCTAAGGAACGCCATTTTATTACCTTCTTAAAAGTACAAAAAGGTCAAATATGAAGCAAAATATGCTGCAATTAGAACAGAAAACTTTAGAAAAGCCAGTAGAAGGGATCTTAGAAATGTATTCTGAGATTTAAGTTGAATTGCCCTGGCTAGAAGTTCAATTGGTAGGGTACTGAAGATGACCACAGATGCTATCCACCCAAAATTATTTCATGTCTTGCTTATTAGGAAATTTGCAGAACACAAAATATTTATGATGTGTTCTGTCTACAGATGAAAGTCTGCAGTCACACCTTAAGCTATTCTGAGTGCAGACTTATTTCAGATTTAAAAACACAACGCGGTGTGAAAAGGTAATAGATTACTTAAAGTATAATTTCGTGGAGGTTTAGGAAGGAATAAAATTAGCTTATATTTTTCTACCGCCTTGGGTTCTTCAGACTCCCTCATTTTTCAGCCTAATTATCAGTGCTTACACTTCCAAAAGTAAAATATTCCTCCCACCAAACAGTTACAAGTGGTACACTATTTTTTTTTGTTTGTTTCTAAAGAAAACACCAACATGCTCTTCATCCATTGTTTATTTTAAAATATATCAGTCTCCATGAGAAAATCCTTTTCCGCTTATCTCATATCTTCTTTTTCAAAATCATGGTCGCCTACTTTCTCCCATTGACAGAGATTGATGTATTATACTGTGGAAATAACGATATAGTTTGATTACCTTTCTTTTTCAATCTCAAAACCTAATGCAACTTCTCTACTGAGAACTGGATTTCTCATTTGACCAACTCATAGGACTTGTTCAATAATAACTTATTCATAAGATTTTCTTCATTTTTCCCCCAGCTGTCATATATAGATGGGTATGCATGTGCTTTCAGCACTTGAAGTGTAGCCCATAGACACTATTGGAAGGTGGGAATTCTAAGGGGCAATTGTATTGATGAAAGTGCTTCCTTAGGATTTTGTTAAGATTCTCAAAGTCGGGAGTAAAGTAGGAATATGTCTGGATTGCTCACTGTTGTAGATTAATGAGATAAAAGTTCCTCAGGAAACTGAAAAGGGTAACTCAGGCTTTGGGACTTGGGGAACTGGAAAACCTTTCTTAATGGTATGGTTTATGTAATGTTGCCAAATTTTTATTTTAGATATTAAAGACCTTGCTATTAAGAATAGTCATCTACTAATATCATCATTTCTAAAATGTTTAGGAATCAAGCCTTTGAAGTCATTTAAATTTCTTTTTAAACTGTGTCACTAAAACCTGGTAAAACCTTCATTGTGAAATTGCTTTGGCCTCTTTTCCAGGGTTTGCAAATCATCAATGTGAAGATACTCAGGCTGTGTGTTTATATACTCGGGTCCTTCATCTAGCACTGCTTTTACTCTACAACTACTTACTTTGAGTAGTGCTCATGCAATCCCTGGACTAGGCACTGACACAGCCTGAAGTGCAAGAGCAGACACCATCCATGTTCTGGTTCATGGGCTAAAGGAGCCCAGTTCCACCTCCTTTCAGCTGGGTGGACTTGTGCTAATTACTTTTAAAAACTGCGAACCTGAGTGGGTGTCCCCTTAGGAAAAATGAGAATACAATCGTACTCATTGCAGAACTGAGAGTCTAGTGAACATCAGAAATGACTTTCAACTGGTGAAAGTTGCTTATCATCAAAAATCATTAAAAAGTGAGTTGTCTGAGCAAGGTATTCTCTAGGAATAAAAGAAGATGGAGAATTAGCAGATCATCCCTAAGACAGTTTAGTCTTCCAGAGCCTCAGTGCAAAAAGATAGATGCATAAAAGATGACTAAGATATGAGCACAGACAGATACTTCCCAGTGGCACCAACATCCGAGAAGGTGTCTAAAAATCTATTAAACATGTCTGATGAATAATTTCCCCGGTGATTGGGTAGAAGTACGCAAAACTACTTTATAGAACTAAAATTCACAATTTGTCATAGAGAAATTGCCTGAAGATTTGAGATGCAATCTGAACACTATCATAATTGGGCTCTGGAATTACATTTTTGTTAAGGATTGGGCAACTTAGAAGAATCTAATAGAATATCTGACAAAAGCAATAGATTCTGGCTGACAGTATGGCCGTGAGGCATGTACTTCTACTGACTAGGAAGTTAAGATGTCAAAAAGTCCTCAACCCTTTCCTTCACTTTATCCTCTAAGAATTGATTTTGAAGTGGGGTAAAAGCACTGTCAAATTTAAATTTTTAAATAGGTACATATGGAGCAATGTATTTTTTTTTTTTCCAGGAAGAATTTCACTCATTCCCATAGAACCTACCCTGGATGCCAGATATATTTTCACTTACACAAAAAGCATGATCTTGCAAAAATTTTAATTCAATTCCCACTGAAATGAGGTTCTCAGTGTTCCCCCCTGGAATTAGTTAGGGATTTGTTTAGCAGTCTCTCTTGGGCTCTCCTTTCTCTTTCCATTACCATACTGTCAATGGCCTTGTCCCTCAGTACTCTCAAAAATCTGCTTAGATTTATATGAATCTTACTCTCAGATTCTTTATTTTGATGCAAGTGTAATGGTTTTTATCAGTTCATTTCCTTCATTCAGGTTTGCAAATAAAAAACAAGGTACTGGAGCAAAAGTTAAGATTCACATTTTCTTAAAGTTACTCAGTAGGCAGGGTGTTTCTAGGAACAGCCCAAGTTTCTTTGCGATCAATCCTACGTGTACATACTGCTCACCAGCTTTCCCTGTGCCCTGATGGCTCATCTCACAGGTCAGTTAAATAAACCAACCCGTCTGACACTGCAGGAGAAAAGGAAGGCCAGTACTGAAGACGTAGGCATGGAAGGTACATTTCCTGTGAAGTTTTCAGTCTTCTTTCTTCTATAGATTTCATTGGCTATAGACAAGAACGTACTTCAGCAAAGAAGACACTAGGAAATAGAGTGAACTTTCTCTAGAACTCACCATTTTCCTTTGTTCAACCATTATGCATCTGGTTCTGTTTAAGTACAGACTATAGTTTGTGACCCCGGACCTTCAGGTCAGTCCAGAACCACCTGTTTCTGTGTTGACTGCCCTTTGATGGCTGCCTCTCCATGATTGGCTGCACCTCTCATGTTTATTCTCTATCCTTAACCCACTTCCTTCACAGAATCACTCACACAGGTCCTTCCTTTCATCCCTATCATACAACCACAACTTATATCTTCACAACTGGGTAGCTTCTGTGAGTCCTACCTAGATTGTCCGCCACTACCATTAGTTTTCTCAGTACCATGTACCACACTTAGGAAAGAAACAACAAAATCCTAAATACCATTTTGATCATCTCACTTCTTTCTCACCTATGGACAAACTTTAATTTAATAACTGAGATCCAACATTACCTGCTACTATTCCTTGTACAAATCTCAGGTTCTTTCCAATCCAGTCAGCTCAGCATTTCTGAGTATGCATCATGCTCCTTCCACCCTATGTTATTTAAATTGTCATCAATTTCTCTACCCTGTACCTCCTCTATGAAGAGTTGCAAAGGAAATTTGGATTATCATGGGCAATCGGAATCTAGAAGAAGCCAGGAAAGAATAAAACAATCCTACAACTTAAAGGACATGTGTAGCAAGACGGTTGTGTGATGCTATTCAATTAACACTCTTATCCCATTTCATGAATTAGTGAGAATCTGTTGTGAGTAAATATTCAGGTTTATTAGTGAGATAGATTGGATTCTCGTTTAATGGGAAGCCAGTGGGTTAAAAAGGGCATTTCTAAACAATTAGAAAAGAAGAAAGAGGATAACATTGAATTCTTTCATTAATTGGTTCTTAAGATATAATAAAGACTAAAATATACATAGTTACCTCTGTTATAAATCTTTAGGATCCAGAAGTTGATGTATAACAGTTGAACCAGGAGGTGTATGAATGCTCTTTTAAAAACAATCTATTAGTTAATTCCAGACCTGAGCCTCATTGGAAAAAAAACCCCAAACATGTCAATTAGAGAAGTGAAATTTGGTTGTGCTATATCTTTATTTCTGCAATGTAATTTCTAGTAATTGATCCTCCTAGCCTACCTCTTATCTCACACATGCCTAAGCATATATATGTACACACAAATATACATATATACAGTACATGCACATACACAGAGCACACATAGTTATTATACATATATCTGGTACAGCAATCAGGGAGATAAAACTATTCTCAAAAATACTAATCCAATCATTTAAGTCAATTCTTTTTATTTTATTACCTATAATGACTATTATATTTAATAAAGATTTTAAAGAAATAATATTTAATGATGTTAAGAATGTGAGAAAATGGGTACTCTTATACACTGCTGGTCAAAATAAACTTGACGAAAACTTTATGAAGACTTCAGTAATACAAATCAAAAGGCTTTAGCATGATATCTAATTTATTAATTCCACTACTAAATATTTATCAAAAGGGCCCTGCCTGATGGTACAGTGGATAAGGTGCCGGTCTGCAAACCCGAAGGTTGCTGGTTCAATTCCCCAACCAGGGCACATAACCAGGTTGCAAGCCAGGTCTCCAGCCAGGTCTGTGGCTGGAAGCAGGTGAAAGGCAACCATACATTGATGTTTCTCTCCCTCTCTCCTTTCCTCTCTCTATGGAAGTAATAAATAAAATCTTTAAAAATAAATAAATAAATATTTATCAAAAGGTATATCAACATACAAAGATGTCTTTACAAGGATATTCATTATAACGTGGTCTATAGTAGAAAAAACCTAGACCCCAACTAGCAAAAATAAAGTACACTCTGATAGTCATAAAATGCATGTAATTCTATGCAGCCATTTAAAATGAAGATATGAATGTGTATTTATTGGCATGAAAAGATGTTTATGATACAGTGTTAAGTGAAAAAGGGATTCTATGCAAGGTAGCTAGTATTTGCACAGTATTTACCGTAAGAAAAGTGCGCACACTTGCACTTTAGTTACAGTAACTCATTTCAACCTCAGTGACAATATCCCTGGTTTATCAATGAGGAACCAAACATACAGTCCTGAAATGACTGGCCAAAGATAAGATAGCTAATAAGTGACAGATGTGAACTTTACAGTGAGAGAGTCTGGCTACAAAGACCACCCTGCCAATCTCTCCAATATAAAACCTATCTTTGTATAGACACATGTGGAATTTTGCTCATATATTCACCTTTTCATATTTTATACATGCAGAAAATAAAATATAAGACATTGCAAAATACCTTGTCTCAGTCTAGATTTTATTTTCTTTTCAAATTATTCAGTATGGTGAATGTGCCACCAGTTTTGTTTTTATCCAATAAGCTTTACAGAGTGCTGAAGACAACTGAGAAAAACAGAATCCTTGAGGTTATCTGCTCTGGATGGAATTAAAAAATGCTTACTGCATGTCTCAAAAAAAAAAAAAGCTTTTTCACTTCTGGTAGTACACACCAAGAGTGGCATCCAGTTTTATTAAAGTAATACATTATATATATATATATATATATATATATATGTATATATATTTGCTTTTCCAATTATTCCAATAATGAAAAATTGAAAATCCTTACTATGCCAGAGTGAACATCGATAGAGTTCCTTTCTTCTTTCCTCCTCTACTTCTTCCTTCTTCCCTTCCTCCTACTTCCTCTCTTCTTTTCTCTTTCTCTCCTTTCTACCTTCATTCCTTTCTTTCTCCCTAAATAACTATGCTTCGGTTTTGATGCTGTCTTACAAGAACTGTCCTACAAGTAGATTACACAATTGGAGCATAACTCCCTTAGAGTAGGCCTGTAACCCTATACATGCTTTCAGGAAAAGCTATGTTTTCGGGGGCTGAAACTTTAGCCATCATTGCATGCTGCTCTTGTCTGAGCTCTGAGATTGCTTCGTTATTTCTCCCCTGAGGATTCAATGGATTTGGTTCAAGCACCATTGAACGTGATGCTGTATTAATTGCCCTGGAGGGTAGCGAGGCCTTTGAACTGTGGCTGTGAGGGATATTTTGCTGTAAGACATGTGTCAGCACTTGGCTGGTTAACTCTGGGGCTGGACTGTGCAGCATGCTGGGACCCAGGGTCTGGAAAACTACTTTGCATCCTAATCTTACATCTGTTTTCCATCATGCGGTAAGATTGACTGGCCATTCTAACAGGGAAGCATCATTCTGGAATAGCCAAAGTCTAGTACAAATATTGTACTGTCAAAGAATATTAAGAATTTTCCATCATTTTTTCAAGTTCTCCCAAACAGCTGGCACACATAGGTGATAGGTGATGCAATGGATTAATTGCCTGACCTATCACCCCAAGAGGAATTGTCCATGTGTGAGTTATGTGTCAGCATTAAGACACTAAAACTTAAATTGAAGATGATTCCTCAGCTTTCAATAAAAATATGACCCCATTTTTCATTGGCCCAATTTTGAACCCATTCTAGGTCCCAACCACCACTCGGAGCTTATCCATACTTAGTTTAAATGCAGAGTTACATCTCAAATGCAATCAACACCTTTCTTTCAAAGAATACAGCCTAGTTGATTTACCTGGAAGTTTCTTTCTTCTAACCTTCCTGTGCAACTGCCATTTCCATTGCTACAGATAGGAAGGACTAAGAAAATTTACAATCCCATGGTAAGTCAATGGTTATAATTCTAGATTGTTATTATATTCCTAGACTTCTGAATAGCAGATCTGTTTTGTTTCTTATGGATGCTGGAGCCTCGCATATCAGTCACTATTTCTTATGTCATTGAATTTTAGGTTTAGAGTGGTTACAGGCATGCTTCATAAATGCGTATTTTGTAGTTAGGAAGAATAAGGCAAATGCTAAATGTCTATAGAAATGTCCATTTTAACCATCATTTGTTCTCAAAATTCGGTAATGAAATGTTAGTGTAAAAATAATCACTGATGGTCTGCCCACATACCTCCTGAGAACTTGACCCCCTACCATATGTAAACATCTTCTGCTTTCAGAAGAAAGGGAGAAGGTGGTGGAAAGCATAGCCTGGTTATTGTGTTTCCATAGTGTGTGCAGAAGAAAAGTGACTGCATGTGTATCAGTAAACAGTTTTGTTTAGGAATCTCAAGTAGTGTATTATGCTCCTCATATTTTAAGTTTTTAATCATTTTTTTAATTGATTGGTTGACAGATGGCATTGTAGATATGCCACCATATTCATGGCTGCCACTGAGCTGACAGAGTGAGCTGAGAATTTTGTGACTTTGTTTTCTTTATTTTTAAAAATTTAGGTTTGATTGTTGAGCAGACTCTTTGCTATTTGGAATTTTGCTCAGATGGACTCTACACACTCTTAAGATTGACCCTAGATCATCAGATTCAAATTGTGTTCTCACTATGCATGGTCCCCAATATCACATGGTTCAGGATTGATGTCTCACCCAGAGCCTGGCTGCACTTACAGCATCACTGGCAGTGACAGTCTCTGGGTTCATTGCGTCTTCGAGGAAAAATTAGGGACTTTTAGATCATGCCTGTATCAAAGGACACCTTTAAAAGTTGGCTTTGTATATATTTAGAAAGGATCCAGAAAGAAACTCATAAAAATTTTCAGTACTTCATTATTATCCTAACCTTTATAAAAAATAGTTATTTACTTATTTTATGGAAAATAAGGAAAAGAAATGAATATAACAGAAAGCTTTAGACTTTGAGACTTTCTAACTCCACCAGTTTATCATATGACTAAGTAGTTCTGCATAAGGTGGGAGCTATGTTAATAAAAAATACTCTACATTGAAAAAAAAACAAAAAAAAAGATTGACCCTAGAATAGATGGTAATGAAGGAAAATCCAGTGGACGGTTTTTAAGCTTTCGATGCATGAAGTAGGCCAAGACCTTTAGAGTCTGGGGTCTGGGGTCTGTGAGTCATCCTCTTCTTTCTCTGATCTTTGGTGGGGTCCTTCTTTTCAATTTAGAGGTGATGGCTTTATTTGTTTGCTGTTGGTAATTCTTTACTAGGGTTATCAACAGGGACACATGCCTTTACAAGGACCATGCATTCATTACTCAACTGTTTATTGAGCTCTTTCTGTGTGTATTCATGGAAGAAAGTAGCTTTATCTATGTTATGATCATCATATAAAAAACATAATCTAGTTAAATATAAACTAGTGTAAAATGAGATTTAAAATATTGAGAGAAATAAGAACAATGCACATTTAAGTATTTTGTAATCTAAAGAACTTTGATCATGTAAACTTTGATCAGGTTTTAAAATATGAAGGAATAACAAAAGAAGAATTGCAAATCTGACACAATGTCAAGGTTGACAACAATAATCTACAGTCTTAAAATAGCCAGCAAAGTTTCAATCTTTTCTTATAAACACCACCCTGGCTTAATTGGAAAATAAATCATAGATTTGATTTCCAACTTCACCATTTCTAAGGCAAGTCTGAGCCCCAGTCTTTTTGTCTATATATGGGGACAAATATGACTTACCTGTGTATTTTTGGAAGCATTAAATGGTAAAATATTTATAAAAGAAACACCAAAAATAGATGGTTTATTCTCAATAATGGGTTCTTCTCAATAGATAGTTTCTATCATTTTTGTTATTATAATTATTATGATTACTATTACTATTACTTGTTATATATTACTATTATAATAAAACATTATTTATAGCCATAATTTCATTTCAGAAATAAAGAACCAAGTCTACAATATGGCTATATTTACAATGATTAAACACATTGTTTTCTATTTTAAGCAAGTGTGACTTTCTGCGAAAACATAAAAACTTCTATAACAGAAAAATAGGGGCATTGCAAAATGTTTGACAAATAATTTTGATTTAAAAAATATTTAAGTGTGATCTACTAAAATATCTGCAAGGTAACGTTTTAGCATATTGCTCAACTTTTTGCCTTTCAGATAATACTTTATTATTTTGTTATAATATTTGCAGTTTGAAGTTAAAAGTACATAGAGGTGACAATGAATTATTGAGGGAAATTAAACACATGTTAAATCAAATATAAATTTACATGTTAAATATATGTAAAATATAAAATACATGTTAAACTAAATACATATATATCTCTATGTATACTACATATACATATGCATATACAGGTATATACACATACATATGCGTGTGTATATGCATACTGTTGTCCTGGTTGAGGTTTCATGTATAATCATAGAAAGATGTGTTATTAATATAATTATATTAATTAATATAATTAAGAATAAGTGAGTTCATTCCCTACTCTTCACTAGATTGCAAGAATAAGGATAAATCTTTGATTAAAAAAGGTAAAGGTAACTATTTAATATAGAGTATTTTATACAAAAATGTTTATTAGCAAAAGAAATATCAGAAAACTTTTAAGATTAATAATAGAGTCACGATTAAGTCAATAATGGTAGAGTGTATGATGACCATCTATATTTACCTTTATCTCCCCAAAATACACATTTTATTATTTTTAATACATTTCAGTTATAAGTTCAGCGACCAACAACAGAAGCAGCGCTAGGGTCAACCCAGGAGGGGCTGTGATGAAGACAGGACCTTTCTCTCAGCTCTGACCAATACATGGCTCCTCGCCAGCGCTGCCACCCTAAGCCTGGGAACACGCCTGACTGAACCTTCCTTCCCATTCACAAGTATCACTCAATATTCTGTATCTTTTTACTTCATGGTAACTTGAGATAGGCAAAAATAAGGCTCAGAGAAGTTAGCGGGTTTCCAAGAAATTTTCAAATTCAAGGCTCCTTTGTTTCGACACTACAACTGCTGCTGCGATCGACCCAGACCCACTTCTATTTACCCTCCTTCTCACCCAAGAAAAAACATTGATAGGTTGCTGGTGAGTCCCTATCGTGGTACTACCGCAATCGTAAGTATTATAACAAAGCAAATACAACAGATGTCTGGGAGTTTTACAAAATATGTATGAACCATGGAACACGGTGCCTGGCTTATAGTGTTATAAAAGTGTTTGTAAACAAAAATGAATGGAAAAGATGTTTGAGTAAAGGAATGAAACTTCGTTTCTGTTGATGGATAAAGCTCCTTTTTAAGACAAGAGAGTGTAGCATGCCACAGTTTCTTAAAGAAAAACAAGGGGAATATTTTCTATGCCTGACTGCATGTGTCCACAGTAAGAACCAGGTGCTCTTTAATGAAGTGGTACCCAATTCCATGTGGCTAATCACTCTGCAAGCCGTAATATATATTTCCACTTAGCTGAATGAGTTCTTACTCTCTAAGTTATCAGTGAAACTTGTAGGATGCCTGACCTGGCTCTAATCTTCCAACTACCCCCACAACCCCACTGTCTTTTTCACTGTCCCTGACCCTCCTGAGAATACACTAACAACCTGTTCACCTGGAAAGGCTCTTGCCACAGCCTTTGCCCAGATCTCCCAAGAACCAGGACCAAGAAGAGCCTATCTTGGTTCCACACCTGTCTCAGAAATAGCTGCCAAGACAGTGTGCATAAATACACTGGTCCAGCTAAGTGATTCTTAAGCAAATTATCTTGTATCCTTTAGTACTTCATTCTCCAGAGAGAAAACATATTCCTACTTTTCTTTGGCCACTTAAATTTCATCTAGCTGCCAAATCCTATGTCAGGTCTCACCCTTCCTTATAACTCTAGTATGAGCTAGCAAAAATTCAATTTTGAAATTCTTGGTTCTACCATTTACTGTCTATGACTTCTCATTGACTGTAAAATATAAAATGCATCATCTGTAAAATATAAAATGCTTACTTAGACCTGGCTGATGTGGCTCGGTGGATTGAGCACTGGCCTGTGGACCAAAAGATCTCCTGTTTGATTCCCAGTCAGGGCACATGCCTGGGTTAGGCATATGAAAGAGGGAATCAATTGCTGTTTCTCTCTTGCACATCATGTTGCTCTCCCTCTCTTTAAAAAAATAAGAGAAAATAAAAAGAAAATAAAATACTTAGGATTTCTGCAATGATTGAAAATGGATGTAAAGCACATGTTGGTAGTTCAATATATGATGTTTTAAAAATTATAACTGAAAAAATAATTGGTCTTTCTAGATTACCAAAATGTCCTAGCATTTATTTTTAGTGTTCCTTGTTTCATACTGTGGTGGTTTTCAAATAAGTCCACAAATCATCTGAACTCTCCTCCATGAAGATGTTGAATGTAATTCCCTCACTCTTGAATGTGGGTTGACTATAAACCGGCTTTAGTAACTTGTTTCTAATGTCTACAGTGGAATGAATATGACACTCTTTGATTACCAAAGGCAGGTAATAAAGGATAGAGAACTTTTTCCTGCTTCTCTCTGTAAAGTTTGTTTGCCCTTGTAATGCAGCCACCAGGCTAGGAAGAAACACACACAACTTTGACAGGCTGATATGGGGGAAACTGAGACTCCCCAACTTTCAGCCTCTGCTGTACTCTCAGCTAACATTCAAGGCCACCTTGCCATCCACATGAGCAGCTGTTACCTTGGAAGCAAACCCTCCAGGTCACTGCCAAGCTGTGCTATCTGACACCCAGTGGAACCAACCAGTCTTCCCTGCCAAACTCTGCTCAAATTGTGAATTCAAGAACAAAATAAATTATCTTTATTGCTAAAGTTGTTAAATCTTGAAGTGGCTTGTTGCATCACAGTGGATAATAGGAGCCGTACTTATATTCAATGTCATGTGCCAGGATTCACCATCTTATCTGCAGATGGTTAAAATCTCCTTTGAGAATTTAAACATCTGCGTATAATAACACTCAGAGCTTAATAAGTACCTTATTATTATTAATTAATTTAATTGATTTGAACACTTCATAGGACTCAGGGAATTGTTTTTATTTGTTTGTTTGTTTGAATTAAATAGGCATTTATGGCTTGAAAATAGGACATTTACAAATAAAAGTGTTACTTTGCAGTTTTCTTTAAGATTCTTATTTTGAAGCTGAGGTGATGAAAAAAATTTTTAAGAACTATTAGTTAAGCTGAAAGTCATATTTTACAAGATGGAAATTGCTTGTCAATCTAAAATATCTATTAAATGTATAAACAAATATGTATATACAGTGATGAAAGTTTAATTAGAGGTGACAGTTTCCCATAACAAGAATTGTCCTTTTCATACCCCTAATTTTGTTGTTCACCACTGATTATACAACAGATTGGTGTCCAGATATTTTAAAATAAAGAACAAAATATAATTCTCTGAGTGGGTTAGTTCTGAGATGAGGAACATGAGTACAATCCACTAAGTATGGTGTTTTAGCATCTTATGAGTTTTAACACTTTTCAGTAAAATACAGGGCGGGAGGGAGTGAGAGGTAATTAATATATATAAATTTCTTAATCACTTTCTTTACCTGCAGAGAAAAAGAAATATAAAGTAAAAATAGAAATGATATTTCTTGTTTAAAATAATAATAAAAGTATGGAGTAAAAAGTATAAGCAATCTCATGTAAATACATAGTGTCCCAGGGGCTCCCAGGAGTAGGTAGCCAGAAGATTGGGCTCTGGATAGAAATGTTATTTATGTCCTGGGAAAAAGTTACTATTTAAATGTAATAGCCTTAAAAACCTGCAGACAGCCCTAGGAAGAACAGATGTACTAGTGGTCCTAAGAATCTTCCACATCTTAAAAACCTGAGCCCATTCTTTTGTTTGGTTGTTTTGTTTTGTTTTTATTGTTCTTTTAGAGAGAGAGGGAAGGAAGGAGAATGAGAGGGGAAAAAACATCAATGTGTAATTGCCTCTCGTGCACCCCTAACTTGGGACCTGGCCCACAACCTGGTCATGTGCCCTGACTGGGAATCGAACCAGCGACCCTTTGTCTCATAGGCCAGCACTCAATCCACTGAGCCACACCAGCTAGGGCTGAGCCCAGTTTTTGAGTCATAGTGTTATAAGTTAGAGGCAGTAATCTGGTTAATTCAAGCAAAATCAGAGTTTGAACTTGAATCACCCTGCGGACTATATTTGACTGTATACTTCATTTCAGCTGGATAAACCTAAAATAGGTCATCATTATTTTTGTTGAAATGTAGGGTCAAGTTGATACTATTATATCTAGGATATTTCTTTGCAAAGACAAAAACATTTATTTGTTTGAACTCATCTATCAAAATCTGCTTCTAGTCTATCCTTGGAAGTCTTGACTGATTTTTTTTTTTTTTTTTTTTAAATCCGGCCCTAAAATAATCTCAATGAGGGGTTGAGGGACAAGCAGAAGGTAGAAAGTTCATAAAACTCTATAATCTACAGAATAACTGGTGCTACAAAAGAGAATTTGAAATGGATATGAGGGAAGGTAACTTTTTGTTTAGTTTTGGAGCTTTATATTGTAAGTTAGGTTATTCGGTGCCAAGATAGACTTGACACCACACTGGCTTAGGCATATATATTGTTTACCTCCCTTTTCTCATTCTTCAACTACATGGTGAAGATACTAATAGACTATGGAACAGCTAACTTTCTTCTTTACATAAGGAGATTTTTAAAACTTTATTGATGTATGCTTAATATACAAAAAGTTGAATATATTTGATGTATATATCTTGATGAGTTTGAACATATTCATACACCTGTGACACCATTATTACAAACGAGGTAATAAATATCCCTCTCACCCCCAAAAGATTTCTTGTGCCTCTTTGCTGTTCTCCCTTCTGTTGCAAGAACACTTAGTGTGAGCTCTAGCTGCGTAAGTTTTTAAGAGTACGACATCATGTTCTTAACTATGGTTCTACGGTTTACAGTGCATCTCATCCTATATAACTATAACTTTATATTCATTGTGCTACTCCCCTTTTTCCTTCCCCTAACCTCTAGTAAGCACCATTCTATTTTCTTCTATGAGTCTGATGATTTTAAATACAGTGTTGGTTCTTATGTGATTGACTTATTTCATTTAGCATAATGTCTTTCAATTCCATCCATGTTGTCATAAATGGTAGAATCTCCTTCCTTTTTAAGGCTGAGAACTGTTTCATCATATGCATATACTACATTTTCTTATCCATTCATCTGTTGATGGACATTTGGGTTTTTTCCAAATCTTGGCTATAATGACTAATGCTGCAAGTCAATTTGAGAGTGCAAATATCTCTTTAAGACAAATAGGTTTTATCATTTTATGTTAAATTATACACAAGAAAGTGGAAAGACACTCTATATAGATTAAGAAAAATATTAATATGTTAGCTATACATAATGAATATCCATCCATCCAAATTGTGGTTATTCAGTACCCTACAAAACTCTGAAGTTAAAGATGGATACTACCAGTCTGGAATTCATTCTGTTTTTTAAAGCTAGTTAGTCATTTCCTGAAGCTAGCTGTCATAGAAAAAGGAGCTAGTTACACTTTTTAAATTCCAATACATTTACACCAACTTCAGAAATGTACTTTGGCAACCATTTATAAAGACAGCTTATTTGAAAAACAGAACCAGATACATGAATACAATGAATAGGCCTTCAGTGGGCAGAGGGAAGGAAGGAGGTGGGGGATGGGAGGAGGAGGCAAAGAAGGGGAGCAGTTTAGTCAAGGCATTAGCTTGGAAGAACCATGGACATGGACAACAAGTGAGATTGACTTTGGGGGGGAGTGGGTGGGTGGAGAAGGGGACACAGGGGAGGAAAAAGGGGATGGATGTAATAAAACAATAAAATTAAAAAAAAAAGACAGCTTATTTGAGGGACATGTGACAAGTCAATTGCAGAATAGATCTAGCAGATGAAATATGAGCGCTCTGCCCAACTCTGTCTTATGAAGTTGCCTTGTTATAGCATTTTTAAAGCATTTTTGGAATTTTCAAACCTTGAATTGATTTCCATGTTGATATTTAATCTGATTAAGTTTAAACCATCTGTCTATAAACATTTGGTAAATTTTTTTTCTCTAGCTTTAAAAAAATCAGTTATACAAGAAATAAAATGTAATAAGCCAACTTGTAGTAATTTCATTATATTGTGGCATTTTAGAATCATTTATTGCTTATGGAAATTTAACCAATTTTAACAATGTTATACATATGTACACATGCACAGACAGGCATATCATATATAGTCATTTCTGACTCAATGTAGTAAAATGAACCCAGTTTGCTATTCTAGTTTATGGAAGCAATAAGAACTTTTACTGAAGCTTAACTCTTGAATACTTTAAATTTTTTTCATAAAGTTTCTTCTTCAGAAATAATACTTATAGATTTGAATTCTAGAACCAAAGAGAACCAAATTCAATTTTGTTTCATTTACATTTCCTATTCTCCAGTGCAAATATAATTTTATTTATTTCATATAAAATATGTAGATTAATGGTTACGGATATTAAAAACTTTTAAATGTACTATTAAAAACAACTCTAATATAGTAAATATGCCCTGGTGTTAAAATACACCTTTTAAATTTTCTTATATGCACATGTCTTTTTTGAAGTTGATATGACTGAAAAAATGTCACTAAAAAGCTATATATATATATATATATATATATATATATATATATATATGTGCTTATACATGTACAGATGCATGTGTATAATAAATAATTATTTCTATACCTAATTGATAGACAAATATTTCAACAAATGACTGACAATGGAATGCCAGAATTTTTGTTTCCCCTTTAAATTCTGGCTCATGCTAAGGTCATTGTAATGGGTTATGAAATGCCTTCTGAAGGAGATTGCTGGCTTCTTCTTGACCTAGAGAAAGTTACAGTTTCAGAATTCTGTTTAAACTAGTAGGGGTCTTTGGCAATGGATAGGTTAGTGTTTCCTAGGAAGTATGAAAGAAAAAAAAAAATCTTAAATATACTTTGCAATATAACAATCTGCAGGCTAAGAAAAGCCATAAAATTGAAAGCATTGCCATTCAACTACATAAAAATTACTTTCTTCTTTTTTAAGAATGTTATTTGCATTTATGCTCATATCAGAAAGGAAAAATAAATAAATAACTACCACCCTCTGCATCAATAATGCATCTTAAATAATTTCAGTTTTTAAATGGCATTAACACCCACACAGAATTTGAACCTCTACTTGTGAACAAACATTTACAATGATCATTCAGAAGCCATTTGAAATATAAAATAATAAGTAAAAAAATAACACCATCAATTTGTGTATTTTAACAATTTTATATGATGCTTTTCTTTCATATTCACTTTGCTGTGTTTTTTCGCCAACCTACAGTACCAAGAAAAAGGAATTATATTTTTCCAATCTATTTATATAGTTTATTGGTTTGATCTTATAAGTCATGCCTAGCTAATTGATCTTTTTAAAAATATTTTTTCTCAAGAAAGAAAGAAAGAAAAATTATTTCCAAGTACAGGAAAATATAACCCAGAGCTTTCTTTTTTTTTTTTATCTGGACCTCTATAAATCTCTTACCTCAGTTCTGTGCACTCCTCTACTTATTTATTATGCTATTTATCTCCTTAGGTCCCCCTAAGTCCACATTGGAGATTCCATTGTTTTTAGACTCGATTGAAACCTGACCCTAAATTCCTGTCTCTTAACCTAAGCATATGGCTTTTCTTCCTGCGTTTCCAGACAGTGCTCAACAGTAAACGCTCTGTGTCTTCTTCCACTGACACACCACGGGTGTCCGTCCTCGTTTTTAATCTCTGCTCTCCCCAGAAAAATTGACCTCTTCCTGTCCAGTTAATCCCTGCACCTGTGTTCTCCAGTCCCCCTTGCTGTTCGTAGCTCATTTCCATTTTGTTTTACTTATGCACTTACATGCTCAGAACAACTTACTGTAAAACAACACATTTCTTTCTATTCTGCTACCTCTTCAATCTAATACGTTTTTTCTCCCACTGCCCTTGCACTGCCTAGCAATTTGAAAGAGAAGTCTATCCTTTCTATCTGCATCTCTTCAAATATCCATTGTTCTTTTAACAGATGATACATGGCTGCAGTCCCTCTCACCCTATTAAAGGTCACAAAATGACTTGGAATCCCCAAATTCAGCCAAGATATTTCTCAGACTTTGATTCTGAAGCCTTGCTTGGACATCACACACTGAGGAAGAGAAGCCAGCTGTCTACCAAAATACATCTATCCTTCCCGTCATAAAATTGATTCCTAGGAAGAGGCTGCTTGACTATTGCATTTACGTTTGTGTGTATTTCTGATGGAATGTAAGCAGTGCATAAGCCTCTTTCAGATCGAGAACTTTTTCAAGACTCTCTCTCCCCATCTCTCTAGTGCCATGATATCAAAGGATCCTTTTCCCCTGAGTGACCTAGCAACCAGGACTACCTATCTTGGACTACCATGTAGGCAAAAAAATAAACTTCTAATATGTGAAGTTACTAAAACTTAACTTTACTGGTAACCATGTATAGCCCATCCTTTCTGAAGCAGATGCTGCAGACCAGAATCTCATGTCATTTTTCTTCCTAAGATATATACTTTCCGGGCTCTTCCCCACTCTCATATCTCTTTCCAGTTCCTTCTGATGATGTGTCTTCTAATTCTAGCTTCATAAATGATCTAATTCTGCATTCAAAAGGTTTATTTTGTATCACTAGGCTTTCTACCTCACTGTTCTCTTTCATGTTCATCTGCCCATGGTTGCAATGACCATCTCTATGAGCATCATCCCATAATCCACACTTTTAAGCTCCATTATTACATGTTCATGTCCTACCTTATTAGTTAAAGTTATTTTGGTTGTTTGAGCAAACAAAGAAAAAGAATACACTTTTTAGAAAAAAATAGTTTCAATAATCAAACTTGGGAAATGTCACAATCAGGACACTCTAGATATAAATTGGTAATATGTGGTCCTCTACATACTCTGTTCAAAAATGTTTTATTCAGGCCCTGGCTGGTAGCACAGTGGATAAGGTGCGGGCCTGCGAACCTAAAGGTTGCAGGTTCGATTCCCCAGCCAGGGCACATAACCAGGTTGCAAACCAGGTCTCCAGTCAGGTCTGTGGCTATAGGCAGGTGAAAAGCAACCATACATTGATATCTATCTCCCTCTCTGCCTCTCTCCCTTCTCCTCCTTCTAAAAATAATGAAATAAAATCTTAATAAAAAAATGTTTTATTCAATATACTGTTAAGTTTAGCAAGAATTTCCTGATAAAGAGAGTAGTGTGTTGATTTATATTTTGGGACAAGCTTCTTACTTCATTGCAGATGGGTTCAGATGAACATAAGTCTAGAGTGCCAGCCATTTTCCCAGACCAAGAATCTAGTTGGCCTACTTGAACAAATTAGTTTAAACTAGAATAGGATTATGTTTGAGTAAAATTATAGTCTATGAAATGAGGTTCCAAATTACACTTTATCACAGATTATTACCTTGAAACTTGACTTCGATTCTCCAACAGTGGCCAGGGACTGAGCTTGAACCTGGCATTAGAACTGAAGACAAAATAAATCCTAACCAGTCTGTACTACCGATTAAATACGTTGATGAGAGTATTGATAATTAACATAATTAATTACTTATTTTAGGCATGTGCAACCTATTAAAATAGTTTCCTGAATTTCTTCATTCACATTTTATCATTAAGGGAGAAAAGCGTTCTCAATATGCTTACTTTATTTATGGAGGATACTCTAAAATAGTAATGTTAATTCTTTTGGTGATAAATAAATAATCAACTGACGTTAAAGCTCAAGAATACTATCTTAGAATTTGTCTATCACTGATATTTAAGAAACTAGCTTTAATATAACTGAAAAAAACTTTATTCTTTTATTCAATAAATATTTGCTTCGTGCTTGCTTTTTGCCAGATATTATGCTTGTCACCAAAATATGGAGATGCTAGGTTTAGTAAGTCTTCTAAAGAAATTCATGATTTTCTTTGACAAGTGAACTTGAAATAATGAGGACCACATTAGAGCCATGAGGGGAAATAAAAGCTATCATAAAAATCTCTTTGGAAGCACAGAAAAATATAGCAAAGGTAACTTTATGGGAACAAGGAGAATCCTAAAAGCCCATGCTGAGTTGAATTTTCCTTTTATAAATATTGCATGATGATAAGAGTAGTATATGTAGAATATTTGTAAAATGCAACAAGTCTAAAGAAGAAAACACAAACCAATTACAATCTCACCATGCAGAGATAATTGCTATTCATTGTTGCACTATCCCCATCCAATGATTGTCTATGGTTATACATGCACAGTGTTTAAATAAAATTGACATCATAGTATTTGTGCTGTATCACTACCTTTCTTACTTAGTAGTATATCATAAATATTTTCCAAAGCCATTACAATTATTTTAAAAACCTGATTGTTAATAGCTATATAATTCTTAATGGTGATATAATGTTTCCACATGTGATGAATGAGTCAGGATTGTTGGTTGTATGCCATAGAAACTGACTCTGGCTGATTTAAGTAGAGAACAATTTATTGAGAGGATATTGGGCATCTCATAAAATTACTAAGAAGACGGGAGATGCAGACTCATAAATTGGCACAAGCAATGGAAGAGAAAGAACTTGTCCAGTGAGGACATAACTCTTTGCCTCTCCATTCTGGATGTTGCAGATTTGAACCCAGCATTACAATCACACCTGAGCCAGAAGCTGGATGCTGCTTCCAGCATTACATTTCAGCTCTGCCAGAAAGAATTTTCTACTGTCCACACTTCATTGTGAAACTACTTCTTGGTTCAAAGTTGAGAAGCAAAGAATCTAATTGGCTGAACCCAGTTAAAACCTGACATCTTAAGAAAAGAAGGTGGTTAATGATTATGGGCTCAATTGTGTGCCTCCAACATTTATATGTTGATGTCCTTACTCCTGGATTAACTCAGAATGTGACTTTCTTTGGAGTTGGAGCCTTTAAAAAGGCAAATATGTGAGAAATGGTTCATAGAGTGGGTCTTAATCTAATATGATGGGTATCTTTATGCAGAGAGGAAACTTGAACACAGGCAGATACGAGGGGGAGACAGTGTGAGAACACAGAGAGATGACCATCAGAGCCAAGGAGAGAGACTTCAGACTAAACCTACCCTGTTTAGGCTGTTCCAGCCTCCAGAATGATGAGAAAATCAATTTATGTTGTTTAAACTGCATAATCTGTGGTTTTTTGTTATAGCAGCCCTAGCAAATGCAGTGCGATGTGTTACCTTTTCATATTTTGTAATTTTAATTAAACAAAACCTACAGGAATGTGTTATAGTATATTTAAATGATGTTCTGTTAACATATGTTTAGACTCCATTTTTTCCCATTTCTAATAAACTCCAAGTAGGGGAATATTTTGATTAATATAGTGTCTAAAGTTCATTATAACTTCTATTCTCATAATCTGTGTTTAAAGTTGTCTATCACATCACCCTTATCAGCACAGAATGTTTTCATAGGTTAACTATACTTTATTTTACATGTTCTCTTTTGCTCAGGGGGCATTGATCAACTGGTTGTTCGTAGCTGTTTTGTCTACTTGCAAATTTTGCCCATTTTGGATTGTTCATCAGTTTCATAACAATATGAAAAAGTCATCAGTGTATTAAACTGTTACTTCTTTGTTTTCCAAATTAATATATAATATAGTATTATAAATTATAGTAGTTTCATTTATAAAAGTTTACTCTTTATTTTATTTTATTTTTTTTAAGATTTTATTTCATTATTTTTAGAAAGAGGGGAAGGGAGACAGGCAGAGAGGGAGAGAGACATCAATGTATGGCTGCTTTTCACCTGCCTCCAGCCACAGATCTGACTGGAGACCTGGCTTGCAACCTGGTTATGTGTCCTGGCTGGGGAATCGAACCTGTGACCTTTGGGTTCGCAGGCCGGCACCTTACCCACTGTGCTACCAGCCAGGGTTACTCTTTATTTTAATCATAGACAAATGTTTCAATAGTTTCCTTTATGGTCAGTTCCTTCCCTTTAATATTGTGAACAATATTTCTTAATACTAAAATAATTCACACTTTCCTTTGCTGTTGAAATGACACCCATGTTATGTTCTCCATGACAACTTTGGAAGCAGTGACAGCATCACCTTCCTCCTTCTGAAGTCACTGACATAAACTGAGTGAATTTGGTGAAAGAAAGAGAAGCTACTTAATGCAAAGTTAACTAGTGACAGCTTCTCCCCCTCTAAGAGTTCCACAGAAGACTTAATTAAGGTCACACAAAACATCAGGCTTTTGTAAATACAAACATGCAATTTACTAACTAGAATTACTTTTTAAAAGTAGTTTTCACTTTGGACTGCATAAGAGAATAACCATGGAGAATTTTTACAAATATCAAAGCTAGGGCCCTACTTCCAAAGACAGAAATGCAGCTGTTCTGGGGTTAGTGCTCAGGCTCAATTGTTTTTTGAACGTCAGTAATTTTTAGATAAGTCCACCATTGAGAACCACCATTTTAAAGCAATTTACAATGAAAATTAGAATTAACCTTAGAAATTGGAAAAAGTTCTAATAACATCTCTTCTAAATAAGTGAATAGACTGTGCTCGTGAATAAAAATATTAATGTCTAAATGATACTAATTCTCCTGTAGTGATCTGTAGATGCAAAGTAACTATAATCAAAAGTAGAAAATAATTCATAAAACATGACAAACTCATTCAAAGATTTTTATGCAAAAGGACTGAAAATAGCCAAAGTGCTCTTAGAGGAGGGATGGAGAGGTAGAAAGTGTCTCTTCCTGAATGCCTATATTAATAATAAACCTAATAATTGAAGTATAATAACTAAAATCTAGATACCTAGATCAATGATCTTCAAGCAGTGTGCTGCAAGGATTTTTAAAACATGTAACACCTGACTATTTAGTCAGGGGCACTGACTTCTTTTTCTTTAGATTGTCAAGTAAAAATGGCCACAGCCAATACAACAACAGCAATATGGTGTGAACAATTTAAAATTATATTGTCAGATTGGTAAATATATATTTTTGGTGTGCTGCAGAATTTTAGTAATTAGTTTATATGTGCCATGAGATGAAAAAACCTCTGACCTAGATTAATGATAAATTGTCATAATTAAGATGGCATATCACATTGGTATGTCTTAAACTTACAAATGTTATATATCAATAACATCTTTATGAAGCTCTAGGGAAGAAGATGGTATAGTGTGAGGCAGGAAAAGACAATTGGCAGACACAGTGAAGAGAACAGAAAGGAGACCAGGCATAAGCACTCATACATAAATACAGGTGTTATGCAGATTGCTAGGGAAATATTATCTGTATGAAAAAATGTTTAAAAGAGCAAAAACATCCCTTTGTTATACACTACACAAAACTATTCCAGATGATAAAAGACATATCTGAAGAATTTTAACAATTTTTGAATAGCATATAGGTGAATATTTTATGATTCTGTATTAACAAAAAGCTTCTTAAATAAGACCTTAAAAAGTGCTCCTCTTTAAAACAAATGTACTAAGTTAATAATTTTTCAAAAGTAAGCAATAGAGCCATGCAAGGAAGATTCTCTAGGAACAGGTGATTATGATTAATCTAATTCTATGGACTGGCCTAAATTAAGAAAAATAATATAATCACTACATTTTTCAACTGCTGTTTTTAGATCTTCGCAACAACTGGTTTAATATTAAAATTATTGGCAGTTTTATTTGTAAACTTCCTGGGACTACGTGTCAGTCAGTTTAGAGATGTATTTATTGAAAGGAGAATGCATTTATATTTGCTTGAAGCACCATTTAATACAATTTTGGTTAAAAATAATAAAATGCAAAACAGACAATGTCTTGGAGAACATAAGGGATATGCAGCTCTTGTAACTTGAAAATTCCAGAGGTAGTTAAGGCTCTCCCTCTGTTGCCAGGATTTCACCTTTAAGGTTTTTCAATTCTTTCAGCAACGCCTTATCCTTTTGTTTAGCTAGTGTCATGTAAAGGTAAACTATTTGTTGCCTCCATATCCACTCTTTTTGACCCTTTACCCAGTTTCCCTGAATCTGCCCCACGCCAACCTGCTTAAACAAATACAACCTAGTGATGCTCTTCAAGAAGACATCCCAACTTCCTTCTGTGATGACTGCTTCCTATTGACCCAGGAACATTCTAATTAACCAACATTTGTCCTTCCTAAAGGCCAATAAAGCCTGCTGTCTATGGATCATTTTGCTCTCTCTCTCTGTGCAGGTAGCCTGGGAACTTGGAGGGTTTGCAGACTCTCTGTTAGGCCTTCTGCATGTGCCCGCCTCCCTCTTCCAGCGCCCGGGAGGAGAGAGAAATCTTTTTCACTTTCATATGCCTCTCCATGCTGATATTCCCCGTGTGCATCAGACCAACCTTGAAAAGTATCATAATAAGTAATGTAATTGCTCTTACAAAGCAGTTAGCTTTGTAGCCAGCTATTCTTTTCTTGTAGTTTTAAGACTGGTATCCACACCTAATGCCATGGAAGAGAAAGCGTTCTCAAACCATGAACTAAAGGCAAAGCAGAAAACATCATACACAAACTCCAGTGCATGTAATCATGGGTATGCCTATCCCGAGGCCAGTGGCAGGGAATCCTACGGATCAGCTCAAATCAATCATTTGAGTCAAGGGTTGGGAGAGATGCAGCGTTCCCATACAACCTGAATAGCTGGGGTCCTATTGGGAAAGTGGAAGGGGGAAATGTCTGCCAGGAAAGCAATGACAGTATCCATGGCACTTCAGTAGAAACGAATTTAAAATGAACTATTTTTAAATCCCAAATAAATCAATAACAGAAAAATTTTAATATATTATTGTCCCTCCATATCAGTGGGAGATTGGTTCCAGGACCTCCACAGATATCCAAATTTGTGGGTGCCCAAGTACTTTACATAAAAGGGTGTAGTGTTTGCATACATGTCTATGCAAACATGTCTATACGTACATGTCTCTTCATTCTTACTGGCTCTGCATAGTGCTCACTCAGTGCGTGACAAATTTAAATTTTGCTTTTACACTTTCTGATATTTTTTTCTGAGTATTTTTCTCTCTGCTGTTATTTGAGTTTGCAAAGGTGAAACCGATGGATATGGAGGGCCAACTGTAAGGATATCATATATTCTTCATCCTTTAGGGATCTCTTTTTTACTAGTATCATGTAAGCCTGATTACTGGCTCGCTCTTTTTTATTTAATATTCTGAGAAAGTGAACTTGAGTATCAGAACCAGAATCTCAAGCCAGCAAAGCAATTATTCAATTTGCCTTCACTTACCAAATGACATGAAATCCAAAAAAAATTTTCTTCTACTTAAAATATTTTGATAATACTAATTTCTTAAAACATTTTAAGTACACAATGTTTAAAAAGACAATTCATTAGCTTTACAGGTGAGTTAGTAATAAAACACTCTTCTGCAAGTGGAAAAGGAAACAAAGAATTTTACGTATTAAATTTTCAGATTTCAGAGTAATTTGTCCCATTACTCATTACTTCCCTGTACTTGATCCTCACAAATTAATAATTGCTAACTGCTTTAATCTTGGACAAATTGTTGCTTTATACCTAAAATAATCACAATTCTAACCATTGAAAGACAATGGTTCACCCTCAGGTAATTCATGCAGCAATGTGACTGGAGATGCTATTGTGTGACAAGTGGTCACTGTTCAAGGCTATTCTTGCTCTGACATCATAACATGGTAGTGAACCATTTTTCAAAGGGCGTATGTTTTATGAACATACACAGTCATTGATAGTAGAAATGAAATGTCATCAGACTGGGCCAATATTTCAGTGCTGTTATTCTGTATTATAACACTATACTTCTTAGTCAGTGTGGTAGTCAGAAAAACACCCACTCCTCCAAAGATGTCCACATCCCAACCCCTCAGACCTAGTCATTACCTTATGTGACTAAAAGGACATTCCAGCCATGACTAAGTTAAGGGCCTTGAGATGGGGAGATTATCTTGTATTATCTGGTTGGGTCCAGCATAATCACGTGGGTCCTTCAAGGCAGAGAATTGTGCCTGGTTGTGATCAGAGGGTGATTTCTAAAGGAGAAGGATCAAAGAGATGGAACATTGCTGGCTTCAGAGATGAAGAAGAAGCTCCTTATGCCAAGGAATGTGGGCAGCTTCTAGTAGCTGGAAACTGGTTTTCCTCTCCAGCTTCCGCAAGAAATGCAACCCTGCCAACACCTCGAATTTAGCTGGCAAGCTCATGCCAGACTTCTGACCTCCAAAACTGTAAGATAATAAATATGTGTTGTTTTAAGCCACTAAGTTTGTGATGGTATGTTACTGCTGCGATAGAAAACTAGCACAGCCACCAAGGAGCCCACAGTATCTGGAGTATATTCAAAACAGAAGAACACATTAAAATTACCTCCCACTTAAGTGAGGTCCTGCCTACTTATTGTGACATATGGTTTTTATTTCTCCTCTAAATTCCTGATCCTTTAGTTAGAAAAAAATATATAGAATTCCTTTTATAGGATTTTACTGTTTTGAATATATTTTATTTCTCAATATAATGAGACTAACCACAATTAACCAACTTTGAAGTGCTCCTTCAATATAATTCTTCCTGAGGTTGAGGGTAACACTTGATTCTGCTTTTCTACTGTAAGTTTTGATGTATCCTGCCTAAGGCTGACAGACTTCTAAAAACCATTAGTCAGTAGGCAAAGATGAACCACAGCTCTGACCTGTGCCATTTACAGATTTCCCAAAATGATGGCAAGAACAACCCTACAATTAGAACTAAATCACTCTGCAGATTCCGCTGCCATCAGATGACATGACCTTTACACAGAAGGACTGCCATTGACATGTGTACCTCCTGAACCGAGGCTGGTGTTGACCGTGATACCTGGGGCATATGCTCTGTTGTTGTTGTCACCCGCTAAAGGGCTGCACCCTGTCACCTTGGTTCCTGCTTCATTTCTGTACCACCCACTCAACACATAAGCTATTGGCCCACCGTGACCTCTGTGCCTAACCTGACCCTATTTGCACCCTGGTATTTCCGAACTCATATGTTTTCTTTTAGAAAATGTACAGCACTGTACAGGTGTTTTGCACACAATCGTATAATGTAGACCGTGTTCTGTTTACAGAGACAGATGCTTTCAGGAATCTACGTCCCATAGGGTTACATGCAATTCTAAGGTCTACCAGACTGAAGGCAGTTTTTGTATAGTTAGGTTCTGTAAGAGCTGCTGTTTACCTCATACATATAACAACATAGTGATATACATCCAAATGTATGCATATTTATGTTCATATCCTACCATGTAGCAATTAGAAGATACTCATAGAGACCCACATACTAGTCCTGCTTCAGAGAGAAAAAAAAAAAAGTACATACTAATGCTGCTCAGGACACAAGCGATAGCCTTATCTAAATATGATCTTTTTGGGGAAAACATACAAATTATTTTTCACAGAAAAAAAATTAAAACTAGATTTTTCTGATTATACATAATGCAGTGCCCTTGTCAATCATTAGCATATAATAATAATACAGAATCTTATCCCTCTGAGATAGCAACCAAAACAATTTGCTAATCACACACCTCTTTATGCACAGTCACCCGTAATTTTACATAAATGAGTAAATGAGATGTCAAGGTTTTTATTTTTGTTACAAAAGCCTTTCAATTTTTAAATTAAGTTTGTTGGTGTTGTTTTAACTTTCTATTCCCTCTGTGCTTGCTAATATTTTTCTTTCCCTATTACAAATGTAATATGTGTATGTATGTTTGTATATATAAGCGTGTTTTTCTGTCTTTTTATTGCTGTTAAAAGTAGAGATTCAAAGGAGCAAATCCAGACATCTGCTTTAGAAAATATTCTGTTAAATTTTCAAAATGTAAAGGTTAGCCAGATGTCTAGTATTGACTGAGGAAGGAGAGTGGCTCTACCTGAGGAGAACAGCTCAGGGCGACAGTTAGTGGTGTTAAGCTAGAGAAGGAACGGAGGTTTCCAATGGGAGGGGAGAGCACATCTGAGAAAGTGGTGGTATGCAGGGGCCCAGCAGGAACTGGCAGCAAATCTGCCTGGCCTATAAGAATGACCTCAGGCCAGGGACAGCTGGCTGACTAGGAAGACTCACAGCGGGCATGGTCATCTATACTGTATTATGCTGTAATTGCCCTTTGGCACCTGCAATCTTCTGTAAAAACCTGCTACATTGCCAGTGGGCAGGTAAGGGCTCCGGGAAAGAAGGACTAAGGGACCTAAACAATAAGGAAATGTGGAGAGACAAAAGACTAGTAATGCCAGGTTTAAACCTCTACATGCAAAGAAGGCAGATCTGAGTAAAGAGCAGACACAGCCTTTCAGAGACCTTCAGGCATAGGGGGAAGGAGTGGTGCTGGAAAATATGGGATAGAAATAGCATTAGAATATCAGAGGAAACCCTGGCTGGTGGCCCAATGGATAAGGGGCCAGCCTGCAAACCCAAAGGTCACGGTTCGATTCCCCAGCCAGGGCACATAACCAGATTGCAAGCCAGGTCTCTAGCCAAGTCTCCAGCCAGGTCCGTGGCTGGAGGCAGGTGAAAGGCAATCATACATTGATGTCCCTCTCCCTCTCTGCCTCTCTTCCTTCCCCTCTCTCTGAAAATAATCAATAAAATATTTTAAATTAAATAAATAAATAATAAAAATTAAATAAAAAAGAATATCAGAGGAAATACAACCCAGAGAGCTCTAAGTCTTGGGAACATTGAGTAGGCAACTTAGATAGTAAGTCCTTTGATGTCAATTTTCTTAAGCACACTAGAGTCAATAAGAAAATATTTCTAAGACTTTAAGTACATATTGACAAATCACTCTGCAAATTATAGTCCACTGAATTGTGGATGTGAATTTCTGTTTTATATCCAGAACAAAGTGGGCCTTCATTTTTGTCTTCTTTGTCAATTTGATTAGTAAAATAGTATGTACACTGATAAAGTAAATTCTCAGTTGCCTTTTAATAAGGTTGAATTTAATACTTGGGTTACATCCACCTAATCCAATCATCTACCCATAAGAATATCCTATAATTTTTTTAACCAATGATTTCATAAATTAAATCAAAGCAATATTTTTTTCCCTACAATTAACTAACTCATTTTGTAGAATTTGAAATGAGGTTTATTTTACTATATACATAGTTTAAGCAGAATTATCTATAGCTAACAATAAATGATTAGTTTTAAAAAGCAGTTAATTTTCTATTAGTTCCTCATGAGAACATGCTGAAATGTTGAAAACCATGAGATAGATGTGACCAACAATGATCTGTGTCTTGGTCAAGTTGGAATTTATTTTCTCATACTGCCATGTTCTGTCCCCTTTGAGTTCTATATTTGAAGGAGGGATAAGAGAGACTGAATTCTTCCCTATTCACTGAAAAGAATGTCTTCTTAGTTAAGGGCTGACGCCAAAAGAAGGATCTTCCACTGTTGAGAAATTTACTATAATTGTTTTCCTGAGATTCAGAATATATCAGTCTGCTAGGACGAACATAAGAACAAAATGGCTCAAACTGGGTGGCTTAAAAAACAGAAATTTATTTCTTACAGTTTTGGATGTTGAAAGTCCAAGGTCAAAGCACTAGCAGGGTTGGTGTCTATTCATGCTTCTCTTCTTCTCTTTCTGACTTCCTGATAGCTACCTTCTTACTGTACCCTCACATAGCCTTCCCTGTTCATATACAGGCTCCTGGTATTTCTTCAGTTTCTTATAAGAACACTGGTTTTATTGGATTAGGGCTCCACCCTTATAAACCCTTATTTAACCTTAATTACCTAATTAAAGGCCCTCTTTCCAAATACAATCATATTTAGGTTAAAGCTTCAACCTAGAAATTTTGGACGGGCACAACTTTGCTCATAACACAAAAGCTCAAGTTGTACTGTTTATGGCACAACCTGTATTATGTGGGTTATGCTGTAATCGTAGTATATTGTGCCAACAGATGCAAAGTGGGACTCCATTATCCCATTTATAGTGTGGAAGTTATATTTCTGGTTTTTAATGGAAAATGGATAATTCCATATTGAGGCATAAATAAATAGTTGCATATGCAGTCAATGGAGTACTATATAAGCAAGCTATTAATCAAAATCAGAATTACCATAAAAAATTGCTTCTATATTCGAAAGCCAAGTACTTAAAGCATTAAAACTACAGGTGAAAACGGCTTGAAAAATTGGGTCAGTGTTAATACACTGGAGTATTAAGAAAACCAACAACTAGCAAACATTCTATCCCAGACTTTTACCCTTAGTTCTTCTGACATTTATAAAGGTCCTCTCCTCCCTCCTCTTTTTATTAATGACTTAGGGGCTTTTCAGCTGTAAGACAGCTTTGAAGTTACATTTCTTCCTAGAAATACCAACTTCCTCCAGAGATTTTTCTCTAAATCCTCTTAGAGAATGTGAATACAGAGCTTTTGTGGTATAAGCACTCTGATGGCACAAGTGAACTCAGAACTAAGCAGCCTGACTGGATGCTTGAAGCCCCTCTCAGTGCAGATGGACATGGCCAGGTGTGGCAGGATTGTGCGGAGAGAAATGGAGCCCCCAGCTCTGTTCTCACCAGCGCTACCTTCACTCGAAAACATGGCAGTGATAATGTATGTGCATGTGTAATGCACATGCCCCCAAGAGTTACATATTTACTTATTGAGATATCTTTCTTTCCTCTTTGAATACCATTTACTACCTCATAGGGCTCTTATGATAATAATTTAAAAAATCAACAAATTGTTCTTATTATCTTTGAGTTCTTTAAATGTTGAGTGCTCCTTTTATTATTTAATATAAGAATTGATTTGGTATTTCTGAGCACTTTCCACAAAGGTCCTGTATGTTATCCTTCCATTTTATGAACTTTTAAGATCTCTGGGCAGTTCTAGAGTCTTTGAATTATGATATCCAGGATGACATTGAACACTGGCCTGAGACAGCTGATTCTTACAGACAGGCAGTTTCAAAATATATTGCAAATCTGATACAATATTAGTAATATAGAGTCCTATGTACTGGATAATTTGTTCTCTGAAGATAAAGCAAAACTTTTTGTGCCTTTTTGAAATACCACTAAAGAAGGAAATAAAACAGCTTATAACCCTAATTGGAAATGCCAAGGGTTTGATTAAATTTCTAACTCCAGACTCTGTTTTGTGTGGTTAATAATGTATTGTGTTGTTCTACCATCAACGTTGCGGAGAAGGGACACATTTTAAAGATGTTCTGGGATGTCTTTGAAGATGTACAGACAAGAAGCAATCCAGTGCCCAGGGCCTTGTTGGCTATCAGTGATTATACGACTGAATTTTGGAGTACCAGTGTTTGCCCTTTGAAGTGAGGAATCTTTTTCTTCAGGATGAGTTCTGTTTGGACTGCACCTCTTTTTACCTTTTCAATAATTATTACACTTTGTGTAATAAGCTTTTGGCTTAACGTCATTTCAAGTAACCTGAGGTATCCCATCTACTTGGGAAGACTCAATTCTACTCGCATGAGAATCTATTCACAAAGTTTTGTCAAGGTGAGAGTGCATCACCCTTGAGAACTAGTGATGCATTTATTGGGCCCCTTTGAAAATTATTTTTCCTTCACTCATGATATGTTAGAGGTCCAAGTGGGTTCTGCTTGGCTTGACCATCATGTAGCCTAGAATATGGTATTTAAAAAAACCGGTAAATGAAAAATAAATGTATCACAAGGGATTTTTAGAGTACTGGAACTATTGGAAATGTGCTGTTGTACAGAAGAAATAAAGATTATTTTTTCTTTTAATATTCTTGGGTTTCCTGATGGGTTCTATGCAAATTAGATGCAAAAATGACAAATCAACAAGGGAAAATCAAACAAGTTTATTAAAGCATGTATCACTGATATACACAGAAGAACTCAGCCAAGAGCAACTCAAAGAGATATTTAGGAACTGGGGCTTATGCAGCATCTGAACAAAGGACAATACATTTGTAAAGAACCAAGAAAACACAGGAAAAAGTTTTTAGGCTTTAAAGGGCATCAAACTGTGAGAAGGTGAATATATGAAGAAACAAATGAGTGGTAAGGTCTTGTTGGTAGGGTGTGTTACATAGACTCCTCTTGTCCCATCCCTGAGAACAATCTAGGGTTGTTGCCAATGATTAAGAATCGTTCTGCTCTTTCTGGTGCAGAGGAAAAAGGATAGAGTTCATTCTGGGGTAGCTTCTTCTTCTTTTTTTTTTTTTTAAATACACTGTGGTACACGATAGTGGGAGCTGTGGAGGACAGGGGTTATGGAATACTGTGCTTTCTTTTCTGTTCAATTTTGCTGTGAAAATAAATCTGTTCTAAATATAAAAAGTCTATTAAAAATAAAACAGCAAATGTAATATGAGGAATAGTTGTTCCTTGTTCCCCATTTCCGACACAGAGGTCCTAAAACCCTTGAAATTTCCCCAATGTCTTTTGTTATGCATAACAAGACCCCTTTGGATTACACCTAAGTTTATTCTAGCATTATAACTCAGGGTAGAAAGTGTTAGATAGCGTCAGAATGAGACAGGAAGCCAGAAAGAGAAAATTATTAGAGGATTGGACATTTCAGTTCCACCCACCAAAGAAAGAGAGGCTGGAGACTGAGTTATGAAAACTCTTGAAATAAGAGATTCAGAGAGCTTTCAGGTTGGTGAACACATTGTAGTGCTGGGAGGGAGGCAAACCCAGAGAAGACATAAAAACTTTCTACCATGTCCCCATACCTTAACTTATGCATCTCTTCTATGTGGTTGTTCCTGAATTATATCCTTTATCATAAAACTTTCCACATCAGTAGAGCGTTTTCCTGCATTCCGTGTGCTATTCTAGAAAATTATCAAACTTAAGCATGGGGGGGGGGGTGGAAACCCCTGATATATAATCTATCAATCAGAATACAGTTGACCCAGGACTTGTGAATGGCATCTATAATGGAGGGAGTATTGTAGCACTAAGTGTTTTAATTCGTGAGGTAGGATTCTGACTCTAGGTAGATTGTGTCAAAGTTGATTTCAATTGTAGTATACCTCATCGTTGTCCAAGGATCTGACAATTTCACAGCAGATAATAAAATTGAGAAGCACTTGAATAAAGTTTGACATATGCATTAAGTAGAATATAAATTTCATTGTATTCTATTTTAGAGCATCGAGACCTATGAATAAGAAAGGCTTCCCAAGCTCTATAGGCACTTCTAAATCAAGGTGAAGAGCAAACTACAAACCAGTGTGCTAATATTTATGTAGAATGCAAGTAGACAAGTAGTCTACTTCTGTTGAGTTCAACCTAGTCCTTCCCAAGTATTCACTTCTATAAAGACTATAGGTGGAATTCTCAGTTGCCTTGTTGGTAGCTGAAAGAATACATAAGCCATACTTTCAACATCTTTCCATGTTTTCTGTAACAATAGATGACTCATAGTAACACCTAAAAATGCATAGTACTTTATTTGAAAGCTCTTTTCTATCATTTCATTTGATCTCACTTATTTACTACCAGTACTGATCCTGCATTTTGAATGTCACCCATCAAACTCAGAACTCTAGGTGGAATTGCGAAAGAAATTTATTGATCTTGTAAGTGTTACGTGGTCTGGGTAGTAAATATGCATAACTGAACCAGCTGGGTGGTCCCATTCATTGCTCTAATTCTCTGTTGTGCCCTTGCAAAACTGAAATTGTAATTTAAGAGGCATATCTCACAGCTTCAGAAGAATGTCATAGTGCATATTTCAAGCTCTATTTATGCCTAGATTTTTAATCTAAAGTGGAATGCAAATATTCCCTAGTATTCCCTCTATGACAAAAATTATATTCAAAAGGTCTCTGTAGATAACTAATGATGAAAGCCATTATTATTATAGGTAGTTAAGGTAAAGAAGAAAGGAAATGTTCTTTGTGTTTCCAAAACTTCAAAAGGGAGAGAAGAAAGGGATTTAATTTTAGATTACTAAGAAATAAAAATACCATACTGTTAGGACTAATTCAGTAGAAATCAAATCTAAATGCAATGAGACTAGAAAACCTTTACATACAAAGAATATAGTTACATTTTTCTCCTTCCACAATGAGGGAACCACTAATACTAGCCTACACTTAAGATGAGGAAACCATTGGTAAGAGACATCACCAAGCTACGAAATCTATCTCATCAGATATATACAACCAAGTGTTGTCAACTAAAGCACAAATGAGGGTTCTAGAAAATTCTTACTCATCTTCAAGTGAGCAAACAGAAAGCAAAACAATTTAAGAGTTTCCAGCCAATTTCTAGGGTCTCCTTATCAACATCTTTGTTCCTTGGGATTCTTAAGAACTTACATGTGGATAGCTTGCAACTCAAATAAAGCAAACAAGCCATGATACACATCATTAATGGAAACTTTCTTCAAAATGTACGTACTGAAAAAAAAAAAAAAAAAGCACACAGATTTACTTATAAGAGTACTTTTAAACATTGAACAAAGTGACCAAATCCATTATCATCGCTCTGTATTGAGACAAATTCTGCATCTCAAAAGTCACAGAGCAAGTTTCAGGAGCTTAAAGGAACAAATTCAATATCAAGATTTAACCCTAGGTCCAACACACTTCTGGTCTCAGAGATCTGAGTAGCTATCTATTCTGAATGATGTCAGAAATTGCTTTTTCTTGGAGTCATTCAGAGTTCAAATATCAGCTCTGCCACTTTCGTCTATTTGATAATATAGCAAATACAACTTAAAGAATTAAATGAGATAGCACTAGTTTATAAAGCACTAACCAATTGAGCAATATTGATACAAAGTGAAAACTGGATATGTAAGTATTCATTCAGCCATACACAGGAATAAGCCAATTGTCTTCATCCATTTGGACTGCTATAACAGAGTGCCATTGACTGGGTGGCTTATAAACAACAGAGATTTATTTCTTATAATTCTGGAGGCTGGGAAGCCCAAAATCTAAGTGCCACAATGTCAATGTCTAGGAAGAGAGCCTGGTCCCCGTTTCCTTACTGTGTCCTCACAAGGCAGAAAGGACAAGAGGACTCTGAGATATTTTCAAGGGTACTATTCTCATTCATGAGTGTCTCACTATCCTGCCTAATCAGCTCCCGAGAGTCTCACTTCCTGCTACCATCACATTGAGAGTTCAGATTGCAACCTATGAATTTGGGAGGGTGGACACAAACATTCAGTCCATAACACCACTATTTAAACTAAGCATGACAGAAGGCAAGAGGTGACGTGCAGGATGACATCGAGCGTATGTTCACTTATGCATGCACCAAATATTCACCAAGCCCCTATTATGTGCCAGTAATAGGACATACAAAAATAAACAGAGCAGAATCTTTGCAAACTTCTCATCCTCTAGTGGAATATTTAAAATCATTTGGCAGTTCTTGTAGATTTTTTTGAGGGCTATATAGGTTCTCAACTCAAAGTTTGGAAAAATAGTGAGGTTACAAAGAATAGCTATTTTATGTACTGGGAACTGCTCTAAGAGTTTTATATATATATATATATATATTAACTCTTTTGATTCGCAGACCCCCTCAAAAGAAGTAATTGCTATTATTATCCTTATTTTATCAACTGACACAGAGAGTTAAGTAGCTTGCTCAAGGTCACACGGCAGAATCTCTCAGCACTTTGCATTTTAAATTACTTAGAATGGTTAGAGTACAAATGTCTCCTAAATGTTTGACCATGGAAACATTTTTCCTCCAATGGATAATTTCATAAGATCAATGTTTTAACAGGAATATCCAGGAGAAGGTTATAGAACAAACCAAAAACTAAAAATAAAACATTATTTCCAGTTTATCCACATTGAATGTACTACCTATGCTGTCAAGCCCCTGTGCTCAGGTGTTACATTATCACCCTAACAGGTTGGGGAATACAGATGGTAAACAGACAAGGTACTGCAGAACAGAAGCTCAACAATGGCTTTTCAGCACACCTAGTAATGACAGCATCATGGAGATTTGGATCATTATTGGGCCATAACTTAGAGGAGAAAAAGAAACCTGACAAACCTTTTCCATGAGAAGATCAAAGAGAATATGACAGATTGTGAAAATACAACCTTATTTTTCAAGTCGCTAATTTATCTTCTTGCTGCTTCCCAGAGAAGTAGCTTATGAAGAGCCCTTTCATAAAGCAAGTTTAACAAGTAGTTGAGGATGCTCTCTTAGATGAATGGTTTAACCTCCATGAGCAGATAGGGCTTTTATTGATTTACAAGAGATAAGGGGCAAAGGGGAAAAGGAAGTTTTTTTTATTTGTTTGGAATCATAGTCTTTAGCATTACCATCACCATTGTGGGCTCCTTAAAAATAAGGCAAAATAAAACATAGGGAATTATGTATTTCCTATACCCTATTTAAACCTAGTGAGTAATGCTTAAATTTGAATGTTCTCTATTTTCCTAAATATAAAGATTCTAAAAAAAAAAAAATTCAATGACAAAATGGTCAAACAGCTCATTACGCTAAACAGACTTAAGTAGCTCCTTTTTTGCATAATGAGTTCTGAGAACACTTTTTAATAAAGCTAAACTTTGCAATACTGTACTATGATTAATAGTCTCTTTTCTGTACCACAGTTTAATAAAGGTCAAACCTGAAACTTGTTTTCAGAAACTATTTGAAATGCATTGGGTATCTCCAACCTATTAAACCATAATGATAAATAATATTCATAGATCCCAGTACTGTTTACCCAATAGAGATGTGCAGAGGTTGATAATGTTTATGGTGGACAAATGAGAGGCCTCCTGCTTGATGTTTCTATTTTCTCAAAAGAAGATGAGGCAAGGTCATTAGCAGGTAGAGCAGGGACAGATGGAGTGCCCACCTGAGATTAGTGGTCAGAAATTTGAGTAAAAATAATTGCAAGGGTATGTATTTTTTTCTGGGACTATACAGATATAAAGTTTGTTTTTTAACAAGAATAGGGTCTTTTTCACAAATATCAGCAAGGGAGAGGAAAGCAAGGGGGTTCAATGTTTATAAGGGAGTGGTGTAGTTGTAGACAATAGGATCTGATCAGGGTAACAAGACAAATGAAGACTCAGGCTAGGATGAGAAAGAATGAGGTGGCACTAGGTTTAACAGACAAGAGACCTTAAGAGGTTGAGGGTATAACAAGGAGAATCCATGGTTCAGGTTGATGGAGGATTAAACCTTGGATCTTTGACATAAATTCCCTCAACTTCTTTTCACAAATGACCCTGACTTGTTTTCATCAGGCCAAAAGAGAATTAGTCTTCATGTTTGCAAACAAGGAAAATGAAGCTCAGAGAAGTTCAGTGTCTTGTGTAAGACCCCAGAGTAAATGTCAGTGGAAACCGGGACAGAAACCCAGGTCTTCTAACTACAAACTCTAAACCTAAGGATAAGAACATTTTTGTGAGAAGGTATTTCTTCTTTTCATTCATCTCTACTATCCATGTAGTTCATCACTCTTGTAAAGATTGTCTTTTCTGGGTAAAGTCCTAAAAGGCAAAGGAAATGGGAAAGGGATAGATAACATCTTTGTAAATATTCTCCAGACAATATGGGGAAATCAAATTTAGGAACCCCAAGACTTAAAAAAAGTTTTTTTCAATCATGTATCCAACTGTGAATTAGCAGCACAACAGAACCAAGCTAGTATAGTGCTACCTATGAAAACTCACGAAGACACAGAGCTGTAGCCAGACCACTTGTCATTGGAATTCAGTTTATGGGCCTGAGAGTAAAATTGCTTCTGTTCCTTAAGGTAACCAGGGATCCCTGAGCATGCACGTGACAGACATAGGATTAGAAGCTTGTGTGGATTCCTGCCCGTCGGGAAAAAAATGACAGCTACCCTAGAGATGAATTTTTACTGAAGGGAAACAAGGTCTGTTTTCATTTAATATCTCCTGGGAAACAAGACAATTTCAGGTAAACAATTCTTATGTAGATTGTTTATGTGCCCAACTAGACAGATCTTGAGAAATAACCACAGGTAAAACACATAAATAAACCAGCAAAGCTTTACAATCCTTTCAATGCTTTTATTTTTATGGATGCAGAGATTTCATTATGTCCTGCCTTATTTTTCACCAGAAGTTCTGAGGTACAAGGACTCTTACTGTTCAGTCTGAAAACACTATAAATAAAGATGCAAAACCAGAATCATGAAAAATGTACAGCTAAATAGAAAATTAAAAATGAGGAAAAAAGAAAGGACAGACGTATCTCCTTAATTGTGATAACTAATCTGCAAATGTAGTTTAAACTTCCTGGGTGTCAACATCAGGGGAAAGAGGGAGGGATCACAGAGGTCAAGTAAGCAACTCCTCAAAAAACTGATATTTATTATTTAAAATAGGTTTTCATATCTCTGAACTCAGGGTTCTTGCCCTCAGGGTTGTTTCTTTACTTCCTCATAGCACAGGTGCAAAACCCAGCTCAGCCCACACCTGGTCCCCAGATGAACCCCACTAGAGGGCCAGTGCCCCGCCCCAGAAGGAATTCAAAGAGCCCTTGCTCAACAGCTACCTTGGAAGTTTTCTATTTGATTTCCTAATCATCTCTATTTTGCTTATGTTGTTCTCATTGTTGGTGGTGAATAGCTGATTTTTATACCACCTTTTCCAATATCTGGATCTTCTGGTTTTTAGGGTTATCCTATTGCTTTGTTCATTGCCCTGGACTATACACTGATGCCCAGGTTAGAGTCTCACGTGTAGCCATGGCCACCTCCATTGGTCTCCTGGCTCCTCCCTCTTGGACAATGCCCTGAAATAGCCCCAACCCTCACAATTTAAACTGAGTGGACTTCCAATAGATGCTCCTGCTAAATTTAAAAATCAGTGACAACCCTGATTAAGATGATTAAAAGAGACTTGGTGAATGACCAAAACCATCAGTGGAAATAAGTAAAACAAGATAAAAAGATTCAGGCAATGCCTAGTCGGGTTGTTTTCTTCCTCAATCAAAGGCCACACATTGTCATTATGTTATTAAACATATTCATCTCATTTGTGTGGCCTGCAACGTGGCCCTGAAGATGTAGGGGCAGGAAGAAGACGCTTGCAGTCAAACCTGGCACAATGCCCAGCAGAAGAGTTAGTGCGCAGGCATAATGCACACCGCTGACGATGAAAACTTCCGAAGGGTGAGAATAATTCGGAAACCCTTCAGAGGAAAGCAACCAAGATGGCTATTAAACAGCTGAAAAGTGATCTGCACTTAAGGAAAGACGCCTAGAACTAGGCTATTTAGCCTGCAGAAGAGGCAGTTAAGTGCAGCGCAATAATAAATCCACACTTGCGTTCTATCTGTTACACAGGGGACCATAAACAGCAATTCTTCAACCTCCCCCAGTTCCAGAACAAGGAAGAAGGCACCTGAGCGGCAAATCAGGAATTTCAGCTCTAGGCAGGCAGACATTTCTTTTGAAAAATCAAATGTTTAATAGCTAGGTTTGGTTTTAGTGTAAGAAAAATTACAACGTCTCCTCTGGATTTTTTTTTTTTTTTTTTTTAAATAGAAAGGCAGCCTTCTCTGTCCCAAACATCTCCATTTTGAAACAAAAATCCCTATCTCTAAACCAGCTATAATATTTGTTCTATTTCACACATATACATATATATACGTAGTTAATTTGCTATCAGACACCTAGCATGGAGAAACACAGGCACTTCGTATATTTGATTTTGTGCCTGGAAACAGTTGTTCAGCCCAGCTCCAGCACTTCCCCACGGTGAGAGCATCCAGGAAAAAACACCTTGTTTCCAATCCTTTTCAGCAGCCTGCTTAAATCTCCCGTATTATCTAGTTTGAAGTCATAAATGTGCTCGCACCAAAATGCTGAACCTCCTATGAACCCATGTTATTTTTTAAGGTTGTTAAAGACGGATTTGGTTACTAATTTTTAATGGAGCAGGGACACCCTGTGCTGCAGAATGTAAACAATTTCTCCTCAATGCATAAATCATCCTTCCCTGTTCCACAGAAAAGCCCTTGGATCAGCTGGTACCTGAGATTGGCCCTTTACTGTAGACTTTGTTCACAAGTAGATAAGAACTGTCAAGTGAAAAACACATACGTATACTTGTATGTGTGTTGTGTGTCTTATACATGAAGACATACCAGACACAAGGCGTAAAATCTCCATGATTTGGATTTTATTTCAGTATTTGAGGCTATAAACAGGTCCATTTAGTTGGATTTAGTTTTTCTCAATTAAAGCTGAATTTATATAATACCACCAAGCACTGATATTGACATTTGGTGGCATTCAAGATGTTATTTACAGTCAGTGTCCCAAATGTCCATGCAACTAATTGCCTATGGCTCAAGCCTCCGGCCCTCTGTTTGCTGAGACTCACCGATCATGTTGGCCCCATAAAAATTCCTGAAAGAGGCTCTTCATGCTAAAGCAACTCCATAGAAAGCCATGCATATGCAGAGCAGAATGTATGAGCCATCTGTCCAGAAAATGTATCCATATGCTTCCCAGTACATTTGTCAAATCTGACTTCAGCATGTCTTCACAATCACGTTGGAAAAAGAGCAATTTCTACCTCTCCCCCTATCAAATACACTAACCTGAAATGGTGCCTTATTTTACTTCTTTTCATATATCATTTCATTTAATTTTCTCAATAACCTTCAGAAGTAAGTATCATTACACCCTTTATATAAGAACATTTGAGGTTTGGGGCAATTGAGACTTGCTTCATGCTGCATAGTCAGTATATGACAAAGCTTCTGAATACCCCATAAAGGGTAACAACACACAACACACTATATAATGACCCTCTGTTGGGATGGGAGGAACATACATATGTGCATCTCTCTCTCTCTCTCTCTCTCTCTCTCTCTCTCTCTCTGTGGGTGTACATATGTCTGTGTAATGTATATATACATCAACAAACCATAAGGTTAGCAAATGTCTCTACCTCTTTGCTTGAATAATTTGGAATCTTAAAAAATACATTTACTAAAAATGTCAGGGTTTGATTACACCATACTTTGAAGTCTTTAGAAGAAAAGCCAATAAATTGCAAATATTATTAGATTCAGCCTCACAAATAGAAGTGGGGGCTTGCCCTGTAACTTTCTTGGCACATGAAAGAGAAGTCATTTTTCTCTGTCTCCACAGCTTTGCATGTCATTGGCACATTCTAAATATTGATTGAATAAGATACGCTCATCTTGTCCTCTACTCTTAAACTGCTCAGGTGAAAGCTAGGGGAAGCTGCAGTACTCCTTATTAGCTCCTTCTTGGGCTTAAGACACAGATGGGTCCTGCTCTAGGATACCAGTATATTATTTAACAATGACTAAACAGTTATTACCTATTAACACCTTACCACAAGCGAAGTTAAAATATAAGTAGTTCAACAGATGGCATGACTTAACAGACTGCAAGATTGAATACATGATAGCTGGAAAGATCTAGAAGAAAGGGTTCCAAGCTTTTTCAATATTTGTCCACAAGGCTGGTGGTCAGAATGGTTGCCAGACTATAAAATTGTATTGATAACAAGATGGTGGTAATAAATAGATGGTCTTCAGACATCAGGCAAAGGCTGAAGAGGAGAGCATTGGATCTAGATTTGTTTTGCTAGTAATCTTACTAACATTCCAGTTTTATTATGCAATTTTAAAAGCATTAAACCTGAACTACTCAAATTGCAAATCAATTACTTCTATTAAGCTAAGTCCTTACTAGATTGATGGGCTTCAAACCCACAAAACTTTAGTTCATATAATTATTTATATAGCATTTGTTTCACTTGTCCAGTATTAATAAACCCACTTGCCAGAATGATTCCTAGAAGAAATGCATGAAAGAATGCATTTAAAAAAGATGCTTATGCGTGCCCTGTCTACTGGTATAAGTGGACTAGAAAAATATGTGAAAATTCTTCCCAAATTAAAACTTCCAGATACCTACAGTTTGGGTAGGATATTGCACAAGGATCTAGAGTTACATTATCCATTATGCCAGCCTCTTGCCACATGGAACTAGTTAATGTAATTTTTTTTTTTAAGCTAAAGTAAATAGAAATGAGTTCCTCAGTACCACTCACCTTTCAGGTGCTCACTAGCCACATGTAGCTAGAGACTACCTTATTGAACAGCACAGATATAGACCATTTATTTCATCACAGGCGGTTCTTTTAGAAAGCACTAACTTTAGAGAATAAGACATATGGTATTGCTCTAAGGTCAGGCTCCAAGATTGCTATCTCAGGACGCAAAAGGACTGCTTGAGTAGAAATATAAATCTAGTACAGGATTGAGGATTATTCAGCCATAAGAAGAAAATATGCCATATGCAAAACATGGCTAAACCTTGAGGATATCATGTTAAGGAAAATAAGTCAGGCAGAGAAAAACCAATACCATCTGATCCTACTTATATATGGAATAAAACAAGTTACAGAAAGAAAGAATAGGCTGGTGGTTCCCACAGGTGGAGGATAAGAGGTAGGGAATTGGATGAAGATGGTGAAAGGGTACAAACTTTCAGTTATTAGATAAGAAAGTTCCAGAGATATATGTACAGTCTGGTGACTGTAGCTAACATACAATATTGTATATTTAAAAGGTGTTAAGAGATTAAATCTTAATTCTTCTTTGGCCTCTTGGGACTTGATTCTAAGCCATGTTTTAATATAAATTTAAGTTCCAATAGAGTATATTTTAAATTTGAAAACTCTTTTCTTATAAGGATGAACTGTGTTTCCATCTCTCAAATACAAAAATGCTTGCATTTTTTAATAAAATAGCACCATATCCATAGTTTATAGGATAAGCTCTACATAACATAGTCAAATGAGGATTAAATGATACCAGAAGACTAACTGTAGTTCAGCCATTTATTGGATGTAGGATCATGGTCAAGTCAGTTAAGCACTCTGTATTTCCGTTTTCCTCATCGACAAAATAAAAACATGATATTACATGCAAAAAAATATTGTAAATTGCGATGCTCACTTTCTAAAGCCATAATTGCCATTGTTATCATTATTATTCAGGCATTCAACTTTTTCATCCTTATTGTCCATCAGCCAAATCTTGCCCAATGCCTGTCTTTATATGGCCCCAAATGCTAACAATGGTCTTTGCATTTTTAAATGGTTTGAGGGAAAAAGTCAAAAGATGAATAATATTATGGGACATGTAAAATGACATGAAATCAAATTTTAGTGTCCATAAATAACGTGTTATTGGAACATAGCCATGCTCATTTCCTTATGAATTGTGTATGGTTGCATTCATGCTATAATGGCAGAGTTGGAAAATTGCTACAGAGACCAGATGGCCCACAAAGCCCAAAATATTTACTATCTGGCTCTTTCTAGAAGATATTTGCTGACTCTGGGCTAAAAGTTTTTTTTCTTAGAGTACCTTTCCTCATATTTTCTTTGTCCATGACGTGAGTACACTTACCAAGATATTGTTCTAATGCAAGTTCATAAGTTCTTTCCTGTTACCTACATCTCAGCTGGGAACTCCTTCCATGGAATTTGGAGCACTCAGTAGCACATAATAGTTCCTCAATAAACATTTATGGGATGAATAAATCAGAATCTTATTTCCCCTAAACATGATAATATTCTGAGCATTATTGGAAATAATGCATACAACTTTTATTTCAGTATCTAAACAGAGTTCTTGCCAATGAAATTATTTCAGCGATATTTGCTGAGTGAAGTAAAACAATTAAAAATACCAGTAATAGTACGTTAAATGAGGATTTAACATGTGTCTGTAATGATGCTGAGTGCTTTGTATAGAATATCTAATTCACTTATATGACAACCTATAAGTTAGATATGAGTATTCCCTTGTTGCAGATTGGGGAATTCAATAACTTTTCCAAACTATACAGCTAGTAAATAGTAAGAGAGAAATTTGAATGCAGTCACATTAAGGGTAAAATAAACCAAAATCATGGACTTTTCAAACAGAAAGCAGGAAATAAAAAATTTGACACTATAGACTACAGTTCTCATAATTGAGTCCAGGAACCCCTTGTGACACTGACCTTTTAAGGGATTTCACAAAGTCAAAATTACTTTCATAACAACACTAAAATTCTTTTTACTTTTTTACTTACATATTGTCACAAGTGCAGAATGCAGTTTTTCAGAGGTGACCCAACATGTGACATTCCCACATACTGATGCAGAAGCAGATACAAGAGTCCATCTGTCTTCTGGTGAGACAAACATTAAAGAAGTTTGTAAAAATGTAAAACATCACCACTCTCTCATGGTTGTTTGTTTGAGAAGATATAGTCATTTTAATTAAAAATGTGATGTTAGCATATGAACATTTATTTTTTAAACGAATTATACATATTTTTAATTTTGGATATAACTATTGATGGACATCACCCCCCACACACACACACCCAAAAGAACATTGAGGTTCCCAATATTTTCAGAAAGTAAATGAGTCTTAAGACCAAACAGTTTTGAGAACTCCTAAGTAAATAGTAGGTAGCCTTTAAAATACTCTGAATAAGAACATGGCATGCTGAAAGCCCAGCCATGATATGCAGGGCCATATATGTCAACCACAGCTGACCACAGATGCATGCATGGGTCCATTTGGGGTGAGAAAAACCATTCAACCAGCCTGCAGACTCATAAACAATTGCAAATGGTTCATTTTAAGTGCTTGAGTTTTTAGATGGGTTGTTATGCAGCAATAGCTCACTGCTATGCAGTGTGACTATGAGAAGAAAACAAATTCTGAACCATTTTATTCTTGGGACTTCGGGCACATGTTTTGCCCCATCCGGAATCTTAGTCTTGTCCCCTTATTGCTCCAACATTGCCTGGGAAGGTATAGCGCCCTGGAAACCTTTAGCCCAGCCTGGACACTCTTCTTAGTGCATACTCTCTATGAATCTTTTCTTTACAACCACAGAGGCCATCACTGAAGATTAGATCAGAAATTGTCTGCTTTCCCTGCTGGAGTTTATCTGGGTGTTATGGGGTCTGGAATCCCAAACTGGAGTCTTGCATTCATTTTCCCTTGAGAGCAATATTAAATGCAGTGTTTAATCCACAGTTGTGAAAGAATGTGTTTGTGATGTGGCATGATTACACTGACTTCTCATGAACTGACAAAAGAACCAGACCAACAGGCACACTTGATTTTGATCAACCCACCAACCACTGCTCCTGGGGAATACAAGGAAGTCATTTAGGGAAGCCTGCAGTGACTCCTTAAGTCTCTGAAACCAAAAGCCATAAAATCATGCCTAACAGGAAGCATTCAACATCTATTACATAAAAATGACTTTTAAAGAACACAGACTTGGTTTGAAACAATTTCCTGGAGGATCTATGTTGTATCACTTCATTTCCAAGCTGTGTCTCTAAACTGACTTCCAACATGAGCCTGTCCCACCAGATTCCTTTTGAAGATGTGCCTGAACAGAACAAGGCACATTCTGCTCTGCTGATACCAGTCTGGTCAGGGGCAGACTCAAAATAGATTGTAATTGAAATGGGAAGGCTCCGCTTTGTAGGCCTTCAAATATTTGACCTAACAGTGTTCAAGATGTAGAATTCAGAACTGAATGGAGTTTGCAGCTTGAAATTTTCTTACTTCGGTGAATTAAGTCTTGCTGTTTTTTGGTTTTTGTTTTTGTTTTTTGTTTGTTTTTTTTTCAACTAATGGTCATGGCTTCAACTAATGAAGCCATGTGTTCTCACTTATTACCACTCAGGATTAAAATCTCAAATTAGTGCCTAGCAGCTTCATGCCACATTTTGCTCGCATATGTGGGAAATGTGAGCATAATTCATTACAATGTTTTGCTGCCCCTCCACCCCCACCCCGTGGTATCCTCGGTCATCTAAAAGAATATATACTGCTTATTCCAAAAATCTGTGACAAGTCAACATATCCCCCTTTAAAATAGCTTAGGTCTTCAAAGGCCAAGTTGAGCATGACATTTCTTAACATTAATTTGCAATCAGACTTTCCCCTCCCTAAGGAGCAAAAGAGAGACAGATAAATAAGCAACTTTTCAAGCATTCAAAGAGCTGTTAGTATAGAGAAGAGTCTGAGCTCGTGGCATATCCTGTTTGCAACTGTGTAGATAAACTATGGCTAAGTGTACAGACTTCTGTATTTGATAATTAGGTTTCAAAAATAAATAGTTTCAAAAGAGCACATTTGTCTTAGCTTTGAGAATACTTTTTGGAGAGAATAACCAGGCCCTTAATTATACCACATCTACAGGAAATTTTTTAAATTGTGGTTATGGTCATAAATTCTCATTTTGTGTGTGCTTGTGTGGTCTTTCTTACATCCAGGGCGAGGAGGCTCTGAGCTCTCCTAAGTTTATCTTTAGGGTAAGGCCCAAGTGTAGAAGAAAGTGCATTAGGAAAGGGTTGGTGAGATGTGAATACTGTTTCCATTTCTTTCATTGTCACCTTATCTGATAAATCTGTCCATGCCTTCTGTCATCCCACATAAGCACCACTGTGTCTGTCCTCGCAGATCCGTAGGGGAGGCTGCCTTCTAGCTTGCCTCATCACCCATTCCATTGAATCCCCGTGGCTGTGGTTGGCATGAAGCACAGGTGGCAAACACAAGGCCCACGGGCCAAATCCATATCCGGCCCAGCACCTTCAGCCAGGCACCTTGTTTCTACCTGGCTTGCTTAACTGTAAAGGAGTAGTTACATTTATAGTCATAAAATTATATTCAGCCCTTTGAAGGCAACCTTGAGGCTGATGTGGTCCCCCATGAAAGAGTTTGACACCCCAGTTGTAAGGATACAACTACCCTGTCTCTTATTCTACCCCTAACTCTACTTTGAGATTGCAATTTTATGCCATATTAACGTTTTGTATTTTTATGAGTTGTTACTTTTGCTCATTTTTTAAATTGTGTTCACAGTTCTTTCTCTTTTTTTTTTTTACTTTAATTTTATTGTTGTTATATGACATTGATCCCATTTTCCCCCACTGCTCTCCCCTGCCCCTCCCATCCCTCCTTCCATAGTCAATCCCACATGATGTCCATGTCCAGGGGTCACCCATGCTAGTTCTTGACTAAACTGTTCCCCTTCTTTGCTTCTTTCTCCCCCTCTCCCCTCCCTGTCCCTTCTGCATACTGCTCCTTGTTTCCATGTCGCTGGTTCTGTTTTGCTTGTTTGTTTGTTTTGTTCATTCGCCTTCTGTATTGGGTGAGATCATATGGTATTTGTCTTTGACTGGCTGGCTTATTTCATTAAGCATAACACTCTCCAGTTCCATCCATATTGTTGCGAAAGGTAGGGGTTTCTTCTTTCTTTCTGCTGTGTAGTATTACCCAAAAACCCTGAAACACCAATTCAGAAGAACCTATGTACCTCTATGTTCACAGCAGTGTTATTTACAGTAGCCAAGTGCTGGAAACAGCCTAAGTGCCCTTCAGCGGATGAATGGATCAAAAAACTTTGGTACATTTACTTTTGCTTATTTTTACCTCAGCAGAGAAAGCTACAAATCAGGACAGGTAAGTGCTGATGTCCCAGACATTTACAGGTAAAAGGGAAATAAAATGTTCTCTATGAGTCTACTTCTAGTCTGCTTGTTCTTTTATTTTATTTTTTAGATTCAACATATCATATAAGTGAAATCACATGGCATTGGTCTTTATCTGTCTGACTTAGTTCACTCAGCACAATACCTTCTATGTCCATCCATGTTGTTGCAGATGGCAAGATTTTGATTTTTTATGGTTGAGTCATATTCCATTGTATATAAGCAGCACTTCTTTATCTACTCATCTATTAATGGAAATTTAGGTTTATTCATTTTAACGACTTTATTCCTACAGGCATTTGAGTTTGGGACTCCTGGTCTGGGGTGTGATGTCTCAGCAGCAAGTCTATGGAAGGAACCATTTAGGTGTCATTGAACATGGACTGTCCCATGAAAGGAGGAAGATGCTAGAGACAAGCTTCATACTCAACAGGATTTTGCCTGAGAGTAGCAAGTATAGCTACTATAAAACAGAAAGTCATGTGCAAAATGATGACTTAAATAATTTTTCAGTTCTTTGAAAATACATGGAAGTAAATTTTTATTTTAATCAGGAATGTATAGCTCAAAGTGTAAGTGATTTAGAGAGAAGGGCAATTTTACAGTGCTCAAATAGTAATTGTTGGCCAAAAAAGCAGGGCCAATATAATGCTCTCTAGTTTGCAAGTGGTAGCTTTGAAATGAAAATAGATTGGCAAGGAAGAAAAAAAAAATGGACTATTTAACAAATGTTCATCACAAAGAAAAATAGAACTTTACTAGAATAGATGATTATGGGTTTAAGAAAAGGAAGTTTTAGACCTAGAAATGCATACAATCTCTATTTAAGCCATTTACACTGTAATTTTATACATTTACCATCATTAGTTAAAGCATCAAACAATAGATATATCATCCAGCATGATACCATCATCTTATAGTTCTAAAATGTTATATTGAAGTATTAACACATCTTCTAAGGTGCTGTAAGTGTGAAAATATAGAACAAGTTTCCTCATGAGGGTGTTTCAAATGATAGGAAACAGTTTACTCTAAAAATAAAATGGATCCAATGCCAAGGTCATTTTAGATCCTCTTCCTGTGGCTTGAATTTGGTGAACCCACTCAGTTACAATTGCCCTTCTTTCTCCCCGCAACCACATCAAGACACACTTTCAAATTTTACTTTATAATAATTTTCCTTTACAGGTAATTTGTACAATGTGCTCTACCTTCTCATGGAGGGCCCCTAAGGCAGTGGGTTGGAAATGGCATTACTTAAATCTGGGGTGAATTAGAGCTGGGGAAAACCTGGGGAGAGGTAGGTCTGAAGCCCAAGATTGGGTCTACAAGGCAGTGACTATTGAATTGCAGTCTTGGTCCCAGAGAACAATGTCAAATGGTAGGTCCTGAGATAAGAAAGCTAAGCAATAGATTAGAACCAAGTAGGCAAGCAAGGGTCAAGCTTTATAAAGTGAATGCTAACAGCTAACATTTACTGAGTACTCACCTTATGCTGGGAACCATTCTACATTCTTTGCTTGCGTTAATTAATTCAAGACTTAGGTCATTAAACCAGTCCAAGACATGTGGAAGAGCCACCCTAAGAAGATGCAGGAAAACTGTAGCACATTTTGACATGCATACTGATTCCTATATTGATTCCTGGGCCAATCCCTAGAAGATTGGAAGTCACAGAAAAACGTATGCTTGGGAGAATCAGCAGCTTTCGACAGACGTAGTCTGATAATTATTTCCTTTATTTGTCATTTCATATTTAGAGGGCACCTTACTAATATGATGCCCTAATCTTTCCATTAGGGAAGTGAGAAGAAGAGAGTGAACGTGACTTGTTCAAGGTTATAAAAGGTTCAGCAGTGAGAGAAAATACTTTAAGACTTTCCAACTAATCCTAGCTCCTACATTCATAGGATTTAGGATGTGCTCCATTAGCACTTAAAAAAAAAATAACTTTCTAGAGAGTAATTATGACTTGGCTCTGTGCCCCAGCTCTGTACCTGGGATGCCCAGGAGGACTGTGTGTGTCTGTCAGTTTTATGGGGATCAGGGTACACTAGAACTGAACAATGCATCAGTGGGTACATGAGGAAGCAGCGATAGGAGGCAAGTAGGGGAGATAAGAATAGCAGAGAAACACTGAATACCACAGGGAGGAGAGAGGGCAGGGAGAAAAGTAAGCACCTAATGCTATAGCTCAACAAAGGCCTGGAAAGAAAATGATGGGATAAATGATAACAATAAAATAAATAAGCACTAAAAATATGATTACAGTGATTCCCTAGTACTTACTAAATAAATGTTATTTTACAATTTCACTTAAATTCAAAAGATGAGTATTGTCATGCCCATTTTCCAGATGTGAAAACTGAGGTTCAGGGCCATTAAGTCAGTTCAGTTTAAATAGATATTCAGTGGTGGGATCTGGTACTGAACCCAAGCATTCCTGTCCATGCTGTGATGTCTGCAGAAGTTTGAGGAGAGGCTGTGCTGATCATTCATTTACTACTACTATCTATGAGCCCCATTGTAGCTAAGGCAGAATGTCTTTTTCAGTGAAGCTGGGTCCTCATCAGAACCACCCTCTCTTCTTTACAGAACTAGCCTGGTCTACTAAGAAATTTCAGCCAGTCTAATGTGTGTATCTCAAGATGTAAGAATTTTCCAAATGACTGTACTGCTGGCTCCCTTGACTTTGTTTTCTGCTCCCTCTGGAGTCTTTGTTGTCCAAAGGAAGTGTTTAAGAGATGGCACTTACTCCTTGACAGTCTGCATAAAGCCATTGTCTAGAAAACACCTTCATGTGTGACAGAAATGAGTGTCTTTAATTCGAAACAGCAAGGGACTCTAAAAAAAGGCAAGAGTGTTGTTGCACAAACAAAACCCTCCTGCCCACTTGCCCATATGAACTCACTTATTCCGCAGTGAGGAAGCAAGTGTTTACTGATAGGGAGACAGAGGTATTGTGAGAGCAAGTGCTTGTGCTTGAATCAAAAGAGACAAACAACAGCTCGGTAACCTCACATTTTTCTGCACATTTTCAGAATTTGCATTCACTCCCAGCCCCAAATCCCATTCATTGATTCCTTTGAGGGACAAAGAGAGAAAATGAAGAAATAGTGGAGAGTGCTTTACACGGTAAGCACATACGTATTATGTAATTTAATAGTCATATTTTAAATCCCCCTTGAGTAGATCAGAAAACCTAAGACCTGAAGAAGAGGACATACAGAATAGGAATTTATAACCATAAATTTTTGCACCTGTGGTATAATTAAGGCCCTGGTTAGTCTCTCCAAAGAAAGGTATTCTCAAAGTTAAGACTCAGATGGGAAATGGAAGTGAGAAATCCCATACCCAAGTCTTTTTTCAATTCCAGAAAAGAAAATGCATGAATGAAATGGAAGATCCAGGACTTCTGGTCAAGATGACAGCCTTGGTAAACACAATTCACTTCCTCATACAACCACATCAAAATTACAACTAAATTATAGAACAACCATCACTCAGAACTATCAGAAATTAAGTTGAATGGAAGTCTGACAACTATAGAATTTAAGAAACCACATCCATCCAGACTATAGGAGGAGCAGAAATGTACAACAGGCTGGTCCCACATCTATGTGAGGTGGAGAAAAATATGGGAAGGATATCTTAGGAATGAGGAGTTCTAGCCCCCACACCAAGTCCCTAGCCCAAGGTTCCAGTGCCAGGAAGATAAGTCCCCATAAATTCTGGCTGCAAAAACCAGTGGGGATTGAATCAGTGGATGAAGCTATTGGATTCCCAAGCAGTTCCCCTTAAAGAGCCCTCACACAGACTTACTCTGATTCACTGCCGCTGAGCTCCAGCAGTGGGGTAGCAGCATGAAGCTCATCAGTGGAATACAGGGAGGAACTAATGTCTCTGGCATCAAGGACGATTTTCTCTCAGACAGAAAGGTGGGCACAGACCATTGTCTCTTTTCTGAACCCTCCCACCACAGAGCCACACAGCCAGCAGGCAGGTGCCATATCTAGACTCCGTCAGCCTGGGTGACACAGTTGCCCCCGCCATGGGAGATCCCCTGAGGCTCTGTCCCACCCAACTTACAAGCCCACCCAAATTGTTAACCGTGACTTTGCCATGTGAAGGCTGGTATTGGCTCACGTTTCACAACTTCCTAAATCTTATCAAACAAGCAACAGCTGGCCGCAGTCAACCCCAAGTCCCTATACCTCTTGCTAAGTGGCCCCAGACCCGGCACTAGCAACCACCTAGATTCACAGCTCAGCTTCACCTGGGAATCTCCGGGCCCAGCACAAGTAGCAGCCAACTTAGACTGTTTTATGTTTTATAGCTCATGCAGGGTGGCCCAGGGCAAAATACAGGTAGGGGCCGACCTAGGCCTGCACTACCAGGGAAACCTGAGAGCCTGTGCGCCCAGTGGACAGTTATATACCATGTTGTAGCATCACCACCCAGCCCCTACACAGGGGCATGGAAGCAAGGGTAGGGGTGAGGAGGAGAAGGGGATAAAGAAGGAGAAGGGTCAAGAAACAGGTATAAAAGACCCATGGACATGGACAACAGGGTGAGGATTGACTATAGGTGCAGGAAGTCAGCAGGGCAGGAAGGAGCAAAGGGGAAAAATTGGGACAACTGTAAAAGAACAATAAAAAAATAATTAATCAAAGTATAGTTTTTCACTACAGCAGGAAAGCTGGGTTGTAATTTTATGGGTAGCAATAACATGTGAATCGGGCAGGACCAAAGAATGATATGGTGAATCAGATCACTTATTTTCAAACTTAAACAAGTTTCCTGAGAGTATCCAGAGTCCTATCCTCCTCTATCTCACGTGGAATGTAAGGAGGGAAGGCAGGTGTGAGTAGCTTATTTCTATGGAAGAAAACGGGTAGAAAACTGATGTAAATGCCTTCTGCGTTTTCAGAAACCTATTTTCTAGCTATCTGAAAACCTTGGATGAAATTCAGCGGACCCTCCCTCAGACCTTGTGCCCCAGACCAGCCTGGGTGTGTGCTTGTCATGTGTAAGGACAGAATCTGAAGCAAGCCTGCTGTGTGAGAGCTGTGTGGCTCAACCCACCTTTCATCCAAAGAGCCCCTGTCACAGATCTCAGTGATTCTGGTCACGTTATTCCCCTTATTTTAAATACAAATGTAAACACAATCCTTTTCATCTTTGGGGAGTAGTAGGAGGGAGGGCGTGACATAGATGTGAGCAACGTGTATTGAAAAAATGCCAATGAAAAAACTTAAATTCTAAGCCTTTTGGTGCAAAAGACTTATAATCCATGGTGATTTTTTAACCCAATAACTTGTATAATTATTACTTTCCCCTGATCTAACATGCTTGCCTGTCCTTTATAATGGCCTAGATGAAGTCGTATAGGATATTTATGAAGCAAGTCAAATAACTACCCATGAACATGTTTGCTAAAAATGTATTTAATTCATTCCCTCGCAGTTTTTTTTTCCCCCTTAGATCATACTAGTTTATAATTTACAAGACATATCAACTCACCTCACTGAGTGTTACCACTGAGTGAAGTCAGACAAGGGAATAGCTTCAGCTGCTAGAATCATTAACCAAGGATATTAAACCCGTAAATAAGACCTTCCTGTATGTGTTTTACCAATGAAGAGCATTTCCCATTGTCACCAATTAACACTAAGAAAATTAAACATCATTTACCAACATGATTAAAGACATTTTCCTTCCACACCAATTAAGAAAATCAGAAGGAAAATGTTTTGATTCATGCTCATCATATATATGTAAATATATCACATCATGGCTCCTATTTAGCAAATATAAAATACCAAAGCACAAATGAAAAATATTTTGGCATCTCCTTGGCCCAAATCTGGCTCGTAAAACGTGTGATTTGAAAGTGTTTCAGTCCTGCTGTGAAACATTTACTGCTATAAATAAATTAATGACAGATTAGTTTCATCAGAATCACCGTGAGCTTTTAAAAGACAACGAGGGAGAAGCCCCTTCTACTCACTCACGTACATCAGAAAAAAAATAAAACAAAAAATTATTATTGAATAGTCAATCCAATTAAAGACATAAATCCTGGGGTACTGGGCAAAATGGCACTAGGTATTCGTACTTGGAGAGAACCCCTCCTCACAGTTAACATGCTACGAACTCATAAAATTTGTTAAATTGAAATTACCAAAAGCAAGAGGGATCTTCCTGGATCAACAGCAGAACAACGTGACCAACTCACGGAGTCTTGAGCAGGTAGAAAGTAGCCTTGAACTTGCTGGCACCCGGGTCCAGAATCTGCGGTAATAGATATCAAAAGTAGCCCAATGTGCTTTGATGACTAGTACCAGGCTCATGATGTTCATCTGGAGGCTGGGGAAAAGCTAAACTATTCTGCACACTCTCTCAGCTCTGCAGCCTGTGTGAACTTGAACACTTACAAAAAGAATGCAGGAAGGAGCAGAGAAACCCAGCTCAGTTACTGGATCTTTAGTATCCACCGAGCCCTGAGCCAGCAATGCAAAGAGACCAGGTGGAAGCAGCTATAAAATGACTAGACCAGAATAATTAGGCGGAGAGAGAGAAATAACTTCCACTCAGGATAAGCATGCAAATGAAAATTCCAAAGCAAATGATGGAATTAACATTGAGAAGAACAATTTGGAGCTGGGTTAGTATACGCATCTTCCCCTGCAAGACAGCTGTCAGTTCCCGCTGATGGAATCTCAGCATGTGTGCATATCCTCCTAAAAATTTAAGGGTGTGTGTGTGTGTGTGTGTGTGTGTGTGTGTTGCATATATATGAGAAAAGATGAAACTATGTAGCAAATAACAGACTATGCTGCACTCAAATTGTGATGATATTAAAATGCACACTGCTAGCTTCAGAGTCAGGAAAGTATGATTCCATATAGTTTCCCAGAACTTCAAGATAGCCTTAGTATATAAATACACAGTCAATACGCATCAAATTCACATCAACTCATCAAATACTATCATGTTTGTGTATATAATTTTGTTACTCATAAAAGTCAAGGAAACAACGCATTGAGTAGTAGGCGATTTAAGCTCAGGTCTAGGCTAGACACCTTGCCAGTTGGGTGAATCTCAGTAAGTCACGTTGCCATCTTTGAATCTCATGTTTTTCATCTGTAAAGTTATCTGATCGTGGTAGCTGACAACCTCAAAGATGAAAACACAACAAGAAAATGGGTAAAAACACCTGTCCTCTGCCTCAAATCTCAAGAACAAACAAAAATGACAAATTTCCACCAACGCTTGCAAGCGAGACAAATGACCGTTGGTGTACAAGAGATTTTGAAGAATTCTTGCGATGAGAAGCTGTTAGGCTCTTATTAACAGATAAACAGCAGCCGAGAAACCTCAAACTCAAACACACTCAGGAGAAAAGAATGCTTCCTGAAATTCCAGGGATAACCCAGGCTCAGGAAAACACATCAAGGGCAGGACCAAGGCAGCCGGCAATTATCAGAGGAAGCAATTAAAGAACAGCATTTAAGATAGTTGGATAATCTTGCCCCTCCTCCGCCTACTATGAAACAATGATGTTTTCTCTCCATTTATTGTCTTTTAAAAAAAAGAAGCGGACAGCACAGCTGGGAGGGAGCCTAGCAAGGGTGTTGGTGTCAGACTGAAAAACACCGCACAGCCTCAGGCCATTGTTGACTTTGACAGCCACAGCAGGAGGGGAAAAACACCAGGACAGTAGCTGACAGCAAAGGGCTCTGACTCTGCTCTCCGAAGTGAGGGTCATAGTCTGACAGTCCCACTGCACAGGCCCTGGAAAGGTGGCCCAAGGCCACTTACTTGAAGGAAGAAAGAGCCCTATAACCAGAAAAGAATTGTCGCACACTCCACCCCTTACCTTATGTAACAACTTCAGCCCCAACAGCAAAATCAGGGCATGAAAAACAAAACCTACAGCTACGAACAGTGTTGAAAATAAATCAAAGACAAATATAAAATTAGAATCCTAAAGAAGTAGAAATGGAAGGAAACCAACCACATGAGAGATAGACATAAACTCAACATTAAGTGTAGTGCTGTCTGTAGGATTTCTGCAGAGGCTCTGTGTCACAAATTCCTAGCTTGCTGCTTTTTAAAATTTTTAAACAATAAATGGAAAAACGCCCTCAAGTGCTTTTCCTGCATCTATTGAGATAATAATACACTTCTTTGCTTTTCTGTCTTGTTAATGAAGCAAATCACACTAATTGATTTTCAAAGTTTAAACCAGCCTTTCATATCTCTGATAAATCCCACTTGGTATTACTACTGATTCTTATTATATATTGCAGCATCTAATTTGTTTTCTAAGGGATATTAGACTATAACTTTCTTTAATTGTAACATCTTTGTTGGCTTTGGTAATAGAGTTTTGCTGCCCTGATAAACTTAAATAAAATTTTCTTCCTCTATTTCCTAAAAAAAGTTAAAAGTTTATGTAGAATTTGCATTTTTCCTTACTTACAGGTTTCAGTTCAACACTGAATCATTGGGATTGATATGTGAGAAGGCTTTAAATTATGAATTCAATTTCCGTAATAGATATAGGAGTAGACTGGTATTGTATTGTCTTGTGTCAGCATTGTTAATTGTGTCGTTCAAGGGCTATGTCCATTTCTTTTACATAGACAAATTAAGCAGCATAACATTGTAATATTTCATTATCCTCTACAACCCAAAAGATTTTGTGCTCATGCGTCCTCTTCTATCCCTAATAGCAATCAGTCTAGCTATGGTTTCAGCAATTTTTTTGAGGTGTTCAAAGATTCAACTGTTGACTTTGTTGATATGTATTTCCATTGTTCCTTCATGTCCTATTTTATTGATCTCTACTTTTACCTTCATTCCTTAGTTTATTATATGTACTTTGGGCTAATTTGCTTAGGGGACAGATTGATTGGCAAGGAGCAAAGTAATGGAAAAGTTCTGTATCTTGTGAGAAGTATGGATACATGGAAATACACACTTGTCAAAACTTATCAAATTGTACTTAAGATTTATGTACTGCACTTCACATTTCTGCATGCAAATTATACCTTCAAAAACTGTAAACAAGTAAGAACTTTAACTGGTGAATCTGTGTTTCACAGTAGTATTAGGATAAACCATCCTGAAACTACTTTCCATATATTCTAGAGTGGAGTAAATGAATACTTACATTAAGGATAATGTGAGCCAAGTTTCCCACTTATAGAGAAGGGAGTAACAAGTACGGAAAATGGCAAAATCCTGAGATGTTGGTTTCGAACTGGATGTGCAATGTCTTTAACTTAGTCTCAAATGTTTCCAAAAGAACAATATAATGTTTATGGTAGTATGCATGCGCTTGTGTGTCTATGAAAAGAGAGAAGAAACAGAGAAAACAATAAAGCAAATTATATAAACAAGTGTTAGTAATATACAAGACTTCATTGTCCTCTTCTTGCCTTCTTTTTCCAGAAATTTTGATACCATGTAAAATTTTTTAATTACAAAAAAAATAAACTCTGCTGTACAAATGAAGTTTGATCTGTGTCTTCATTTCAGAGCTCAAAGATGCTGCCTTAGCTGGGAGAGGATGATGAAGACAGCTCTGACTTGCACCTTAGGTCAGTCTAGCAGAGTCTTATTATGAAAAGGTGGAGAAAAGGCCCTGGCTGGTGGCTAAGTGGAAAAGTGCCAGCCTGCGAACCCAAAGGTCGCTGGTTCGATTCCCAGTCAGGGCATATAATCAGGTTGCAAGCCAGGTCTCTAGCTGGGTTCTTAGCTGGAGGCAGGTGAAAGGCAAACATGTTTCACTCCCTGTCTGCATATCCCCCTTCCCCTCTCTCTAAAAATAATAAATAAAATCTTAGAAATAAATAAAGAAAGAAAAGGTAGGGAACAAAAGCACAGGACATAGTCTCCAAAATAAGCATTATTGAGCTGTTTGTTCTTGAGGGACCCTGAATAGGAAACCTTCTTTTTGAGAATACTTTCTGTGAGAGGGCGGGGGTCAGCCACCAAAGATTAGCACAATGGTGGCAGAAGCCACCTTAGGCATAAGCTTTCATAACTTTTCCAGTAATATTCCATGCTTTGGACAAAAGATATGGTCTGTAATTTTTAATACTGAAAACAAACTCTTTTTTCAAAGAACTATGAGACATACTCATTTCCACTTTTTCCCTTTCCTAATTTTGGAACAAAGAAAGCTGTTATTAGGTTGTCTTTTGTCATTTATCATATTAAAACCCCCACCAAGGCCTTTCTCAAAAATTGAAAGGAAAGGAATTTTGTGTATTGTTTTTTTCCACCTAACCCCCCTTTTCTTGGCATGTGCATGTAAAGGTAAACATTTCAAAATTGCCACGATATAATTTAATTTCTGTCAAGGTTTGACAATGTCTTAGTAACAACACTTAATTAAGAAGACTATTGAAGGTTGCAACCTAAATTTAACGTTATATCCAAGTAGTTATCTATGTACCGTATTCCAAATTCTGTCATGCTAAAAAAAAAACACACACACATTTCTTCAGTTGTGATTGGGTAGAAACAGACTTATCAAGCTCCAGGAAGGGAATTGTCCATTTCCACCTCATGTCTGATGCTTCTGACTCTTCAAAAGCCCTTTCCTGCAACGCTGTTCCTTTTGTAAGCTTGAATTCAGCCTTACACCAAACATTCTCTAGTTTTTTAATGGTATAGGTTTCTATTGGGTGCATAGATTTCTTGTTTCTAGAAAAATATACAGAAAGCCTGACTATTGCTTCTGAGATTAGCCTATTTCATTTCTAATAGGCCATGTTTTTGGTACTACCAGATGTTAGCATATTCTTAATTCAAATCATCAGGTTCAATTACATCACCAGGAAGGGCCGTTGTGTTCTTCCTGTATTTGAGCTATTAATAAAATATGTTTTTAATTTTCAAAATTACTTGGCTTTGGAATGGGCCATTACTCTGGGGAGTCAGAAATGCAGGAAGGCAAGCAGCATATTTGGACCACTGAGGTTTTCTAAGACACACACCAAAATAAATTTTTATAACCATTTCCCCTTTGATACTTTACCTTATGTTGTCTGATATAACACTGACTTAAATTCACTCGTTAGCACTGATGACGGCATTTGCATGAAAGCACATATATCTGGTTAATGACCCCAACACTGTTTTAAATCACTGTAAAGCAAAGAGAATACATGCACATGCGTGTGTGTGTGTTTGTAGGTACATGTTGTAAAGACAGACTCCTTTTTGCAATCCAAAGCCTTTCTACTCCTGCCTTGAAATTAAGGGAATACACCTCGTGGAAAGCGTTCCCCCAAACCTCTACACAGACGCCTTAGCTGTGAACTAGCAAGGACATATGGAAATCATTTTCCTCACACAATACATGGCTGAGTTAAGTCACACCTAGGCAAAGGTTTGTTCGATCTTTAAGAGCCAGAGTAGTTCAGAGAGAGAGTATGACCCTGCTATTCTCCCTCTTACATGCCAGTGACCTTCTGGGCCAAAGCCAAGGAGAAACTTATGTGTTCAGTGTTAAAAGAGATATGCTCTGGAAGATTATTAATTTTAATTATCTTTAAATGTACTGTACATATTGTTGCTATTAAAGCACCATTTTATTTTATTGTTTCTTTAAATGAATGTAAAGGTTGCATTGCCCATTAAGGAAACCAGAAAGTAATTGTACTGAAGTTATAGGTGAGAGACAGTATATAAAAACCGCATGGAAAAAACCTCTAAGGCAGAGATGGCAGATAGATTTCATGCTGGGTGCCAATTTCAACCGATTGGCCATGACTACGTGAGACACGGATTGAGAAGGAATCGGAAGTGGTGGGTGAGAGCCGGTCCTGATTAACAATGTCTTGTTACCAAGCCTACGGATGGTCACATTTCTTCAGTTCTCCTTAAGCATCCTCAGTATTTTAAGTACACACTCAAACGCGTTCCTGACAAAGAAGCTGTTCCAGACATGGTAACAAAGGAGCATACATTTACTAAAGAATGAAAGCCAGCAAGCCTCAGTGAGAGGAGGCAAAGATGCTGTGTCCGCTAGAGAACAACGCAGATTTCACCCTGGGCCGTTTATGCGCCAACTGAAAGGGGGAGGCTTAGATACCAAACTCAGGATCCCTAAGATGAAGAGGAACACGGAACAGTTCCCCAGGTAGCTCACACATGTTCTTAATAGGAAGATCCGCCAAGGATTTTACTCTAAAGTCATAAAGATGAAACAGTGCTGCATGGTCAAAAACACCCTCAGAAAAAATGTCAAGATGAGCTTAAGAGGCCGTTTTGAGGATGGCTCTCCATTTAGGTCAAGAGTGTGCCATCGAAACAGAATTCAAGAACAGCAATTTTTAGGTGATCTGAAAGTACAAACTTTACATTATAAGATACATAAGCATTAGGAATGTAAATTACAACATAACTATAGTTACCACTGTTCTGTAGTATATATGAAAACTATTGTAAGTGTTGATCCTGAGAGCCTTATCAGAAAGAAAACATTTTTCTTTTTCTGTATAAGACAATGGATGTTACCTAATCTTATTGTAGTATTAATTTCATTATATATATATAAGTCAAATCATTGTGTTTTATATCTTCAATTTATATGCTGCTGTATGTCAGTTATGAGGCGGGATGCAAAATACCCAGAATATATTTATAGAAAACTATGTATTTATTCTTACATGTTTCAACATCAGCCACCTTTGAAGAACTGTCCATTTGACACATTATACTTAATCGAGACTTTTTCTCCAAGACTCAAAACAGTTTTTGAACTCGTTGATCTTGATGCTTTTTTAGTGCTTCTACTGTTTTTTTGTTCCTTTCAACTCCTGCACATTGGCAAAACTTTTTTCCGTTAAGGGCCTTTTACAACCAGGGAAACAAAAAATGTTGCTGGGGGCAAGAGAGGGTGAGTAGGGAGGGTGGGGCACTGAACTGGCAGCAGAGTGTCGGCAGGAAGACTATCATAAAATGGGCAAAGGTGTTGAAACGGTTTTCAAAAATAATTCACTGAAACCAAACGCAGCCTCTCACAACAACGCCAGCTGGTGCACTGATATAGGCGGGTTCCTGGAACACTCACCCAGTAGGGAAGCCTGCACAGCAAGGGGCCGGCCCTCTAGAAGATAATTCCAGGGTTTTTGCCTCCCCCTCTACCTCGTATAGCTCAGTAAAATGAGCAGAAAAATGAATAATTTTGTAGGAGACCAGCCAAATGTGTTCTTTTTGACCTCAATAAGTTACATTCTTAATTTCCAAGTCAAGGAATATTTCAATATTGATTTTTCCCTCTATTGTTTAACTAAATACTGAATGACTACAAACTTAAGACTATGTTCACTAGTAAATATCTAGAATGTGTCTATTTTCCATTGCCAGACATGAATAGTTCTGCAAAGATTGAAAGATGATCTGATTGAAGTCAGGGTCCATCTAATTAGGGCTACTGAAAATCCTAACACAGATAAGTGTCTATATGAAAGTCTAGCCTGCCCCCATGCCCAAGGCCACAGCTAAGAGGCCAGTGTCCCATCTTTCTTCAGTAAGAATTAAAATATTCAGTCTCTACCTTCTTTGCAAAACACAAATGTGTATATAATGTATGAATTAGGCATACAACTTTATTATAATTTTATTTTCAGTCTTCTACAAAAGACAATGTAACTTGAGTTATAAAAATAATAGAATATAATAACTTAACACAACAAAAATGTATTATTTAGAAGTCCAGTCACACAAAAAACATCATCTGATCCAATAACCACAGCTTACATGAATCTAGGTAGCTGCTCTTCCTAACCTTGAACTTTTGAAATTGAGTTTATGAATCCTAATAGACCAATTAGCTTAGCTGATTAGAGCATGGTACTAATGGTGCTTAGGTCAGGGAGTTGGTCTCCTAAAATCTGTGACCATATATATATATATATTTGTATATATATAAAATTATTATATATATCATATATTATTATATATATTTCAAATACAAAAAATATAAAAATATATTTTATATATCAAGTATATATATTATATATTATATATATATACAATAATCATTTCTATAGTCATAGCTTGGAACTTTAACTATAATCCTCCGCCTCGCAATGGCTAATCTTTATTCTCAATTGAGGCCCAATAGGAATGTGTGAATGACTCAGAACCACATTTTACTACCACCAAGTTACAAAGCATACATCATTGACATGGACTCCTAGAAGAAAGAAGTTCCTGTGACTTTTGCCTTTTAGTCAAATTCATTATGCAATTTTCATGCCAAATATATATTGATTTTTACCAATCCAATTTCAATTCAATTCAACAAGGATAATGAATTGCAAGTGTAAGAGGGCAGAGACTCCGTTTTATTGAGCATCTGTTATGCCAGACACTTGTGGATGCCTTAGATGCATTATGTCCTTTAACCCTCACATCAACCTTTCTGGAGAATGTTTGCCTATATGCAAGTCTATACTTGTAACTCCAAAACTGGTTTCTGTGTACTTCAGTCAGATAAAACTTGAGTCCTTAATCCCTTAATTGCTAGTCGGGTAACTTAAATGAGTCTTTCAACGTCTCAAAATCTGATTGTCTTGTAACTAAATGAGGAAGTACCTTCCTCACAGAGGTAATGTTAAAGTTAAGTGTAATCGTTCCTGGAACATGGCAGTATCCTCAAACAAAGGAGATGGAGGACAGAGAGAAAGAGAAAGGGAGAAAGAGAGAAACAATCAGTTAGTATAAGGCATTTTCCATAGTCTTATACTTTGAGAGTGAGACAATAACATTTTAGTCAAAATAGTCATATCTAAAATGTCTAAAATAAAGGTTGGCAAACAATTTTCCTGAAAGAATCAGCTAGTAAGTATGGATTCTTGATGGCACATGGCATCTCTTACAACTACTCCGCTCTACTGTTGGGCTGGGAAAGGACTATAGACTATGTATAAACAAATGGGTGTGACTGTGTCCAATAACTTGATAAACTAAAAGAGGCTGCAGGCAGGATTGCTACCTCAGGTCACAGTTTGCCAAACCCTCGTCTAAAACTTACTTTATGCTATTTAGTTACAAATTAATGTCCTATTAAAAGTCACTTTTTGGCCCTGGCTGGTAGCTCAGTGGATAAGGTTCCGGCCTGTGAACCCAAAGGTAACTGGTTCGATTCCCAGCCAGGGCACATAAACAGGTTACAAGCCGGGTCTCCAGCCAGGTCCTTGGCTGGAGGCAGGTGAAAGGCAACCATACATTGATGTCTCTCTCCCTCTCTGCCTCTTTCCCTTCCCCTCTCTCTAAAAATAATATATAAAATCTTTTTTTAAAAAGTAACTTTTCCAAGTGAGACAAATTCTGAATATTTTCTAATTTTGTATTAGTGTTAACAATTTTTCTATTGCTTTCCCTCAAACATTTTGTTCAGCTAATGTAAAGGTTAACCAGAGTTGGCCCTCCTTACAATCCTGTTGAGAATGAACGAGGTGGTAGGAAACAGTAGGTAAGTTTAAAAGTATTTACCAGGGAGAAGACATTTCAGCAAGCATCCTTTTCCTGTTTCCCAGGTTATTAGGAATTAATACATCACCATGATGGATATGTTGGGCTTTTAAACCAGGGCATCACAGAGTGCAATCAGGGTTCATCTCATTCCTGGAAAAATTCCATGCTTGTTTACAAGTTACAGAACTTTCTGGATCCTCCTCTGTCTCCTGCATATTGCCAGGTCGAGGCCTTAATATCTGCAGGAGAAGGTCAGTGCTGTTGGCAAAATTATAAATGGCTCATAAGTGATGACTTAGGGAACGACAAAGGAAAAAATGTTCAAGGATATTTTTATGTATTATCATAATTCTGATTTATAATCACTACCATTCTGATCATGTGCAAAATTGTTTTACATACGGAAATTATTTTTCTAATGCTCTTTCGGGGTGTTGATAGAAAGAGTTCCCACTAAAGATAATAAATAGTCATTAATTGAATAATATGTTTTGAAGTTCAATAAATTCTAACATCATTTCATTGTAAGCCAGGCTTCTATCAATTAGAAAAATGGAGGATGCTTTATTAAAAAGGGGAAAGATTAAGAAGAGAACGACAAGGAAAATGGCCAGAGCTTTGTTGCTGGTATCGTAAAATACATCAAAATAGAATCATTTTGTTTGGTTTCATTGGTTTTGGTCTGATTAGCCTCTTATACCAAAATTACTTCACTCCTACTAGCTTGCTGACTAATTACTTTATTTGTTGCTATTTTCCTTTGCACATAAGTCTAGCGATCTTATAAGATAGAGAAAGTTGAAATATATATATATATATATATATATATATATATATATCATAGAAGAATTAAATTACAGAAAAGTTTTGTCTTCTTCTTTACTTAGCCTTAGCAAGATTCATGAAAGAAAAGATTTGGTATTTCCTTCTATAAGTCACACTGCTGATGTTTCCTCCTAAACTCGGGTGCAAATTTTATTGTGAGCTGTCTGCTCAGAATAGGAGCAGATATTCTCCAATCAGTTTTCAATCATCAAAATGTTGGTTCCCCAATGCAAATATTTAGAAATAAGTGAGAATGAGACTCCTTTTCACTTCTTCCTAACTACTTGCTTTCCTCCTTACCTCAGGATTCTTCCCCCTTGCTTGCATTTGAGGAATTCTAGGATGCTTCTCCCTGCTGATGGCAGTTTGGATTTCTTAACTTCCCTGAAAAATATTAGTTTTAAATAGTATACTACCAGTTGTAGAGAAAACAAGGTTAAAACATTAAACAGTCTTGACAAGAGTAATTTCTTGCAAGGCGATTCATTCATTGTATCTGAAAACACGTACCTTGCCTCTTCACACCCAGGAGCATAATAAGGGCATTCCATTTAGCAGATTCCATAATGAAGCCTAAGAGGAGTCTCATTTATTAGTTTCCAGATCCAACATGTCAGCATAATCCCATTGCACTAAAAGTCTGGTGTGATCCGTAAGCAATTTTACCATTTCATGCACATTGTACAATTTGTGGCTTTGAAATGCTTGGCCATACTGCATGTGGGTTATTTTATTTAAAATAATTAAATTTGTTTTGCATTGTTAATACAAAACAAAGTAACATTCATGTTCAAAGGAATTGCACTGCATGCCTCTCATTTCCAGCTCAAGGGTAGAAATAGAACTTGGGCCAGTGGACAGCTACAGGAAGCTGCCTCCACGCCAGCATGGCTGAGAGAGACGTGCTAGTATTGTTCCAAATTTTCAGTAACGTGGGTGGGTGTCAACGAAAATAGGCCCAAGACTTGAAAAAAATTGCCTTTACCCAATGGATTTTCAACCCCAAGACCGTAAGAATCCTGACAGTACTGACCTTGTTTGAAACCAATATCCCTACATGCTTTGGTTAGAATATTAATTTAAGTAAAAAAGATTATTGAAAACCAGTATTATTATACAATGTGCTTAAACCAATAAGATTATATTGTTTTTATGATGAACATATGAAGACATGGTGATTGGCTTTTATATTTGTTTTCTTTTCAAAACTCACTTTGTTTTCTTTTTTAAGATTTTATTTATTATTTTTAGAGGGAGGGGAAAGGAGAGAGGGAGAGAGAAATCAATGTATGGTTGCCTTTTACCTGCCTCTGGCCACAGACCTGGCTGGAGACCTGGCTTGCAACCTGACCATGTGCCCTGGCTGGGAATCGAACCAGCGACCCCTGGGTTCACAGGCCAGCACCTTATCCACTGTGCCACCAGCCAGGGCCATCCCCTTTATGCCTAATACCTTATTTAGTTTATCCAAATTTAAACAACCTGGTAAGATGAACCATTAGTATTTCTACTTAACTCATAAAGAAACGTTTCCAAGATGATTCATAGCACCTTTATTCAAAGAAGTGGATAGTAATAGAACCTACACCTGAACCATTAGATCTTCTCAATTTAATTTGCTGTTTTTAATAGAAGAACTAAAGTATCCTTTACAGCAGTGCCTAAAAGAGACTGAGTCCTAATATATTACTGGCTATTCTTGTCCTTCAAATAATTTTAAACATTCAACTAACATTAGCATTCACTGTACAGGCAAAAATAATATACACAACCACATACACCTTTTCCAAGTTCAGTCCTCAACATGGAGAAAGTGAATTCTTCATATTTTGAATTTTTCTTTGTCACTTTTCAATTCTGTGGCCACCACGAATTCTATGGAAACACACAAACACGGGAAACCAAACAGGAAACCCTCTATTTTTTTTATTATCAGCAGGAAATTTAGCTCAGGAAGTACAATAAAACCTTGGTCATTCAGAATCTTTAGGGAATGGATCCTTCCAGAAAGCCAAGCTTTGGAAATCCCTGAGGGCAAACTCCCTTAAGTCCTGGAAGTAGGTTATTTAATTACCTTGAATTGAAACATTCTGAAAACATACTGGGCACTCCCCACACACTAAACCCAGTTGGTTACTTCTTAATTAGTCAAAAGCATTCTAACGCAAATCATGTACTTTAATACTGCTTCCATGTCCTCAAATTCAACCAAAGAATGTAGAACACTTTGGCAATTAATTAAATCACTCCAATTTCCGTGTGTGTTTGTATGTATGGATGTGGATGCATGTCTGTGTCTACATATGTTTCAATTGCATTTGCCTTTGAACGATTTTTCTGCCACCTTCTTTGCAATGAACTTTTTCTTTTTTTAATAAATTCTCGTAATTTACAAAATTGAGATTGAGAACCAAACCTGTTAAAACAGTAGTAAAGTAAGCGTAAAAAAGCAATAGGTAAAAACCTGAGGAATTCTTCTGTGGATATCTGGAAGATAACTTTACCACGTGGATTTTGTGATTTCTCAACCAGACCAAACCAAATAAAAGTCAAGTGAATGAACTTTTACAGTCTGGACCCAATTACTGAATAGACACAGTATAACAGAGAATGGTTTGGACAAATTTTAAAATAATAGTACAATGGACATGCATCTGTATTTAATGATAATTTGGGTCCTTGGGGTTTTTGAAGGAAATATGCCCCTATTCAAATTTCTTTTAGAGTCAAACCTAGCAGAACTTGTTACTTTGAAACTACCAAGTTAAATTTCATCAACGAAAGCATTAATTCAAGAAATATCTACTAAATTATAACCACATGCAGGTACTGTTTTGTGGTCAATGTAGAGCAAACGAAGCCACGGTGACATGCCAATTTCTTATCAAATTTTAATTATTTAGCTGTTATTTATTTAGTTATTCATTCATGTCAGTATTTATTAAGTGCCTTCTATTTTGGGAGGCTATGCTAGGTCTTGAGGAATTCATGGTGAGCCAAAACACACATGGCCCAGCTCTTCCATAGCCAGCCATTTCTTAGGGGACTAAGACAATCAAATAATCACCAAGTATGTTCGAGCACACTGTGGTCAGGGCAACGTTCAGGGGAAGGCAGGGCCTCACGAGAGCACATTTATGTGAGACACTGAACTCGGCTGCTATGTCAGCAATGTGCCTGCTAGGAAGTAAGGTCTGAGTTAAAAAAGAAGGAGTTAACCAAGTGAAAGAGAAGAGACTCTGGGTTAGTTAGAGAGCAAAGGCTGAGAGGTTGATCAAAAGACTGAGCAAGAGAATGGAAAAACGTGATCAGAGGTTGCCTAGATGATAAAAGACTTTAGAAACTTTGCAGGTCCTCTTAGGGATTTTGTTTCCAACCTAAGGGATTAGGAACCTGCCAACATTATAACCTTGTTTCCAAAGAACAATTTCAATATGCAAGACAATAGAAAATGTTCATACACAAATCTAAATGGATATATTATATGAAATATGAAAAACTAGCAAAACTTCTTTTGATGCTCGTCATAAATCCTTTAGCCGTTCCTCTGTAACAAGATGGACACTGATGTGAACCACTATGGCAATTTCAATCAACGCAAAGCAACTTTGATTTCTGTTTTCAGTTATCTGTATTGTTTACCATCGAGGAGAGCAACTGAAAATTATCTATCTCCAGATGATAGTCAATACCAGGTCAAAAGGACTCCCTCAGAGCACAACAGGAAGAAGCAAAGGGCACTCAACCTGACTGGAGGAAAAAGATGCCCAAAGAGCATTCAAATGGAGAAAAAATGGAATCCTCCAATATGGAGAATTTCAGAAGAAAGTGGGACAGGTGAATTTTCAGATGAATAAAACACCTGGAAATATTACAGATAAGCATTTAAATCATGTACCAAAACACTCAGGGAAGAAAAATGTAGAAAGTACATAAAAAACTAAGCAAAATAAAAAAATAAGGGGTTATTAGATTTTGGAAAAATAAAGATTGTGTAAGAAAGGGAAAATAATTATAAGATACTCCTTGGTTCAACAGAAGATGTAAATCAGGACCAACTGAATAAAAGGAAAGACTGAAAGTAGGGGAGGTGTGTATGTGTGGGGTATAAGAATTAAATCTTCACATTTATCTTCATAAATAGTCTGCATATTTAATAATTTATATATAATACTGATAAAAATCAGTATGAGTATATTACTTAAAACTATTTGATTTTTAGAAGAAACAAAAAGAGTTCAGAATGATGATCTCAAAGAAATCTGACTTAAGTTTAGAAAGGAGAAGAAAAAACTATTGTTTTAGTTTTTATAAACATTTCTAGAAAAATTGGAGATTTTAATGTATATATATGAATGTATTGCTTTCATAAACATTAATATTAACTTTAAAAATAAGTATATGCGTATAGCTCTCAAGTCATTTCAACGCATCTATCTGATCAGTGTGAACCAAAATTTGGCCTGCTGGTCAGACAAAATTTGAAACAACTTTGTGTAAGTCAATTTGGAAAGAACTTATACTGATAAAACCCTTTTCCCTCTACATTTAATTTTGTTTTTCCTAGAGCAGCCCAGAAATTGCCAATACTGAGCTTGCAGACATTTTTTGAGGTGTGAGTTTATGTGGAAAATATTTATCTTGAAATTGTGCCAAGAGATAACAAGTATGGAAGGGAATAAGTTGGCGCTCCATTATTCTGAAACTGATACACAAAGGCAAACTGTGGCTCACTGAGCTCAGCTTCATGGTTCAACCTGAAATAGTCATAAAAGGATCAACCCCTCTGAGCTTAAAACCACATTTTCAGCATCTGAATGGCATGATCTCCCTCATACTTTAGGAATCATTAACAACTCTGGTTTATAGAGGTTTAAAGACCAGAAAATGAAATGGAAAATAACAGAGAAAAATTACTAATTATGCATAATTAGTCTTAAAATGTCCATGAGTGCACAGGGTCTTTCGAAGGCTATTTAATTTAAGACACTTATTCCCAATTGTGAATATTCTGGAGTAACAGGCAGTGATCAAATCCTCATGACATGTGACTCTACAATGACATTGTCTCTGGGAGAAGCTGTTTGTGACAAAATCAAATGAGAAAAGGAATCTAGCTGGAGGAATAGGAATAAGCAGATAAAAATATTGGAGTGGTAAGTGTTTACCAAATCTACAGGAAACCAGAGAACCAGGTGTGAATGCTGTGCTGGACGTTTCGGTGACAGGAGCCAATGCTGCATGTGATTAGCAACACCTCATCACATCCTGAGGCTTCTCTTGGGGAGACTAACACTGGGGAGGTACACTGACAAATGCAAGAGGTCTCCAAATTTAAGAGAAAAGGTCCTGGGATGCCAGCAAATATGATGTATGCCACTATTCAAATGTCACAATAAATACAGTTGGTACAATTCTCATCTAGTAACAATCCATGACTAAGGTACTTCAAATCAATCACATAATAAAGTAAATTCTAAAGTTTAGGCTTTTATTTGAGTGAAATATGGTCATGGCAGTGAGATGACCGCACTCCAGTATCATGGGATACAATACTGATTCTACAATGAATGTTTTACCTGAGAGTTGTCAAAGAATGATGATAATGATGATAACAACTAATGCTTATAGTAGGGTATGTTTTCTATCTCTTGAGCATAGGGATGAATGGTTTAAAATAAACAGTTCATTTACTTTATGTATCAAACACACTAGATGAGAATTTTAATTTTTCCATTTTATTTGTTAAAGATTTTATTTATTTATTTTTAGAGAGAAGCGAAGGGAAGGGAGGGAGACAGAGAGAGAGAGAGAAACATCAGTGTGTGGTTGCCTCTCATGTGTTCCTAGCTGGGGACCTGGCCTACAACCCAGGCAAGTGCCCTGATTGGGAATGAACTTGGTGATCCTTTGGTTCACAGTCTGGGGCTCTATCCACTGAGCCACACCAGCCAGGACTGATGTTTCCATTTTAATGATGAAGAAGCCAGGGTTAAAAGTAGTCAAGACAGACTTCACAGAAATAGAAAAAATACTTCAAAAATTTATATGGAGACAAAAATGCCTACGAATAGCCACCACAATCTTGAGAAAGGACAACAAGGTAGGAGGAATCACAATACTGGACTTCAAACAATACTACAAGGCTACTGTCATCAAAACAGCATGGTACTGGCATAAGAATAGACATATAGATCAATGGAACAGAATAGGGAGCCCAGAAATTAACCCAGGACTCTATGGTCAACTCATATTTGACAAAGGGGGAAGGAACATCAAATGGAGTCAAAACAGTCTCTTCAACAAATGGTGTTGGGAGAACTGAACAGCAACATGCAAAAAGATAAAACTAGACCACCAACTTACACCATACACCAAAATAAATTCAAGATGGATAAAGGATTTAAACATAAGCAGTGCCACCATAAAGGTCCAAGAGGAAAATATAGGCAGTAAACTTTTGGATATCCTACGCAAAAATATGTTTACTGATACTTCATCAAGGGCAAAGGAAATCAAAGAATGAATCAACAAATGGGACTATATCAAATTGAAAAGTTTCTGTTCAGCTAAAGGAAATATCAGCAAAATTCAAAGGGAACCAACTGTATGGGAAAACATAATTGCCAAGTATACCTCAGACAAGGGTCTGATCTCCAAAATATATAAAGAACTAATGCAACTCAACACCAGGGAGACAGACAGCCCAATTAAAAAATGGGCAAAGGACCTGAACAGACAACTCACTGAGGAAGATATACAAAGGGCCCAAAGGCATATGAAAGAATGCTCAACATCACTAGTCATCAGAGAGATGCAAATTAAAACTACATTAAGATACCACCTCACACCTGTCAGAATGGCAATCATCAGCAAATCAACAAACAATAAGTGTTGGCGAGGATGCGGGGCAAAAGGAACCCTCATACACTGTTGGTGGGAATGCAGGCTGGTGCAGCCACTGTGGAAACAGTATGGGGTTTCCTTCAAAAACTAAAAATGGAACTGCCTTTTGATCCAGCAATTCCACTACTTGGACTCTACCCAAAGAATCCTGAAACACCAATTCATAAGAACCTATGCACACCTATGTTCATAGCAGCACTATTTACAATAGCCAAGTGCTGGAAATAGCCTAAGTGCCCATCAGTGGATGATTGGATCAAAAAACTTTGGTACATTTACACAATGGAATTCTATATAGCAGAAAGAAAGAAGGAAGTTGTACCCTTTGCAACAACATGGATGGAACTAGAGAGTATTATGCTTAGTAAAATAAGCCAGTCAGTGAAGGACAAATATCATATGATCTCACCCATTACGGGACAATAATGAGCAAAACTAACAACAAGCAAAACAGAACCAAGTATATGAATATAAGGAATAGGCCTTCAGTGGTCAGGGGGAATGGGGTTGGGGGGAGGGGGGAGGCAGAGGCAAAGAAGGGG